>CM077080.1:184891601-185202702 GCA_039513925.1 Platanthera zijinensis | reverse complement strand
TTCTCGAGTCTACTTCAATACTGTGAGTCGAGAGTATAGTGTTGACTTCATAGTGGCTGCCTCACCCACATACGAGGACGCTACCTCTATCAGCGATACTCATCTGAGGGACTTTCCCATTATTAATGACCTCATTGTTGAACCTCCAGATAAGTCTCCTGATGAGCCACTACTCCCTTGGGAGGTTCATGGGGCTAGCGTTGACTTTATTATGGGTGTCATATTTGCTCCCACAGACATTATTGTTATTGGTGCCCTCCTTGTGGTGGACTATCCTATCATTATCGACCTCTTCGGGACCAAGTCCTCGAGAGGCTCATTTGACAAGCCATCCCTCCTACACTTGAGTGAGGGATCGTGTATCTGCATTAGTGATCATCTCACACGTGATGACTTTTGGTATACACCCCCTGGTGAATCACCTGATGGGCTATATCATTTGAGAGGTGCCCATCACACCAGAGCTCCACACTATTTTGTCAGCCTCTACGTCGTCCCCACGGACGATGACGTCGGTCACCCCAGATTTTTCTATCGACCACCCGGTAAGCCTCTTGATAGGCCACCCCGTGTTAGTAATATCAAGTCATTGTCCGGCCTTCCCTTAGGAAGTGTGTCCCGAGTATGTTGTGCTCTATTTGCATCATTCGCTCCATTTGCATGAGTCAGTTGAGTCACTTGTTCGTCTTTTGCATGAGTTACATGGGTCAGTTCGCCGACGAATAATAATGAGCAATAAAAGGTATAAAACCCATGCGGATAAACGAAGGCGAGAACAAGTATTTAATGAAGGAAAAAGGGTAATGGTACAAATCCGCCCACAGAGGCTCCCTTCAGGGCCTGCCAAGAAGTTAAGCGTTAGGCGAATGGGTCCGTACTCTGTTATTAGTCGCATTGGGACAAATGCCTACCGGCTCGATATCCCGGCTAGTATGGGAATTCACCTGGTGTTTAATGTTGAGGATCTGACTCCATACTACGAACCTCACTAGTATATGGACCCGAGCAGTGGAGATGCCCACCCACCCCCACCCCCACTATCGCTACCTTACCACCCTCACACGTTACCACCGTATGATGGCCACCCCAGTCCACCCACTGTTGACTTCCACCCACCTGGGAACACGTCTTCTTTGGCTTCACCGCAGACACCACCGATCGCACCGGGATCCACCTTTCAAGAGATGAGAGATGTGTGCATCATAGAGATCATATCCCATCAGTTTGTTCCTACGGCGGACGGACCGCGATGCCGCTACTTGGTACACTGGCAGGGCCGCCCCGATGCGGACGACACTTGGATACTACCAGCAGAGCTTGATCGACTCGCCCTTGGACTTCGACCTCAGTACGATCATCTCCATTCATCGGAGATGAAGGCTTTTCAGTCGGGGGAGTTGATGGGGATCCATCAGATCATGCACCTGGAGGGGTTCGCCGCAAGGCGGGACCCACGTTCATTTATTCGCGCAGGAGGACTTGATTAGATCGCCGATCGGACTCCGCGGTTGCGTCCGGGACGTCGCCTCGAGTCAAAACACTATATTAGTTTATATTTTTCAGTTTATTATTGATGTATTTTAAGGGCCGAAACCATCAACCAATCATAGCCGTTTATGGGGGATGCCCTAGCTTTTCTTTCTTATAAATAGGAGTCTTGAGGGCTGAATTCAGTCATTGTAGATTTTGGAGAACTCTAATCCCGGAATCTCGCGATCCCTCCCCGGTGCCGACGCCGTGAAACCCTAGGTGATGACTACTAGGCCTCCAAACTCCTCCTCAAGGTAATTCCTACCCCCACCTTCATTTTCCACTCCTCAAACCTTCGTTTCAACCGATGCAGCCCTCCATTACAGCCCCCAAAAACAGCCGGCCTACTGTTCTCTTGCCGCCGCCCAGCCCGCCTTCCCCTCTCCAACCCGCCGCCTCTCCACCGCCACTACAAGACCACCGGCCCCCCCTTGTCTCCTCCCCACTCCAGCCGACCTGTCCTCACCGTTCCCCACCGCCGACCACCTCCTTCAAGTTGCCATAACAAGCCGCCGAACTCCACCTCCCCCTCCTCATTCCTCACATCCCCTTGTCGTGGATCCACTATCAAATATCCTCTATTCTATAGATCACGCTAGATCTGAGAATTTTAGCCCTCGTTCTGACATTTGCCTCCACCCGTGTTAACTTTTTGCCCGGATCCGCTCTTACACATCAGATCTACCCTTCCCCGGCATGGATCTACTTATACGTGGCCGGATCCACCGTTTTATTGTCCGTTTTCACCGCTTACCATCGAGAACAGCCGCCGCCACCGTCGCCTCGCCACCGGTTCCATCTCCGATTGCCGATCTACATATCCGGACCTCCAATTCTTCAGTGCCTCAGTTCAACCCTCTACTTTGTGAGCTTTTGTAGTACTGTATTATTTGATTCGACATTTTCCATCTAATG
This sequence comes from Platanthera zijinensis, assembly GCA_039513925.1. Taxonomy (NCBI): domain Eukaryota; kingdom Viridiplantae; phylum Streptophyta; class Magnoliopsida; order Asparagales; family Orchidaceae; genus Platanthera; species Platanthera zijinensis. The sequence goes on along the minus strand of CM077080.1, from coordinate 185,200,257 downwards.
TTTTGCTATATTTTGCTGCGATTCTTGTTTGTGGATATTTGTTTTGGTGTACTAATAATTTGTAGGAGGAAACATTTGCCTCGCGCTTCGCTTTGGCCCTCCGAGTGGAGGAAGCCATTCTAATTTGCCCAAAATTAAATATTTGTTTTTATTTAAATATCTGTCTGGTGCTGAAATTACATTGCTTTAATTTATTCGTCAAAACATCGCTCATTTCATTGCATGTACATTTGGATTAGCGTGTCACCCTTGCACTATCACCTAGCGTCGTAGGTTTTGTGCACTCATAGCCTACCCCTATATCACCTTCAACCTCCCCGCACGTGTTGTAACGACACGGAGACCGCTATAGTATAACAGTATGCAATATTTTAAACTTCACTTTTGGCGCAGTATAATAACATGCATCACATTGAGTACCAAATATGTATATCATCATATAACTTGTCTTTGAATTAAAAGTAATACATGTCTAAAATTTCACTCTAAATAAAATAGATATACCTAATTGTCATGTGCAGTCAAGCATCAAAATTTCCTTTTAGTCAATGATTTTTTTCTAAAAAAGTCAACTAATGGATTAGTCTTTAATAAGTAATCTTTTTAACCGCTTGTACTATTAAACAAGTTGAATGAATAACAATATACATATTCATTAAGATTATCATATTTATTTTCTGTAATCATTTGCCGACCCTAGTATAGTGGTGTTGAGAAAACTGCCCACAATTATCCTTATTTGAATAAGTCCTCAGGATAAAGATAAACTCATTATGTATTTTGTTAGAAAACTGTTTGTAAAGTCCTATTATAGGTATTTTTTACTTTATCATGTATTAGTCACACATCTTGTATAAGGGATGATTCTCTCTCTCTTCTCCCTATATATTTGTACTCATACTTGTAATTTGTAATTCAAGAAATATATACAAGGTTTACACCACTCTTCTACATGGTATGAGAGGGAGGTTATCCGACTAGTTGGTCTGTCTTTTTTTAACCGCCTGCCCTTCTGCGGTCTGCTGCATCCTGCTGTCTATTTGTTGGTTACTCGCTTCTCTTGCGGTCTGTCTTCTGCGGCCTTCTACTCTCCCTTCAGGCGGCCTGTTCTCTTTTGTCCGCAGGATTTATGGCGCACTGCTTCCTCCATCTCGGTTGCTTTTTTAGCTTTGGAAACTGGGTCCCACCGCAACTACTAGCGCGGTCTGCCTTGCCCGCTGCGGTCTGCCCGGTCCCGAGGTATGCCTTCCCCGCTGCGGTCTGCCCGACTCGTCGTTTTCTTTCCTACTCGCGCGGTCTGGTCGCGCGGTCTGCCCCCTCCTCTGCCAGCAACGTTTTTGCCCAGTTCGGCAGGCTCCTCTTGCTGTCAGCTTCTATCTGTAGCCACTGTGGTTGTCGCACAGACTCTTCTATTCGCCAATTTCTTCCTGCGTACTTCTCTGCCCACTGCTCTCTTCTCTCCTCAGACGACCGCTTCTTTGCTTAGCTGTCTATCTTCTCATCTCTGTCTGCATTGCTGCTTGAGCGGACTGACCTTGCTATCCGCGCGGTTACTGTGGCTGCCTTTTTCTACTCGCGGACTGCCTCTTGGCCTCAGTTTTTGGTCGCTGCTTCAGCCCGCTGCGATCTCCTCTCTACCTGCTGCGGTCTCCTCTCTACCTGCTGCGAGCTTCTCCGCGACTTACCGCTCTTCCTGCCTCTCTCTAATCGCTGCAGACTGATTCTCTCTGCTGTTAGTCGCGGTCTCCTGTTGCCGCAGACTATTTTTTGCTATTCGTCGCGGACTGTTTCCCTCTGTCTCGTGCTTAATCCGTTGTCGGCCTCTTCTCTAGCCACTGTCGGTCTTACCCTGCTATCCGCTGGCCTCTTCTCTAAACCGTTGCTGGCCTAACTTTGCTGTCCGCCATATTCCTTCTTAAGCCATTGCCGACCTCTCCTCTAGCCGCTGCCGACTCGTCTTTATTACACGCTGCGGATTCTCTGGTCGTCTTCCTCGTTTGACCTCTTTCCTTTGCTGCTCTCGGCTAGTCCGCTCGAGTCTATTAGCCCGAGCACCTTCTCTCTTGCCGCCATGGATTCAACGATTGCCTCTTCTCTTTCCGCTCGTGTCGCTTTTCCTTCTCCTGAAGTTCGTGATGAACTTCGGATCACCACTATCTCCCTCAGTGGAAAACATTATTTTGTTGAATGGGTGCATTTTGTTCGACGTGTTCTGCAGACCAAGGGTCTCCTTCATCATCTTACTCAAGATGCTCCTACTGTTCCCACTGATGAGTGGCTCCGTGATGATGGTCGAGTCCAATCTTTGATCCTCAATTCCATGGATACCGAGCCATATCGCATGGTCATGTATCATGAGACCGCTAAGGCGATATGGGAGGACCTTCAGTCTCTCTACTCTGGCAAAGACAGCTTGCTACATCTATTTGATATCATCTCTGCGCTTCAAACTCTTGATCCCGGGACAACAGGTGATTTGACCTCTTTCGTTGCTAAGGCCAAAACTCTGGTGGAGGCCTGGATACAACATCAGCCTCCCTCCTCGAATCTTGCTACACAACGAGCGCAAAAGGAAGCTGTTGGGATTGCAATGATGATGACCCGAGTTCCTCCTCACATACACAGTTTCCGGACTCAGATTCTTTCCTTCTCCACCACACCCCTCCCTGTCCGATATCTGCTCTATGTTGCTCAAAGTCACACCTACTTCTGAGGCCCCTACAAATTTTTCACCGACTCTCCTTCAACAACCACTCTTACCCACTCCTGCTCCAGCTCGTGGCTCTTCAACTATGGGAGGCCTCCACACGTCTCGGGGACAAGGACGCGCTGGGTGCTCCAGTTTCAAATGTACTTACTGTGATCGAGAGGGTCATCTTGAAGCTATATGCTACCGTAAGCATGGTCTGCCTCCACACCTTGCTGCTTCTACTGCAGCTGGTCCTCCTCCTATAGGTGCTCTACAGGATTCTGATTCTTCTACCCGACAAGATATCAATGCTCTCTGCACCCATCTTCAACAACTCCAAGGCTTTATCAGTCGCTCATCTGACTCGGCAGCGTTTTTTTCTGAAGGTATATCTTGTCTCTCCCATAGTCCCCTCTGGATCGTGGATTCGGATGCTACTCACCACATTACATCCAAGAGACCACCGCATTATATACAGTCTGCTTATCCCAAGTTCATCACTGTTACTAATGACGACACCACTCCGGTTGCTGACACGACTAATCTTCGGCTTACTCCTCTCCCTCTCTCCTCAGTTCTCCATGTTCCGGGACCCCCCTTCAATTTGTTATCAGTTAGTCGTCTTACTCAAAAACTTGACTATTGTATAACATTTTCTCCTTCCTCTTTTGTTGTGCAGAAAAGCCGCACGCTGAGTATCATTGGTAAAGGACGGCTGTCGAATGGGCTGTATCTCTTGGATGTTCCACCCACTATCCTCTCTGCTTTCTCCGCTGTTGACTGACATCGCCTCCTTGGGCATGCTCCCCTCCCGATTCTCAAGAAGGCTCTTCCTGATGTCTTCCCATAAGAGTTTACTTGTGAATCATGTATCTACAACAAACAACATCGTATTTCTTTTCCTCCTATATGTACCCGGAGTGATATTCCGTTCTCTTTTGTTCATTCTTATATCTGGGGCCCCTATAAAGTTCTCAGTATTTTTGACTTCGATATTTTGTCACCTTTATTGATGATTACTCACGTCTCGCTTTGTATATTTACTACATGATCGTACTTAACTAACATCTATTTTTCGTACTTTTCTCGCTGAGACGCGTACAAAATTCTCTACTATGCTAGAAATCATTCGCACTGATAATGCTCGCGAATATATTGGTCGTACCTTCTCCAATTTATGCACCTAGTTTGGGATCGTACATCAAACCTCATGTGCTTATACCCCCAGCAAAACTGTGTGGCCGAGCGGAAAATTCGCTACCTCCTTGATGTCGCCCCTCATGTTTCAAATGCAGGCGCCCACAGAATATTGGAACTTTGCGGTCTCTACTACCTGTCATCTCATCAATCACATGCCTTCGCCCGTCCTCGACTTCGTCTCTCCATTTAGTCTCCTCTTTCCTTCCAAGACTCCCTGCTCTCTCACACCTCGCGTCTTTGGTTGTGCATGTTATGTTCACCTACTTGGTCAGTCTACTGACAGGCTCGCTGCTTGCGCCACAAAATGTATGTTCGTTTGCTACTTCCGCGCTCAAAAAGATTATGTTTGTTATTCACCTACTGACAGCAAGCTGATTGTCTCGGCTAAAATAACTTTCTTTGAGGATCAACCATTCCACTACTCTCCTTCTACCCTGTCACCACCATCCACTGATGCTCATCCTTTTGTTCCTGTCACGACTCCCTCTCTACGCCCTCCTCCTACATCTCTCCCGGTCCTTTCTCTACCTCCACCACCTCTCCGTATCTATACTCGTCGTAAGTCCAAGACTACTTCCCTGCATCAGCTTCCCTCTACAGATGACATCCCGCGACTTGCTGATCCTGCATCAACCTCTATGGCTCACCCATTGGCGAATTATGTGTCTCTATATCGCCTCTCTCCACCACTCCACCATTTTGTCGTCTCTCTTTCCTCCATTGCTATTCCTAACACTGTGCAGAAAGCGCTTCAGCACCCGGGGTGGAGGGCGGTCATAGAGGATGAAATGACTGCCCTTTGGGTTAACCTGACCTGGGATTTGGTTCCTCTTCCTCTCGATCAGTCCCGTGTCAGCTTCAAGTGGGTTTTTGTTATCAAACATGCTGCAGATGAGACTGTTGACCTCCTAAAAGCTCGCCTTATGGCCCGGGGGTTCACTTAGCAGCAAAACCTTTATTATAATGAAACCTTCTCCCCGGTTGCCAAGTTGAATACTGTTCGTGTCCTGATCTCCTTGGCAGTCCATCGCCAGTGACCCCTCCATCAGTTGGATATTAAAAATGTCTTTCTCAAAGGTGATCTGCAGGAAACTGTCTATATGCACCAACCTCCCGGGTTTGATACCACGGGGGAGTCTCATGTATGTCATATCCGGAAGTCTATATAAGGTCTCAAATAGTCCCCGCGTGCTTGTTTGAAAAATTCAGCAAAGTTGTTCGTGAAGTTGGTTTTTCACGAAGTTCGGATGACTTCTCTCTATTCACCCGTCCTCAGCCAACATGCACGGTAATTCTCCTTGTGTATGTTGATGATATCCTAATTACTAGTGGCGATTCTACAAGAATACAACAATTCAAGCAACATTTGAACTCCGCATTTCAGATAAAAGACCTGAGAAATATTTACTACTTCCTTGGCTCAAGGTCGCCAGACGACCTAATGGACTCGTCTTATCCCAGCGGAAGTACTGTATTGACCTCCTTCAAGATGCTGGCTACTCAGGGTGCAAACCTCCGGACACACCTATGGATGTAAATCACAAGCTCTTTGCACATGGTTCTGATTCTGACCAACTGCTTACAAATCCAAGAGTACTATCGACGCTTGGTGGGGAAGCTGATTTATCTTACAGTTACTCGACCTGACATCTCATTTGCTGTGGGAGCTGTGAGTCATTTTATGCATGCTCCTCGAGCATTTCATCTCCAAACCGTTGAGCGCATCCTCAGATATCTAAAGACTGCTCCGGGACAAGGACTTGTTTACAAACCATCTACCTCTCTATCTCCAATTGCGTATTCTGACGTCGACTATGCAGGTTCTCTCGATGATGGCGTTCCATAACTAGTTTTTGTACATACTTCGGTGGACACCTTATAACTTGGCGTAGCAAGAAGCAGACCGTTGTTGCTCAATCCTTTACTGAGGCTGAGTACCGGGTTATGACTGTTTTTGTATCTGAGTTAACCTGGCCTGAAAGTCTTCTTGATGATTTGGGACTCAAACTCTTATTTACGACAACCTTATTTTTTGACAGTCAAGCAACGATACATATTGGCAAGAATCCAGTCTTTCATGAACGAACAAAGCATATTGAAGTTGACTGTCATTTCATTCGGAAAAAGGTTCAATCAAAGAAGATAGAGTTAGAACATGTTCCCGCTACAGGACAAGTTGCTGACATCCTAACCAAAGCTCTCTCTCGGCCGTTATACTATCAATTCTTATCCAAGCTTGGCGCCTACGACTTGTACGCTCCAGCTTGCGGGGGAGTGTTAGAAAAATATTTGTAATGGCCCATTTAGAGGCCCATTATAGGTCTTTTTACTTTCTCATGTATTAGTGTCTCATCTTGTATAAGGGATGATTCTCTCTCTCTTCTCCCTATATATTTGTACTCATACTTGTAATTTGTAATTCAAGAAGTATATACAAGGTTTACACTACTCTTCTACATATTTGATGAATGTTTATGTTTTAATGTTTCAGGTGTTATTTGGTATAAGGTTAGTATAGAGCTAGACTTAGTGTCAAGACATAGACTATTTTTGACTCAGCCGCAACGACTGGAGAAGCAACTGATTTGCAGAATGCTGGGAAAATCAACTGTTTTGTAGCGTGGTTAGAGAAGCAGTGAAACTATTTGGAGGATTTGTTTTTCAAGTGTTGTTTGATTTTACATACGCACTCCGAGGGGTCGTGAGTGGCAGTTGCGGCGCCGAGCCGGTGAACTACGTGGAAGCGGGGCCCGCTTCTATGCGGCCGAAGGACGTCCGAAGCATCAAGCACGGGCGAAGCTCGTGCGGAGGCGGACAAAGGCCGCCCTAGAGCTTCGAGCACAGGCGTATCCCGTGCGGAGAAGCTCGTATTTTTATAATAATATAAATATAAATAATATAAATATAAATAATATAAATATAAATAAATATAAATATATATAATATTAATAATATTATATATATTTATATAATAATATATAAATATAATATCTAACTTAGGACTTACAGCACGGGGAGGAGGAGGAGGAGGGGGACGAGGAGGGGGTGCACGGGAAGAGGAGGAGGGGGGCAGGGCAACCGCCGGAGGGTGACCCCGGCGGGGGTAGGCCGGAGGCGAACCGGCAGGGCCACCACCGTCGGTGGCCCTGCCCGTGAGCCCCAAACCTGGAGCTCACGGGCAGGGCCACCGCCGGCGGTGGCCCTGCCGGTTCGCCTCCGGCCTACCCCCGCCGAGGTCGCCGGCGTCCGGCGACCATGACGGTGGGGTCCGGTGAGGCGGCCGCCGGCGGTTGGCTGATTTGTTTTTTAAACGGCGGAGCTCGAGGGGTAAAACGGGAATATCAAATGTAACCGACGGATAGCGCAATGTAGCAATCAAGAGTTCGCGTTTATATTAGTATAGATATACATAAATTACCATTCAGTATCTTACTCAATTATTATAAATATAATTAAAAATAAAAAATATTGTAAAGGACCTTAAAAATAATTCAACTTTTAAACTTAATTTTTTAATAAAATTATATATGTTATGTAATTTATGATTTAAATGGCTGTAATTAAAATTATATTAAAATATATTTAATATTTATTTTAATATATTATTATTACTTTAATTTTAAAATAATAGCTTTTATCTAATAATAATAAAATAAATTTAGAACAATTAATAAATTAATAATATAATAATCAGTATTTTATTAGTTATTACTTAGTTACGTTATAGAATAATTAATTATAGTTTATTATATTCATCCATAAAAATTTGATGCCACTATTGGAAAACAAGGTGTGCTGCTATTTTTTTGAAATTCTCTATTGCCACAATGTATTTTATTTTATTGTTTGGAGCAGCTTTTCTAAAAAGAGCAGCACACAGCTCTAAAAAAGCCACTCTAAACAGATCTATATTATTGCCAATGTAATTCTTCATCGTGCAAAACACTATGTTGATAAATGTTCTAAATTATGTCAAGCTTGTCATTTAATCATTTTTAATATTTACAAATGTTGATGGAGAAAAGTGATATCTAATTAATCATAAAGAGAGATTACCCCATCTATACATGAGTGAAATACAAATAGAGATAAAAACATAAAGTAATAGGTAAATTTAACACTCTCCCTCAAGTTGGGCGTGTGATATTTTGCATGCCCAACAATCACATAATCTTTTCGAACGCAGTCTTAAACCCTTGGTGAGAACATCCGCAAGCTGCTGATCTGAAGGAACAAATGACGTGCGCATAAGTCATCTTTCTATATTTTCTTTGATGAAGTGACGATCAACCTCAACATGCTTTGTGCGGTCATGTGGGACCGGATTGTGAGCTATGCTAATGACGGTTTTGCTATCGCAGTAGAGTCTTTTTGGGGTCTTTATTTCCCATGCCAAGATCATTCAACAAGGATTTAATCATCAGTCCTTCGCAAATTCCATGAGCCATAGCTCTAAATTCTGCCTCTGCACTTGACCTGACAATCACATGTTTTTTTACACCTCCACGTTACCAAGTTACCACCAACAAAAGAGTAATAACTAGAAGTGGACCTCCGATCATCAACAGAACCTGCCCAATCAACATCAATATAGACTTCAACTGTCAATTTTTTGTTAGGGGAGAACATGATACCCCTTCCAGAAGAGGGCTTGAGATACCGAAGGATACGTCAGACCACTTCTAAATGACGTCCTCTGGGTGAGTGCATGAACTGGCTAATGACACCCACAACATATGAAATATTCGGACGAGTATGCGATAAATAAAGAAGCCGACTTGCCAGTCTTTGAAATCCAGCAACTTCAGTAATCTCTTCTCTATCATCTCTACCCAATCTGTGATTGACATCAATTGGGGTGTCAACAGGTCTGCCCCACTCAACCCACACGATTGGAGCAAGTCAAGGATATACTTCCTCTGAGATATGAATATACCATGCTTCGATGGAGCGACCTCAATTCCCAGGAAGTACCTGAGATTTCCTAGGTCTTTTACTTCAAACTCTTTTGCCGATCTCTGTTTCAGAGACTGGATTTTTTCAGTATCATCACCCGTGATAATAATATCATCCACATAAACAATAAGAACAATGAGCTTCTCATACTTGCGCCTTACAAATAAGGTGTGATCAACATTGCTTTGGGAGTATCCAAATACGTCCATAACTCTATGAATTCTCCCAAACCAGGCTTGAGGAGATTGTTATAGGCCATATAAGGCTTTCTTCAGCCTGCATACCTTTCCTACAGATCCTTCCAGGGTAAGACCAGGCGGTAATGACATATAGACTTCTTCTTCTTTCAGGTACCCGTGAAGAAACGTGTTTTTCTCATCCTTTGCATGCAGCACACGAGAGGAAAAATCTTATAGAATTCATCTTTGCCAGGTAGTCAATCCCCATGGTTTGAGTGTAGCCCCTAGACACCAACCAAGCATTGTACCGCTCAACAACACCGTCAGAGCTCTGCATGACGGCGGGTGACCTCCAAGAGATGGAGATTATTGCGCTCGGCAATCCCATTTTGAGCCGGCGTAGGGACACAAGATGTTTGATGGATAATGCCACGATCACTAAGGTAACGCTTAAAGAAAGAGTCGATATACTTCCAACCATTATCACTCCGCAAAACTTTGATAGTGACATTAAACTGAGTAGCCACCATTTTATGAAACCGTTGAAATAATGGAAGAACCTCATTTTTATATTTCATCAAGTTGGCTCACGTACAGTGAGAGGAGCAATTAATAAAGGTAACAAACCAGTGAAAACCAAAAATAGAGGTTACAGGGCAGGGGCCCCAAACATCAGTATGAACCACAACAAAAGGAATAATACTAGGAGTAGATATATTAGTAAAAGAAGCACGATGGTGTTTAGCACGAGCACACACATCACATTTAAAATCTTGCAAAGATACATTTGACAAATGTGAAAAAAATGTATAGTAGAAGGAGATGGATGGCCAAAGCGACAGTGCCAGGAGACCAGAGAGAGTTGGGCAGCAGAAAGAGCATGCAGAGCATCGACGGAGCTGGAGGGGTCAAACAGGTAGAGACCATCCCACATTCTACTAGAGTCAATCATCTTCCCCGTCTTCAGGTCCTGAAAAACACATGAGGTGTGAAAAACGTTACAAAGCAATTAATAGAATTAGTAAGGTGACTAATAGAAAGCAGGTTACGGGTAAACTTAGGCATATGGAGAACCGAAGTGAGAGTAAGGGAGGAGCAAGTAATGGATCATTTCCCAGCAATGGGAGACAGGGATCCATCGACAATACTCACTTTGTCCCGACCAGACAAAGGAGAATAAGAAATAAAACCTGTAGTGGAACCTGTCATGTGGTCGGTGGCACCAAAATCAATAATCCATTGAGAAGAAGAGCAGACAATGGTAGAGTGAGCATCAGGAACTCCTGAGCGCGCATTTTCTGCCAGGGGCGCAGTTTTTATCCCGGGAGGCAATTTTTCACCCGAGCACGTATTTTTCCGGCCTGACGTGCATTTTTCCGGCCGGGAGCTCCCCCAGGCAAAAAATAGCGCGCCCGGGCAAAAAATTAGTGCCCGAGCTAAAATTGCGCGCACGAGCAAAACAAGCGCGCCTGGGGAGAAAATGCGCACCCGAGCAAAAAATGCGCGTCTGTGCGAAAAATTCTCCCCCTGGCAAATAATGCGCTCTCGGGCGAAAAAATGCGCACCTCGTTAAATTATGTGCGCCCTGGCCTAAAAAAGCACCAGGGCGAAAAATGCGCGTCCAGGCGGAAAAATGCTCGCCTGAGCGGAAAATGCACTCTCGCGCGAAAAATGCGCTCTCGCGCGAAAAATGCGCTCTCGGACGAAAAATGCTCGCCCAAACGGAAAAATGCGCGCCCTGGCGGAAAAATGCGCTTGAGCGAAAAATTCGCGCCCGGGCAAAATGCTCGCCCAAGGGAAAAAATGCGCGCCCGGCCAAGAAATGCACGCCGAAGCAAAAAATGCCCGCCCGGGCAAAATATTCGTGCCTTGGCGGAAAAATACGCGCTCCAACGGAAAAATGCGCGCCCTGGCGGAAAAATGCGCTCCCGGCAGAAAATTGCGCGCCCGGGCGGAAAAATGCGCTCCCGGGCAAAAAAATGCGCGCCCGGGCGGAAAAATGCGCGCCCGGGCGGAAAAATACGTGCCCCGTCAAAACAATTGCTTTTCGGCAAAAAAATGCTCCCTAGGTGAACAACTGAGTTGGCGTCGATGTATTTTTTAGAGTCAGGAGTGCACTGGTAGGGGTGAAAATTGCGAATGAAGATTTCACGAGATCGGAATGGAGGAAAGCATGTTTCTTTATAACTAATTTTTATGAGAATTGAAATGAATTCCAATTCCAAGGTATTTTTAAGGCCGACGAACGCTGAAATTAAAATTGTCAATTAAATTCCAATTCCAACGCTCCAATTCTGACCAAACGAACGGACCCTCGTAGATTTTGGAGACTTTTTTCTAGGATTCACTAGTCTTTCTGTGGTGTCGGCTCCTCGAGCCCTAGGTGTTGGTTTCTCGAGCCCTAAGTGTTGGTTTCTCGAGCCCTAAGTGTCGACTCCTTGAGAACTTGGTGTCGGATTCTCAAACCTTAGGTGTCAACTCCTAGATTTGTTCTTTCTCCTTCCCCTAATTTCTCCTTGTCACCTTTGTTGAAGTTGGCGGTCTGAATATGACGGTCTGGAGACCGCGCGGTCTAGCGGTCTGAAGGGCTAAATATCCAGTTGCTGGCTGCTATGGTTCGGCTCTTACGGGTTGTCTCCAGCGACTTGTATCTGGCGGTCTGGCGGTCTGGCGGTCTGGCAGTCTTGCGGTGCGGTCTCAAACCTGTTGTCTAACCGCGCGGACTGTGCGGTCTGTACATGTCAAACCGCCCAGTCTTTGTACATTTATTTAGTCCCACATTGTTTGTTTGTACTCTCCTCTTCTCCTCCTTCTATAAAAGGGAGGCCATACCTTTGTAAATGATATCTTTTTGGATAATAAAAATTTATTATTCAATCTCCCGGACTGTTTTTTCTAGTCGTTCTTCTCTTTTTCACCTTTCCCCATACAGACCTCCCTAATGCCACTGAATTGTCCCAACAACTACCATCACCTGGATCCTCCAACATCTGTCGATCCCAGACACTATTTTCCATTTAGGCCCTCCAAGTCATCCCCCTCACTTTCTACCTCAATAGTGCCGCCGTCAACCTTCCAACATCCCCAAGAATCAGCCTTGCACCTACCTCCCGCAACCCCCCATAACTATCTTTTTGCACAACTTACCAACCACCACAACCGTCCCAACAACCTCCATCCTCTTTTAGCCCCTTTCCCATCAACAACCATCACTGCTTACCTTCCTCATAGCCACCACAACCATCCAACAGTCCTAAAAAGCCACCCCCCTTTCTCCACTTTCATCAGGACACCACCTTTATCACCTGCAAACCCTTTTTGTTAGTGTCAAAAGTGCACTTTACTAAACTCACACTAAAACAAGGGGGAAGTGGCTGAGATCGTTCATTTACTTAGCGGTCAAGCGAGGGAACGAAGATTACCGCAAATAACTATACTATGCTGCAAAGGCCTGTAACGGTTCGGTTTGGTTCGGTTTGTGAGCAAAACTGCAAACTGAACCACCCCTATGTGGTTTCAAAAATTTGGAACCGAACCGAACCGCCCAAACATCGAAACCAAACCGAATAGTTTGGTTCGGTTCGGTTCGGTTTTGGTGGTTTAAATGATGTGATGAACCCTAAATATTTATATAGAGAGATCCGGGATGACTCTCTTCCACATCAATCATTGCACAATGACAAGTATCATCTAAGAAGATAAATTTAAGAGACAAATCATCTTAAGTATATATTTGATCAACACTTAGTTATTTTTATTTTGCATTAATACAAATATCATTAACAAGCAGTTCACATATCCACAAAAATTACAATAAGCAATAACAAGCAGTTCACAACTTCACATATCCACAGCTGATCACAGCTCTCAGAAATCCAAAATTCTATAGCTCATGACAGAACCATAAATGCAGTAAATTGATAAGAATTGTAAAGCAGTGTTACTGTAAAATTGTAAATGTACCTCCCCGGCTCTCCCAATGAGTTTCAGTGAGCTTCAACAGGTTGGCCACCAGCTGTCTTCTTTAGCAAGGCGTCGAGATACTCCTTCCTGCAGCGTGCAAGCCATGATTAGCACTCGATTCGATCAATGGATCAATGATAAGAAACTCATGGTTGTAATAACATGATAATTTTTTTTTTATTTACCGAGCAGGAAGATGATCAATGGGGGGGGGGGAAGGGCAAGAGGACAGAAATCGACCAGTCGCTGGTCGGGAACAGAAATCGGCGAAGAGGGCGAGAGGACAGAGGAACGTGAACGCCGGAGTGGACTGGAGGAAGAGCGTGAACGCCGGACTGGAGGAGCTAGGGTTTGCCGATTCGGGAAAAGGCAAAGAGCACGAAGTCGCGAAGCCAGAAGGTCCCGTTGTCGGCTTGTCGCTGAGTCGCAGTCGCTGATCGGCACAGAAATCCGCGAAGAGGCGAACTGCGAAGTCGACTGAAGGAGTGAAGGAGCTAGGGTTCGGGACTTCGGGGCTCGGGAGAGAAAAGTGGGTGAGCGGCCTGAGCAACTGAGCGACAAAGCGGCTTTAAGCGAGTGAGCGGGGATCCGATTTAACAATACTTAATTTTAAGTATTGGACATATACATTTATAAATTTTGTGCTTAATGTTTAATTGACTTAATGAAATTTAAGTAATAAATTTAATGTTTTTAATTTTTATACATAGCGGTTCGGTTCTGTTCGACTCGGTTCGGTTTGCCATGCAAAACCATGAACCGAACCGAACCATATGGTTTTTCTAAAATCAAAACCGTAACCGAACCGCAGCCTACTGAAACCGAACCAAACCGTGCGGTTTGGTTCGGTTCGGTTCGGTTTTGCGGTTCGGTTGGTTTTTGCTTACAGGCCTGCCTGCAAGCAACGACAACTCCACTTGTTGCGGGTGATTTTATTGATTAAGCAAAGGTCACAAGATGAGTGTCTGCGCTAGCTAGCAAGTTTGCAACACCCTGAAAAGCTCTGAATTGGAGCTCGCGGCGAACTGACACTAGCTCTGGCCCGATTTAGGTCCTTTCCAGGGCACTGTTCATCCCTGTTTATATTAGTGGGAGCTTCCCAAACAGGCAGTTCTAAAAAAATATGGGTTGCCCGGGTTATAGGAGAGCCAGACTGGGTTAAGAGGTAACATGATGTGCAAATAATAAAAAGGGAAGGGCACATAGTCACTGGACGCGTGCCTGCGTGGACTGCAGGCTCTGAAGCTCCTTTTGCGGACATGTTTGGAGCTTGTAATGAAGGAGCAGGCGCTGTTGGATCTTTAGGAGCCCTTAGAGGGAGGGGGAGGGGTGAAAAAGGGTTTTACGGAATTTAATCCTTAATAAATATATTCTTGTCAATAAAAAAGTTTCGAAATATTTTACAGAAAAACTTTATTTTAATATTTCATAAGAGATTATAATGAAGATTTCTTTTTAAAAAAATGCGGAGTTCAATTTATACTTACTATCGCTGAGGGTAAGTGGTATCGCCCGGCGCAAGCACATAGAAATTGAATCCTAAGAGTTGTTGAACACAAGAAATTTGCTATGTATTTTTCATTTTAAAATTTACGAAATTATTATTTAAAATATTTTATAGTATGAAAATAAAATCAAGATAATAAGTCAGACTCTATTTGGCTTGGTTGTTGCTAATGGAAAACTGCTATATGAAATGGAGTTTGAAAAATATGTTGTTTCTGGAAAACAGAGTTTTTGTTAAAAAATTATTTGGGTGAAATAGAGTTTGTAAAACAGGGTTTTGAAAAAACTGTTTGAGAATAAAACGGAGTTTTAAGTGAAATTTTTCCCCATAAAACGATAACGAATAATGCCTAATCAAACATATAGAACATGATCCCTAATTAAACATTCATCAATCAATCAATCAAACACATGTCAAACCAATTGTTTTTTTTTGAGCTAGTGTGTATAATGCATAGGAATCCTTTTTTACTACCATGTAACTCTAACATAAACTCATGGGTATTTCTTTCTCAGTTATCACAGATCCTTGTGTCTTAAGATTCTTCTAAACAATGTGTGGTGTTGAAAGATTTCCAAAAGAAACATACATACCTGAACTTAGGAAAACATTTTCTCAGCATCCATACATTTTGAGTTCATATATTCTGCTGTTGCATAGAGGGAAAATTGGCACATACTTAATGTTGATTAAAGGTTTCTCAGGGTTCTCAAGTTCTGTGTATAGCAAAAATGATTTTTACCGGAGGAAGTTGCCGACGTCGATCTTTGAATTAAGCAAAAATAGATCGTTATTGGTAAAGAATGTGGGAACGAATAACTGCCTATTTGTGAAGTTACTCATTGGCTTCAAAAATTTGACGTGGTCTACTTCAAAGAAGTAGGGCTTTCGCCCGACGAAGGCGTCGACGGTAGAGAAAGCAGGTTCCTCTTGCCTGCATCGTGACAAAAGGGAAAGGGGGCAAGGACACCGACATTGACAAGAACCGACATCCACCAGAGGGGGAGATCAGGACGCCAGAGACGACAAAGAAAAAAGGGGGAAAGGACATTGCGTGAATGGCGAGAAAGAAAAGGGGAGGTCACGGGTCGAACTTGAGGGGGAGATCGGGACGCGGAAAGCTGCTGTTGGACATTCCCTTCTCGTTGATAACAACTTCTCATCAACATTAGCTTACCACCAGCGGTAGATATTACTGTTGGGTACATTGACCACAATGTCCTAGATTTGAATAAGACCCACAAATCAATATATACACAATCCTGTATTTGATATTTGTCTAAGTTTACATGTGCAGGATATTGTTAATAATGTGATTAGACAAGCTAAGCATATCAGAAGTATAGCTAGAAGTCAACATGGTCAAGGAAGTCAGCAAAATGATTAAGTACAAAAGCATTGAGTGACTACACATCACTCAATGGCTAAGGCCAGAAAGCGTTGACAGTTGACTATCACTCAAAGCCTCAGTGGAGAAGCTCTGATATCTGTCTAAGTACAAATGCGTCGAGTGAAGGACTTACACTCGACGTCTTCTCAAAGAAAAGACCGCTAAGTACAAATGTGTCGAGTGAAGGACTTACACTTGACACCGTCTCAGTATAATCAGTCCAAGTACAAATTCGTTAAGTGAAGGACTTACACTCAACACCTTCTCAGTTTATGTGTTAAAGGACAAATGCGTCGAGTGAAGAGCCTTCACTCAACGCCTCTGCATCAGTCAAAATTTTGGCTAAGTACAATTGCGTCGAGTGAAAGTCATTCACTTAACGCTTCTGGAGTTAACTGTCAAAGCTCAGATTCGTCGAGTCTTATGAAATCACTCAACGTCTGTACATAATCAAAATTATTCCAAGTCCTTTGGTGCCTTGTCAAATTTGCTGTCGTCATCCTTAATTCAAATCGACGCAAATCGCGTGCTAAAAGACAAAGACCGCCGTATTGATCGGGCAGTGATATCCTGTAATGAATTAGCCGGCCATGCCGCTTACCAAAGGAGGATATAACCGTTGTTGTTGCCGAGATATTTAAGGGAAGAGATCTGATACTTTTAGGAGAACTTTTTACGAAGAATTTTTGCAATCTCTTCAAACCCTAATTTCGCAAAAGTCGGCTAGCAGTGCAGAGCAAATCTATCATCTTCTTCAAGCCTGGTATTCAACTCAAAGAACATCTTTCTCGAGCTTGAAGAAGAAGAACTCTGCTAGTTACAACACAGTATAGGCTGAACTTAATATGAAGAAATCATCTTCCTGTAGTTGTGCTGAAGAATCCTGTTGATTCAGGCAAAGAAGAAGATTCAGAGATTTTCTGTTGAGTCAAATATTTCAAACTCTTAATCAATCTTGTAGGATCTCTCTGAGATCTGAGTTATAGGCCTATCTTATAAAGCCTGAGTATAGGACTGTGAGCAGTCTAAGTTGTAAAAATATGATTCACTCTGAGTTGCAGGATCCTGTGTAGGATTTGAGGTAAGGCTTGTGCCTGAGGTAGGATCTTTGTGAAGATCTGAGGTAGGAGACCAGCTGGGTCTCTTAGTTGTAAGAGTTGGAAGACTCTGAGTTGTAGGGCTGATTTGTCTGAGGTAGGAGACATGTGTTTGTCTCTGAGGTAAGACTGACTGTGAGCATTCTGAGTTGTAGAAGTGGTGTGCACTCTGAGTTGTAAGATCCAGGGAAGGGATATGAGGTGTAAGATTTGTTTGATCTGAGTACTGGAGGAGTTGGCCGAATCTAGCTCACTGCTAGATAGGTGAAGAGGTAAAAAAGATCTATCTTAGATAGGGGAACCACTATAAATTTTGTGTGTTTTATGTGCTCTTGAAAACTAACCTACTAACATAAACACACCACAAGATCCACCTTCAAAGATTCAAAAGAAACCTATTCACCCCCCTCCTAGTGTTTATCTACCCTTTAAAAGACTTTTAAGTGGTATCAATTGGAGGTTGTTCAAAAAAGACTTAAGAGTCTAAATTAGATCTCCAAGGGTTGAAGAAGTATATCAATTTGTCTTCTGGTGATAAACATAAGGAGCTCAGTTCTATGAAGTTTCCTGTATGCAAAAATGAAAACTTTGGAATGTAGAAGGAGATGGTGATGCTGTTCATGGAAGCCTCAGACCCTAGGATCTTCATCACAGTGAAAGAGGGACCTTTCATTCCTATGAATGTCTCAGATATTGATGCTAACATCAAAATACCAAAGAAATACTCTGAAATGACAGAGGATGAGGTGATTCTGGCCACTATGGACAAGAGGGCCCAGAACATCATAGTGGCGCAATTGCTGATTCAACCTTTCAGAATCTTATTCACTGCAAGACTACATAGGAGATGTGAGACTCTCTGATAGTCTATATGGAGGGGACTGAGGAAGTAAGAGATGACAAGAAATCTTTCCTCAACCAGCAGTATGAGACCTTCAAACAAAACAAGAAGGATTCTATAACAGAGTGCTATGAGAAGTTTTTCAAAATTATACACAGTCTTATAACCTATGACAGACAGTTCTCTAATTATGAACTGAATGACAAGTTCTTAAGATCACTCAACAAAGAGTGGTATATCAAGAACTGTGCCATAAGGGAGATAAACAACTTGGCCCACACACTGCCACAGAATCTGTTTGGCAAGTTCCTATCACATGAACTTCAACTGAACTCCAGAAAGGCTGAAGAGGATGCTGTAAAGTCTCTTAGCAGAGAGAAGATTGTGACCTTCAAAGCTGAATCATCCATGAAGTGCAGGGAGAAGACTCCTCCACCAAGAAGGGTTGCTGAGTCAGAAAGCTCTGTGCCCAGCACATCAGGAGATGAACTGTTTGATGGAGAACTAACCTTGTTCTTCAAGCAATTCAAAAAGATGTTGAGCAGAAGAAGACAGCGGAAGAATAAGGGCTCATCTATCTCTAGCTCAAGGAAGCCGCAAACTAATCTGGAAAAGTCCAGAAGAGAACCCCTCTGGCAACAGGTATGATTCCAAACAAAAAAAACATTTTAAAACTAATGTGGTATGTTACTGCTGCAAGTCAGAACATGTCATAGCTGACTGTCCTGTTAAAAGAAAAAAAAGCGGGAGGTCTAATGATAAGAGTTATCATAAAGACAAGAAGGTGGATAAGGGCTTCTTAGCCAAGAAGAAGTCAAGCTTGTCAGATAGTTATGCTGAGACATCAGAATCTGAAGAGACCTACATTGGTCTAATCTCCATAGAAGAGGATGCTGATCATCCTACAGCCAAAGTGAGCATAAGGGCACCACTGTCCTCTGTTGACAGTGACAGTGAAGATGAAGAAGATTACAGCCTCATGGCCACTACTGAAGAAAATCAGGACAATCCTGATCCTGATATGGTAATCTCTCACCCAATCTCTCTTTCAGATTCTGATTATAAGACTGACCCAGATTCTGAGGCATCATCTTCATCTAGTGAGGATGATGGATCAGAACTGATGAGGATGTCAATCAACTGATTGTCAGTTATAGTGATCTCCTGAAAGCTCTGAATAAGAGCAAAAAGCTTGTCAAGAGACAAGCTGAAGAGATTATTTCCCTATAACAAGCTAATTCCTTGCAATCTGAGTCAGCTTCATTGCTAGCTCAGATGAGCAAAAAAATTAGTTAGTTAAAGACAATCACCATCATCCAAGTGGGCACCATAAGACAGAAGTGCAAGATCTTTAAGGATCTTGAAGAAAAGCTCCTCAAAGAGAGGATGCTAATGGAGAAATTTTCCGAGCCAAAGACAGTTCTATCACTTATAGACACATTCTCCTCTCAAAATAATAAGTGGAGATTGGGGTTCAAGTGGAATGCTAAACCTGCCCATTCCAAAAGGAAAGGCAAGACTCCAGCTGTGCCTCAAATCACCTTTCAGAAGGTAGTATTCCCTTCTAACACGTATGACCATGACAGCATGTATGGTCACTGGAAGAATGAAAATTCTTCTTGTAAGAGCAATAATGCATCTTACAATGGAGGAAGGAAGGGCATGAGATTGAGTGCCTTGAAGGCTCCCCATGAAGAAATTCAAATGACCCATCATGGAGCATTTGTATTTGGTGTTCTAGCACCCACACTCAAGGATAAGACAGTGGCCTCCTCCCAAGATCTTTCAATGAAGAATATGGCTGTGGGCAAGACACAACCAAGTCTCACTTAGTTATTTCTGATGCCATCAACACCTTGTTAGCTGCAAAGCAGACATCTGTTGTTGTCAAATAGAACTTGCCAAGAGAACCTTCTTGCATACTAACCTTCAGCTATATTCTAGCTGAGAGAAATAAGAAGGTTGCTGCACTCCCTACTGAAAAAAAAAGATGATGGTTCACACACATCTAGGGCTGTTCAGAAGATGAGATACAATATACATGAGTGTTGGTGTTGTGGCAAGGTGTGACACTTTGCCATTGACTGTTGACACAACCCTAGTGTGCCAAGTGCAAAGAGAAACCTTCCTTTCAAGGCTGCAGTTGGGAGAAAGATTCCTGTTTATGCTAACCAGAACCATGGACCCAAATTCTTTTGGGTACCTAAGGTAAATTAATTCTGTGACTACAGGTTAGTCCAAGTACCCATCAAATGCCTATTTGGTACTTGGACAGTGAATGTTCCAGGCACATGAATAGAACAAGGAGCCATCTAAAAGATTTTACTCCAATGAAGAATGGACCCAAAGTTATTTTTGGGGGCTCAGACAGTGGAGTAATTAAAGGCTATGGTATGGTCACCAATGTCATAAATTTCATCACAAAGATGGCTTATGTGGATGGATTGCAACACAATCTGATTAGTATAAGCCTACTCTGTGATCTAGGCTATATCATTGTATTCCACAAAGATAAGTGTCTTATCAAGAGGTCAAGTGATCAAGAAATCATTCTGACAGACACTAGGAGTGAAAATATTTATTGTCTTAATTTTCTATAGTTAGATTATGACTCTTCAGTGTGTCTTGTAGTAAATGAGAGACTCCTACTGTGTGCAATGGCACAAGAGCCTTGGTCACTTGAACTACAAAGCTATCAGCAAGCTCTTCAGTGGAGGGTTGGTCAGAAATGGACCCTACTTGAAATGCACTAAAGAGGACATTTGTTCTACATGTCAAAAGGGCAAACATACAAAAGCTTCCTTTAAAAGCATTGAGTCCAAGGATTCTGAGTGGTGTCTTTACCTCCTATATATGGATTTATTTGGTCCTATGCCAATTCATTGTCTAGGTAGGAAAGTCTATACCTTGGTAATTGTTGATAACTATTCTAGATTTGCCTGAGTGTTCTTTCTTAAAAAAAGTCAGATATCTTAGACAACTTTGTGATTTTTGTCAAGCAGATTCAGAATGAGAAGGGGTTGTACTGTGGTCAAATCAAAAGTGATCATGATACAAAGTTTCAGTCTTAGAGCATGACAGAATTCTGCAAAGAACAAGGTATCTTTCATGAATTTTCTTCTCCAAGAACACCTCAGTAAAATGGCATTGCTGAGAGAAAGAATAAAACTCTCATAGAGGTTGGGAGGACTTTACTAAGTGACACTTCTCTCCCAGAATATTTTTGGTCTGAGACAGTGAATACAACATGTCATGTCCAGAATAGAGCCTCTATCAACAAGTATCATAATAACTATGAGCTTATGAAAGACAGTAAACCAAATCTAACATATTTCGGAATCTTTAGAAACAAGTGCTTTGTGCTGAACAATGAGAAGTCCTACCTGACAAAGTTTGCCTAAAAATCCTAGAGGGTATATTTGCTGGGTATAGCTGCCACAACAAAGCCTATAAGATCTACAACTTGAAAAGTCAGGTTATAAAAATGTCTATTAATGTTGTATTTGATGAAACTACTATGATTTACAATGAGCTGCCAAGCTCTTCTAGTGCTACAAGTGCAAATTTAAGACTAGACAACCTAAGTATTGATGACACACCTCTAGTTGAACAAGAAAAGGATAACTGTGTGCTCATCCCAGAAGAAAGTCCAGGTGAAATGCAAATAGCAAATGATCTTCAGGCCACTGAAGTTGAAGTTCAAGAAGCTGAAGAGAGGATGCCAACAGCCATCAGACACTTAAGAGAGCATCTCAGAGATTTGATCATTGGGGATGCAAGCTAGGGTGTAACCACAAGGAGCAGAAATCACAACATTGTCATGTATTCAAGCTTCCTGTCTCAGATAGAACCCAAGAAATTTAAGAAGCTAGCATAGACCCATTCTGGATAGTGGCTATGCAAGAAGAATTGAACTAGTTCAAGAGGTATAATGTCTGCAAGCTGGTTCCCAGAACTCAAGGACATAGCATCATTGAAATCAAATGGATATACAAGAACAAAATTAATGATAATGGTGTTATAATCAAGAACAAAGCTAGACTGGTTGCTAAAAGATACATGCAAGAGGAAGGTATTGATTTTTATCAAACCATTATACCAGTAACTAGACTTGAAGGCATAAGATTATTCCTTGCATATGCTGCTTACAAGGGATTGAAGGTCTACCAAATGGATGTAAAATCAACTTTCCTGAATGGTGACATAAAATAGGAGGTTTATGTTGAGCAGTCATCAGATTTTAGTAATCCTTCTCTCCATAATCATGTATTTCATTTAAGAAAGACTTTGGGTTGAAATAGGCCACAAGAGCTTGGTATGAAACTCTGTCTAGCTTTCTCATTGAGAAAAAATTCTCAAGAGAAAAGATAGACAATATATTATTCCTAGAGAAGTCAAGTGTAAGATTATCCTAGTCCAATTTTATGTTGATGATATAATTTTTGAGTCTACTGATGATGGACTATGCAGAAAGTTTGCTAAACTTATGTAAGAGCATTTTGAGATGAGCAGTATGGGTGAACTCAAGTATTTATTGGGCCTCCAGGTTAAACAATCTGAGGTGAACTGTTCATTTCACAGTCCAAGTTCACGAAGGAGTTAATCAAGAAATTTGGAATGGAGAGTGTCTCCTCCATGAAAACTCCTATGGGGTCAAGTATGTCTATAGAAAAAGATGAGAATGGGAAACTAGTTGATGAAACCTTGTATAGAGGCATAATTGACTCCCTCTTTTATTTGACTGCTAGTAGATCAGACATTATGTTTGTTATATGTGTTTGTGCTAGGTACCAGACTTGCCCTAAAAAATCTCACTATACTGCAGCAAAGAGAATTCTGAGATATCTCAAGGACACACCTGATCTTGGTCTCTGGTACCCTTGGAATTATTACTTTGAACTAACAGATTATTCAGATGTAGATTTTGCAGGTTGCAAAAAAGACATGAAAAGTACTTCTGGTACTTGTCAATTTCTAGGGAGAAGACTGGTATCCTGGAGCAACAAAAAGCAAACCAGTGTTGCTATCTCGATAGCTGAATCTGAATACATCTCAGCAAGAAGTTGTTGTGTACAACTCCTGTGGATACAACATCAACTTCAGGACTACAACTTACAGCTAAGTAAAACTCCAATGTTCTGTGATTCCTCTAATGTAATTTCAATAGCTAAGAATCCCGTGTCATACAGCAGGACCAAGCATATTGAAATTAGATATCACTTCATAAGAGAGCATGTTGAAAAAGAAGATATCAGTTTTGAATTTGTCCCCACTGACAAACAAGTGACTGACATCTTTACTAAGCCTTTTGATGAAACCAAGTTCAACAATTTCAAGTTTGAATTGAGAATGTTGAACTTGAAGTAGCTTTATTCTTGCAAAGCAATTCTGTATATATATATATATGCATTTGGAGGCTAACATTTTGTAGGAGAACTAAGGAAGAAAAAGTTCAACTCCAGGCATTGAGAGCGTTGAGTCAACACCAGACGTCGAGTGCGTCGAGTGCACTCGACGCATACACTCTGATGGGTTGAACAAGCGTTGAATCGTTCAGAGCTAATCACATCCATTCATCAAAAGTGGAAATCACGACAATGTACGCGCCTCTCCACCTTCTTAAATAGGGTAGGTATAAATAAAATTGTGCCTAAAATAAATACTTTCATTCTATTGCCCTTCCGAATTACTCTGCCCCGTACCCTGGTTTTCATGCCTCGTCTTTCCCTCTTCGATTAATCTCTCAAGATTCAATGGCTCCCAAGTGTGCTGATTTTCTGATCGAAGGCAGTGAAGTAGTTCGAAATGGATTTCGAGATGGCTCAGAAGAAATCCTATCTGTTGAAATCGGAAGTCGGTCTCTGTGGAGTTCGGGGTCCCAAAAGGATATGGCCTCACACCTACTTCCCTCGGACTAGCACTCTGGACCGAAGAATCTGGAACTTAGAAACAGAACCGAGGTCTCAGCCAGGAGATCCCACCACACACCCAAAAGATCAAGAAAATCTCTCTCCCAAGCCAATGCTGAGCTTGGGCACCTTGGAGAGAGCCTGAAGAAGAAAGAAGCAAGAAAAACTGTTGAACCTCCCCTCCAAAGGTGCCCCCTCGGTTCTATTTATAGATTTCCATCCTTGGTATGACAACACCGTAACTCCGCTATTCAGAATTACTATACGCAACCCAGTTGGGTCTGCCAACAGCGTAACTCCGCTGTTCTGGAAGACTATTGCAGCCCTTCAAGGGCATCCATGTAATTTTGCCTCTGGACCCTACTGGGTGAATGGTCCATGAAGGCACCACTCACCTAAAGGGGGCAAGTGTTGGATGAACCAGACACTCGCCTCCACAGCTCCCTTAAAGGGCGGATGCGAGATCAACATGCCACTCGCTTACTATGGGTGAAAGCCTTTCCGTCTGTTATGGGAGGGAACCCTTTCGCTCCCTCTGGGCGAGTGCGGTCCTGCCTGCCCACTCGCCTACTTGGACACTTGGGCCTGAATGTCCTACAAGGCCCCGATCTTACCGGAGGGGCCCACTCAGCGAATACGGGGTTGTACACAATCCCCGCTCTTTGTGAGCTAGTCCTACGCTCGGAAAGAAAAGTCCAACCCTCGGTATTCGATGAGTGTTTGCTGACCTGGAAGAGAATCTTTTGTGGGTCCCTCCACGGCTCTATAAATATCTCAGGATAGAGCCCTGAAAACAATATCCTTGACTGACCTCAGTTCGTCTTCTGAGCTCTCCTCGCTTCGACCATGTACGGCAGACTGACCGCGAAACAGCTCTCGCAAGAGCTTTTGGACCGTCTCGCTGCTGCGCAGGAAAAGGCCAGCTCCAAGACCTCCAAATACGCCCCATGGCTCTCGTCCAAGAGGCCTGCTGATTCGCCCTACCGACCGAAAAGGGTGAAGATGATTCGGCGGAACCCTGCGGCGGATGAGTCTCCTTCTCCTACCCCTACCCCCAATCGCGAGAACCTCGCCATCCTAGCGGAGGTATTTTATACCCCCATCCTGGTAAATATCCCAAAAAATGGGCATGTTGAACTGAGCCCTAGGTCTATTAGCAGGAGCCACTTCCAGAGAACGATGTTGGCATTACCCCGGCGAATGCCGAGACACCCCGGCTCCCCGAAAGGAGCGAACAGCCGGCTCCGGAGACTGCCTCCCCAGTTGCCCGGGCCGAAATCGTAGCCTCTCCAAGTATGACTGATGGTTACCTTCTCATACTATTTAACTCATATATCTTTTCGCTTATACTGCTTCTCGCAGCCCCTCCCTTTGGGACTACAGGTCTGGTCAGTCCAGCGCCGAAGACCCCGGCCGCCGAGAACCCAAAAGAACCAGTGTCTGGCTCTCGGCCTTCGACCGGGAAAGCACCCGACGCCTCCCAACCGGCCGAGATCCACCCGTCGGGATAGACGCCAATCCGTCCGGAACGGGGGAAAACGGTCCATCCGCTCTTTGCGGGACCCTCAGAGGGAAGACCTGGTCCTTCTCGCCAGCCACCAGGCGGGAGCGCCATCCCTACGCTACGTAAATGACTGAACCCTCCCCTTCTCGCTTGAAACTGATCCTGACAGTGGCGGAAACTTCCCGCCAGGCTACTCGGACACCTCGGCGGCGGCTCCTGATGTCGATGAGGAGTTCTCGCCCCCACCATCTCCCAGCGAGCTCACAAACTTCCTCGAAGATCCCCGAGATGCCGAGACACTCAAGGAGCGGATCGTGGAGGTCCTGGCGAAACTGATCTCGATGCAGCGGGAAGACTCTCATCAGGAGAAAGTACACCAGGATGCAACTGAACTCCGGCTGGGCATCCTCGAGCGGGACTACTCGCATCTCATCGTGGAGATTGAGCGACAGGGAAGCGGGTCCGAGGTGGCCTCTCCCGGAAGACACATTGCGCGAGCCCGGGATCAGATGCGCTTGGTAAAACAGGAGCTAACGGCTGTGAGCGCCTACTACTACCTGCGAGTGCCTCCGAGGTCGGGGCCGTTGGCAATGGATCTAGTACTGAGCTCGTCACCTCCCGCCTTTTTTGTACCCTAGCTTCCCGCTCGATCTTTCACAAACTGTACCCTTTCCACATTTCCCTGTAATAAACTTTTAAGTTAATGTTTAAGTTTGCCCTCGCCTGGCGAGTGGCCTTCTGTATTATTAATGATGCCCTTGCCTCACACAATGCACTTATTCTGACGAATGTCATACTTGCTTTTTCTGTACTCGTTGCGATATGCCTTTCGCTTGCCCAGGATCCTTTCCAGAGGCTTTCTCCATTTGCAGGTAAGAAGCGGCGGCGGGGTCGGGCGAATTACGATGCGCCAGAATATTAAAAGACGCTAGCCGCACCCTCGCCGCCTGGGGAAAACCTCATGATTGCCATATTTTTCTATAAATAGGTCGGCTCACCAACTGCATTTACTATCATTTGATTCCAGGTCTTCGTCATCTTCTCTCGCACTCGCAAATTTCGAGGTCTCGCGCTTGCGCAAATCCAACTTCCCTCGCACACTCACAAATTTTGGGAGAGTCAAACAGTCGGACTCGATGCGTGCAAGGCTTTATTGACCACGATTTCCCCCTGCAAGCTGACCGAGGAGGAATACTTTTCCGCGGTTGCCAATTACGTCCCGCCAGGGTTCGTCGCGCGACATCCCGAGGGTCAAGACAAAATCATTTTCCTGCCGGAAGGGGAGCTCTCCATCCCCCTGGAACACTTTGAGGTGGGGTCCCGCTTCCCCCTCTGGCTGGAGGTGCCCAGACCCTCCAATACTTTGGAGTGGTTCCCGCGCAACTCAACCCGAACTCCGTTGCTCTTCTGGTAGCCTTCTCCTGCTACATGCGCGCGGAAAGGATCGAGTTCAACCTCTCGGTTTTTCAGAAGCTGTTCAACTTCCGGGCCAAGAGCAGGATCGTCTTCTTTCGGAAACGAAAATGAACTTCGGCAACGTGCCCCTCTCGCTCGTCCAATATGACGAGGCGACCTACAAACCTCCCGCGCTTGGGGGGCACGAGACCGCCCTTCTCGCCTTCTTCGGGACCAAGAACTTTGACGTCAAGTTCTTGCGGCGATACTTCGACTCCCTTCTGCCTGTTCTCGCCGGAGACGGTATCATTCCGCCCCTCGCTTTAGATTGTTGCCTTGGTTTTGGCGAAGCTAATAATCACTATCCGCGCAGGTGAGCGAGAAATCCCCCTCCACCAGCCGTATGAGAAAACTGGGTCTCTCGCCCCCGGCCTGTCTCTCGCCCAATCGGCGGCCTTGGCCTGCAGGGAGGAGCCGGGTACCTTGTCCCAGCCGAGTGCCCAGAAGCGGAAGCTGGATGCTCCTCCCCCAACATCTTCTAAGAAGACCAAAACATCCGCACTAGACATGGGAAAGTCCGTCGTTGAAGCCCCCGCCATGGTCCCGCCCGCGACGGGCACGACGAGTTCTGCCTCCAAGATCGCCGTCATCATGGAGAAGGCTCCCGGGGGACCGGTGCCGAGAGTGCACCGGAACTTCGGCCTCGACGAGAGGCACCTGGACAAGACGGGCTAGCCTCTTCTCTAGTGGGACCCCGAGGATAACCGTGCCTCAATCTCGACGCTCCTGCCAACGTGGATGGAGCAAGATACTACCACCGGAGAGGCCTTCGCACTTGCCTTCGGCTTGTACAGCCGGGATGACGCCAGCCTCTACGACAAGGAGTCAACCCGGACCCTTGCGCACGAGACTGCGCGGGCCCAGCTACGTGCTCTTGAGCTCGCGCACATGGCGTCACACCGGGGCCTCAACCTTGAACGGAACCTAAATGAGGTTCAAAAGTCGTGGGATCTCGCCATAGCAGAGGTGACTTCCCTGAAGCGCCAACTGGCGGCCTCCGAGGCGCTTCTCGCTAGTCGCCCAGCGCTAGGGGTGAGCGAAACACTCGTTGTCCCTTCGTACTTTTGCATTATTCCCAACTAACTTTTTTCAATGCCCTTTCCGCAGGATTCCGCGAATTCCGAGTTGCTGCGTACGCGGGTGACCGGCCTCAAGGTTAGGGATTGAAGGCCGAGAACAAACGCCTGCAAGAGACTCTCCTTCCGCCGCCCCCGAGCGTGAGGGTCAGACAACATCAATTCACAACTACGAAGTCGAGGTGATGATGCAGGAGAATGCCCAGGGGGCGGCCAAGCATGCGATCAAGGTGCCGCGAGGTGCCAGATTGCTGAATGAAGGCGGAGAGAAGCTTACGACGCGTAGCGTCCTCCCCTGGCTGTTCACTCCCATTGACAAGCCTGAGGGGGAGGACGACCTTCCACGCGAGGATGAAGTCGACTCACTCTTCGACAGGGATGAAGGTTCCTCTAGCGAGAAGCCCAGCTACTCCTCCTGAAGACTTTCCGCTCTTTTCTTTTTTTTTCTTTTACTTGTACTTTTCCTTTCCTTTTTTTTGAAATACATGTAATGGGCGAGAGCCCTAATGCACTTGTGTACATATAAGAGATTATTTTTGGGCATGTTGAATCTTTCATTTCTGTGGGGATGATTGCCGCTTTGAGTTTCTCTCTTTTCGCTTTTAACTATTCGCAAACGCTTTCGCGCATTCGCACGTACCCTAGGCTCTTAGGTGGCGACGGCCGTGTCAATCGCAACTCGCGCTTGTGAACCGCGTCTGGGGGGGGGATGGCTTTGACTCCCCGGGGAAGGTCCGCTAAGTTGGTCTGCCAAGTAAACCTTGTCGAGTGGGTTCTGCAGAGTGGGACCTGCCGAGAGGGACCTGTCGAGAGGGTCTTGCCGAGAGGGGCATTTGGATTCCGCATGTACTCCAAATAAACATTGTTCTTGGAACGTCTACCCCCCGAAACGTTTAACGTACACCAAGGGCCCAACAGACCTGCCAGCTAGGCCAGAGCCTGACAGCGGGAACAGCTCCAGACTTAGTTTTTCATCAGTTCACAATGTCCATCGAGGGCCCAACAGACCTGCCAACTAGGTGAGAACCTAACAGCGGGAGCATTTCGGGACTTAGTTTTTCAATAGTTCACAATGTTCACTGAGGGCCCAACAGACCTGCCAGCTAGGTGAGAGTCTGACAGCGGGAGCAGCTCGGGACTTAGTTTTTCAATAGTTCACAATGTCCACCGAGGGCCCAACAGATCTGCAAGCTAGGTGAGAGCCTGACAGTGGGAGCAGCTCAGAACTTAGTTTTTCAATAGTTCACACTGTCCACCGAGGGTGCAACAGACCTGCCAGCTAGGTGAGAGTCTGACAGCGAGAGCAACTCGGGACTTAGTTTTTCAATAGTTCACACTGTCCACCGAGGGCCCAACAAACCTCCCAGCTAGGTGAGAGCCTGATAGCGGGAGCAACTCGAGACTTAGTTTTTCAATAGTTCACAATGTCCACCGAGGGCCCAACAGACCTGCCAGCTAGGTGAGAGCCTAACAGCGGGAGCAGCTCGGGACTTAGTTTTTCAATAGTTCACACAGTCCACCGAGGGCCCAACAGACCTGCCAGCTAGGTGAGAGCCTGACAGCGGGAGCAGCTCGGGACTTAGTTTTTCATTAGTTCACACTATCCACCGAGGGCCCAACAGACCTGCCAGCTAGGTGAGAGCCTGACAGCGGGAGCAACTCGAGACTTAGTTGTAGGACTGATTTACCTGAGGTAGGATACAAGTGTTTGTGTCTGAGGTAGAACTGTGAGCAGTCCGAGTTGTAGGAGTGGTGTGCATTCTGAGTTGTAAGATCCAGGGAAGGGATATGAGGTGTAAGATCTGTTTGATCTGAGTACTGGGGGAGTTGGCCAAATCTAGCTCACTGCTAGAAAGTGAATGTACCCTAGATACCACTATAAATTTTGTGTATTATATGTGTTCTTGAAAGCTAATCTACTAACATAAATACACCACAAGATCTATTTTCAAAAGAATTAAAAGATTCAAAATAAACCTATTCACCTCCCTCTAGGTGTTTAACTACCCTTAAAAAGACTTTCAGTTACCGTCAAGCGTTAGCACTCCTTGTCGACATGTGCGGTGTTAACTCTTCTCGTCGGCATGTTATCGCTTCTCACCGACAAGCTATTTCTTCTCGCCGATAAGCTACCGCCAGCGGTAGGTGTTACCGCCTCGCGATTGCTCGCAGAGATGAGCTTCGTCGTCCGTATTTTATTCTCGTTCAACGCATGCTTGTACCTGTACGACCTGCACACTGTAAACACAAAAACCGACTAGAGATCAAATACATAATGATATTTGTTATTCTCAAACCAAGAGATGCATAATGCATGTTCCAACAACTGCAGCCAAACTGAAAACGCCGGCTGGTAGATACCGTCTGACATTGGGTTGGGCGAACATGGAGTTTCCTTGCCGCGTTGGCAGCCGAACGAGTTACTTGGCCTGTGATTAGCTGGGACCAAGGGTGGTGCGGTCATTAGGAGGGTGACCGTGTTGGATGTCAAGGAGGGGAGCATGGGAGGTCGCCGCACTTCTGACTTCCTAAACTGAGCTTAATCTGTCATAGATTCCTCTGGCCATAACATTCGAGGGAAGCAAGATCCCTGCACGTTTTCAAGTTCGCGCGAACTTCAAAAATGTAAAACTTGACCGCGTAGTCTACGGGGGCCCCTTAATGCTTGGGGAATTTATAAATACTAGCTGGGGTTGGTAGATTTTCAACTGATCGACACTCACCGATCGTGGTTGCTGTCTTGAAGAGGGCGATGGAAAACAGGGAGGATATGTATTTTCTTGAAGTTGTTGCTGAATAAAAGAGCTCGCAGCTCTCCCTCAAAAAAGTCAGAGGCGGAGGGCTCCCGCAGTCACAAGAAGTGGAAAATCGTGGCTTCCAAAAAGCCGAAGGTTGACCAGGGGGTTAGCAAAGCTGTTCTTAGGGTCTCGGAGACTCATTCAGATTCTCTTATCAAGATCGTCTATACTCCAGAACTTCAGTAGATGAACCTCAGTGCAGGCTGTATCGAGGTTAATATTGGTAAGACTATGGAGGCGCTCGAAGCGGCCTTTGGGAAACCTGTTGTTGAAAACCATGCAGAGAAAATGAGATCTGAGGAGGTCGTGGATGGAAGAGCTCTTGGAGAGGTTGTGGATGTCCAAACTACGGACGATCAGGTTGTTCTTTCTCTGCTCGCGCAAACCGATGTGAATGCATCCGACATCTCGAAAGACCTGAAGAAAATAGCCGGTGATGCACCAAAAAGTTTATCTGAAAAGGAGAAGTCTGTAAATGATTAAAAAAAGACTAAGAGTAAGAGAAAGAAGAATGTTTCAGAGGCTGTTAAGGAGAGAGCGCCTGTGAATGCTGGTGTTGGTGCGGGCATTAACGTCAGCACAGGCGTTGGTGTTTGCGCGAACAATGACACCTCTCAGCCCGAAGAGGGTGAGTATGTGGGATATTTATGGGAGATTGATTTCAGAGCTTCGATTCCAGGGGTTGGAGTCGACCAGCCTGCTAGTGTTGGAGTTCCCGCCCCAACTTAGGGGGAACGACATGCCGAAGATGATAGGTCAGGCGCGAACAAGCAGCTTGCCAGTCAATCTCAATCCGGTAACTTTCAGGAGATGAAGAAGGAGAAACTAGTGGTTGTATGAGCGGTGAATAAGATGCCTAGGGTTAGGGATGCCATGGGTGAGAGCGTAGCAGATTGGGACGCTGCGAATAGGGCTGCGGTGGACAAGGCTTCGACAAACATGGTTGCGGCGGATAGGGCTGCAACAAACGAGACTACACCGGACTAGGCAGTAGTGGACAAGGCTTCCACGGACAAGGTGGAAGCAGATAGAGTTGTGGCAGCGAAGATCCTCTGGAAGAGCAAGGGAAAGGATGATGCGGACATTACTTTGAGCGTTATGTCCTTGAGGATAACGTCTATGATCAAATCCATGCCTCCCTTATCGTGGCCATAGATTGTGATTATCCCCATGAATGGGGATCCTCCTGTTAGTCATAAGGAGATGAACCGAAGGCGTTAACCCGGAGAGGTGTTGTGGAAGCAAAAGCTGGTGCTTATGGATACCGAGCATAAAAAACGTCCACTTTTCCTGCAAAGCAAAAACTAACCGTGGGCACTCAAATTACCGAGTGACTGCGGGAAAACAACGATATACCTGTGGCGGACATTGGGGCACATTATATATATCTTCATTACCTGCATTGATACTTACTGCTTTTCGACGATTCTGACTGCTTTTTGTCATTTCCCAGTGACCGCGTCTGACACGACGTTGGAGATGGAGCTCCGACTGTTAAAGGAGCGGGCCGAGAGAATGGAGGTGTTTGTTGAGGGCAACTAGTTGTCCGCGGTGATGATTCGCCACTTGGAGAAGGAAAAGAATTACTTTGTTGATAAGGTCTTGACAATGTCTACAGAGATTAGGTTTATGAAGAAGAATCCTCTAGCAGCTGTGGAGACGGCTGGTGTTCGTGTTAAAAATGGCCCCAACGAACCTGGGGTGATTGCCACTCCTCTAGAGGCTTGCGTGGAGAAGGATGTTGCTCGAGTGCATTGGTTTCTCTATCAACCCCTGTGCCATCTTGGCCAGGTTTTTGTTGCGGTCGCTCAGGCGCGTGACGAAATAGCCCATATTGGGAATTTGTACGGGCAACCGTGAGACCGACTATTTGATTGCCCATGTAACCTAAACTTCATTTAGTTTGTTTATTCTGTGACTTTGCAAACGATACATTTTGAGATAATTTACCTTTGGTTACCGGAAATGCTCTGTTTTTTTTCTTTTGAATCTAGGACATGATGTTTGTATTGAATGCATCTGTTGCGAACATTTTTCTTCAATGATTATTACTTTGTAGGGAAAATTAATGCTAGGTGTCGTGAACAACGACCGTTCTGTGTGGTCAAATCACCTCCCATCTCTTCGACTTCCACTTGTCAAAATCTATAAATAGAAGGGTCCCCTAGATGAAGGGATTACATCCTTCTGATGCAACCAAGGCGGAAGTCCGCGCGAACGTTTGAAATGGCCCCTGGCCGCACTTTCGCTGCAAAGTCTTTCATTTCTTCAAAGCTTTCAAAACCTTAACTGATGCATGTAAAGTTTCAAGCCTTTTTTGTGCGGGTTTCTTTGGGTGATGATTATGTGGTGCGATCGCCTTGATGGGACGAGAGATTGAATACATTGAGCGACCACGAGCTCGTGATCCCCCTCGAACATTTCAGCTACGGGTTCAGGCTCCCACCATTTTGGGAGATTGCGGACATTATGAGGCACTATGGAATCGTGCCCGCACAACTCTCCCAAACTCTATTACGATGATTCACGCCTTTGTCATTTATCTATAGACGGAGGGGATTCGGTTCCACTTGTACGTATTCGGAATTTATTCTCTCAACGGTCTCAGATGAAGAGGGATTGCTGCGAGGATCTCCACTTCGCGAGCATGGTCTACTTCGGCACCACAAAGATGAGGTCCATCAACCTCTCGTACAAGGTACATAATTGGGAGGACCGCTTTACCTTTTTCAAAGGTAACTTTGATAGGATGCCCATGAGGCCAGAGCTTCGTAAAACGGCCCCGTTCAAGACCCTAATGCGCTAAGGGGTCGAGGAAGGGATGGTTAAGTTTTTGCTGAGCGTGGGTTAGGACGTGGACTTCTACGTGTTATGGGCTCGACAGGCTTGGCGGACTGGCTTGGCAGACTAATGTTTTGACTCTAGCTGTCTGCCTCTGTTGGAACGAGGAATCCTGGCAGACAGGAGTAGCGGGCTGCCTTTCTGGTGGTCTGCTTTTCTTGCGGTCTGCATTTTTGGCGGTCTGGAAGATTGATCTGGTGGACTGGAAACTATGTTATGGCAGTCTGCTTGTATGTTAGATCTTATTCTGTTGCTGCTCAAGTTGTATCCGCTGATTGTTAGATCCCAGGTAGGGTGACCAGCGAAGACAAGTGTGTTGCGAACTGGTGCAGGTAATAGTGATTGCAGTCTTGCGGTTAGATATGTCTAACTGCCACTGTTGCCCTGGAGCAGACTGCATCAATGAAGACGGATAGAGGCCAGGGCAGTGTAATGGTGTTGATAACTGTGTAGTCGTGCGGTTAGATATGTCTAACTGCACATGCCGCTCAGTCTGGTGTTTTGTATCTGCCTAGTCTTGTGAAACAGGTATTGTGTATTCGCTCTTATTTTATCTCTCTAACCCCTGTTTCTATAAATAGGGGGGCATACCCTTGTATTATTATTTTTTGGAGCAATAAAAATCCTCTTTATTTACTTGTATTTTCACTACTTCCGCGACAGATGATCTACCAGGTCAGGACCTCCCTTTCAGAACCGTTCTTCCATCCAAAACCAATCCAAGAGTTCTCTGCCCCCGATACTCTCTCCTCTCAGTTGGGATTCGTCATTTGCATACTCGTTGGTGTGACTCTCCCTCATTTTGCTCTCGATTATTCTTGTTCTTTTTTTTTTCGTGAATGCAAACAAATGTTTAATGTTTGCAGAGCTTGTTGCCCAATTTAACCCTGCTCCTGTTTGTCGTTAATTTGTTATCAATATTTTCGCTTTCCTTTATTGAGAAACTTGTGGATGTATTAGTTATAATGTTGAACGCGAACAAACGTTAGTCACTTGTGTGGGTTACAAAACTTTTGCTTTAATCATCACATGTCAAAGCTCGAGATGTCGTGATTTCGCCACTGAACTTTAAGTTGATCACAAAATTATGTTTTTAAATCAATTTCTGATTTTAGTATGCATCATATATATACATATATATATACATATATATATACATATATATATACATATATATACATACATATATATACATATATATATATATATATATATATATATATATATATAGAGAGAGAGAGAGAGAGAGAGAAGTGGATATGTGGAGCCCTTGGGGAGTCATCTTTGTATCAACACTCCCCTCCTAAAAATTGATCTTGTTCTGAAGATTGAGGCCCGTAGGGGTCATCATTGAGCGCCAGAGGATCCAAGTTAGGGAGGTCAGGAAATGTCGTCTTTGGCGCTGAACAAGCACAAGTTCTTGAGATGACATTTGTTCGTGAGAATAAGGCTGGTGGCAGCGAAAACAGAGGCCATTGCAAAGACGCTCGAGGTATTATTGTTGAGATAAGGGCCAGGGTGGTCGGGGTATCTGTGGAGGTAGGATTGGCAGAATGGAGGCGGAAGCTGGCCGATCAACGACGACCCAGGTAGAGGCAAGCGATCCAAACAATGGTGATTTGGTTGAGGTTTTAGTGATGACAGCGACTGGTGGGGTGGCAAGATATAACTCGCTCGTTGGCGCAAAAGAGAGTAGTCGGTTGTTGACATAAAGCACCGCCTGGATGCGTGGTTGTAGGCCCGCGATAAATTACCCTATATAAAGGTCATGCGATAATCTGTTGATGTGCATTGCGACTTCGTTGAACTTACTGATGTAGATGACGACGATTTCAATCTGGTTAACGGAGCTGGGGAGCTTGGTAGCATCACCCCTTGGTGTGTCATAGTGGTGGAGAAGTTCCTCCGTCAAGGTGAGGTGAGCCAAAGAAAGATCAGTGGCACGTTGGCATGTCCAACGCACCCAGTGAAATGCAGGTCCCTCCATATAAATTGTCGTCATGAGAACCTTTTTGTTAGTGGCGGTGGACTGCAGGTCAAAAAATTACTCATCGCTGGTCCAACTGAGGGTGTTGATTTTGTCGAACACCAGTATGTCAATCTGACAAAGGTGGGTTCAGTGGATGTCCTTTAGAGGGGTGTCCATGTAGTCAATGTCGGGTAAATTGGCGGGCGATGATGAAGGTAATGAGATGCAGATGAACGGTTGACAACAGTGACCGCG
The DNA here is from genome assembly GCA_039513925.1 of Platanthera zijinensis. NCBI lineage: Eukaryota > Viridiplantae > Streptophyta > Magnoliopsida > Asparagales > Orchidaceae > Platanthera > Platanthera zijinensis. Next base: position 185,164,628 of record CM077080.1, on the reverse strand, counting down.
GGCTTACGGAGGAGGAGACTGAGATAGTTTAACTGAGCTTTGCACCAATTTGAGTGAGTGGGATCAGTAGAGATCAAAGAGAATGATTTTACGTTGCGCAGAGGGCTATGGAACAAGTTCAGGGCATGTAAGGATGAGCCGGATAAGAGAATTGGACGACGGAAATATTTGGGGATGCGGATTGCGACTGCTCGAAAAAGACGCGCGAGGTGCTGGACTATGCCGAGGGGAGCTCTGGAGCAGGTGTGCCGTTGCTGGAATGGCAAGGATGAGATGTGGGTGGGAGTCGTCGTAGTTGGCTAGGGTTGCCAGGGAGCAAGGCTGTTGTGAGCAGAAATGTGGAAGAGGTGTGCGCGAGCCATCACTCACAATTGGAAGAGAGCGAACATGTGATGACGCGCCTGGAGGTGGAGAGGCTTGGGAAAGCGGTTGCTTCACGAATACGACTTGAAACTAGCCGCAGAACTATCCAAACGAGTGGGTGTGGACTTACTGTGGGAATGTGGACAGTGAAGGTGGTTTTGATTAGGGCTCAGGAAGGAATCCTAATTGAGTGGCAGGTCGACCAATTGATAGGCTTGTGCTATCGCCGACGAACAATCTATGTAAATTGATAAACAAGAAAATACTTGATATTGAGACAAGCTCAATCCATTTTTCTGAGGTCAGGATCCCTCCAAGAGCCTACACTCCATGAGAGCCAGAACCTAATTGATCCTAGCCCCTCTAAAAGACTTGTCACCACACCCTTATATAGGAGGTAGTGAGGTACACATAATCACTGAAATGCCTTAAGTCTACATATATAGATTGGTTGACATGTGGAGTTTTGTGTAGTTTTTGTACGAGAGAATTTAGTTGACATCCAAAACCAATAACCCATGTTTAGGCATATATGTGGAATTTGAACTGTTACTGGAGAGAATTCCTATCATAAGTTACTTGATCCATCAATTGAAGGTGGCTCATCTTGTTAAATCTCACGCATAGACAAATAAGATAGGAATTCAATGGCTTCTAAAATTTTCCTTGCATATTACTCTTCCATAAATAATTCTTAAATATTTTTAAAATTTACACTTCTCCTCGATGGAACCAGGCAGCTTGATGGAGCGTTGTGAAGGATTTGCCACGGCTCGAATCCTGGAACCGTGCGGTCGCGACCGCCACCATTTGGTAGGGGTCGTTGATGGGCGTCTGTCTTCCGTAGATAGCGACTGCAGCCAAGGGGCTGAGGCCGTGGTCATGTGTTGCACATGTACTTAATATGTAAGACGACTTCTATTTGCCAAGTTTTACTAACGACGATTTAACACCCTCTCTGCCATCCCCAGTCAGTTACTCTTCTTAACTCCTCTCTAGCCTGCAATAGATCCAATTTGGTTTTTTCATTTTTCAAAGACTTTGCATTATCCAATCTCCAGTTCATGGCTTAACATGGTCCTGGTTTCTTGTGTGCTTTAGGTTCAATCACAAGACTGATGCCGAGAATGTCCACTTTACGTTAGCATCTTCTTCCTCTGTTCCGATGATGAAACTGCCGGGAATGTTTTTGGTGCATCTGATGATGAGAAGTCCCCTGCGAAAAATTTGAGCAATACATCGGGTTATTTCCTATTTTTCTATTCACCCCTTGAGAATAGCCTGTAGCATATTTGCTTAAAGCTGGTATCATTTAGTAATGTTGTTTCCTTTGGATTTCAGTAAATGGTCCTAACGGAACACTGGAAATGATCGTGGTAAAGGAGGTTGAGGCAGGTGGTGAGGTCAGTTTTTTTTATATGCTGTATAATTTGTATTTATTTGTACAACACCTTTTGGGCAAACTACATTTTGATCCATGGTAGTATTAATCAATCAATATGCATGTTATTTGTTGAGTGGTAGAGAGAAGACTAACTTTGAATGTCTTAGCCCTTGATGGCATACATAAAAAATTAAATGATCCATTAAGATACAAATTTTACGCCAGGAACTTAGGAGATGAAAAACCCACTAGACGCGGCTCAGTTGAACAACTTCACTTTTTCAAAAATAAGTGCACCATGCAATCATTCTAGGTAGCTAGAGTAATTTTGAATACAATTGCAAAAAAATAAATGTTGAGATGAGTTTATCTTTATTATTATGTTTCCTCTACGCAATTGTTTAGTCCCACATTTTCTATCTTCCTTTATGTGCCTTTTGTAATCCTTTATATATTCCCTATATGGATGAATAATGTTTAGTCTCATTTTTCCTCTCAAATCAGCATGGTATTCCGCGTCCAGCTTCCGCATCCGTAAATAGTCGCGCATCTGCGTCCGACTCCTCAAACAGTCACCCTCCTGCTTCCTCAACCACTTGTGCTCCGGCTTCCGCCCACAGTCTCTTCATTCTGTCGCAGTCTCTTCGTTCTCCGGCGTCCGCGGTTTCCAGCAGTCGGTTTCTTCGTTCTCCGCCAGTAGTCGCCGGCAGTCTCCAGCAGCCGCTCGTTCCCTCGTTCTCCAGCAGTCTTCGACAGTCTCCAGCAGTCATTCAGTCTCTACAGCCAGCGGCCTCCTCTTCCTCCGTTCTTCGGCTCTTTTCCAACAAATTGCAGCTTTTTCGTTCTTTTGACACCGGAAATGTGGCTCTAAACTGATAGCATTTTCGGTGTCGGTCCATTTTGGAGGTTCCTTCATGATCTTGGTATCATTCCTTCTTCTATGAGCCAACCCTAGTTTCTATCTAGGTGTTTGTGGTGCTTATTGTGCTTGTTCCTGCATATCATGTCAGGGAATGATGGATCTCCTACTCTCTCTTCTGGTGTCGAAATTTCCTCCGCTACCTTGCCTTTCGGTGGCTCGGCTTGGTCAACTCATGACCACAATACTCCTCAATTCACCAATATTCGACTAGATACTTCCAATTTTCTCCCGTGTTCTCGGGCTATTACTCTTGCCTTGAAGAGCAAACGTTTGTTCGGGTATTTTCTGGAGACTATTCCGACACCTGCCCAGGATTCTCCGGATTGGCTACAGTGGGAGTCTAAAAACTCTCTCGTGAAGTCTTGGTTGACAAACTCTATGGTTGACTCTATTGCTCAAAATTACCTCTTTTTGGAGACTACAACGAATATTTGGAAGAGGGCCGAGGTTACTTACTCCTGCCGGGGAAATGTTACCCAGATTTTCCAGCTGCAACAAAAGATCTTCCTCCTTTGTCAGGGTGATCGCCCTCCGTCTGCCTACTACTTGGTGTTCACTCAATTTTATTAAGAGTATGATCACTTTGACTCACTCACTCTTGTGTCTCCTATGAATGATGTAACAACCCATGTAATAATGAGAAAAAAATCCCCCCCCTCTATTCTCTTCCAAACCGCCCCCCCCCCCCCCCCGTTTATTTTCCATTACCTTCGGCGCTAGGTTTTCCCCGATCCCGTCTCCCGGGCACCGCTAGCTCCTAGTCGCGGCGTCCGTCTCCCACGCGCCGTTCTCCCGATTCTGCCGTATCTTCCGCTAACTCCTTGCTTGCCGCCAACTGCTCCTCCTGCCGCGGTCGCTGACTGCTCCTCCTGCCGTGGCCGCCGATTGCTCCTCCCATCGTGGCCAACGACTTCTCCTCCTCATCAAGTCGGCAGCAACGGATTCTCTCCCCAAGCCGACGCCTCCTGCTCTCCCTTTCTCCTCTAGACGGAAACTCCTCCTTGGCTTACTGCCCTTTTCTCCAATCGCAACAACAACCTTTTTCTTCTCTTTCAAAGGGTCAGCAACCTCCTTCCTCTCCTCCAAGGACCGACAACCCTAATTTCTCTGATTTCTCGTCGCTTTGAGCGGTAATTTCAAGAAGATCACATATATAGAAACAAAAGTCCCCCATTTTGTTTTTCTTTTTAAACACCGGGGTCTTAGGCCCAGAACCGCCCCTTTGAGGTGACGCCTTCACGCCCCAGAAGGCCGTCACTACAAAGTGCCGATCCTGCCGGCCAAATCGATCATAACCGTAGCAAGGAAATAGAGAACAACCAGTCCACAGAGATCACATATATAAAAACAAAAGTCTCCACGAAGGGAGTGTCCACAGAATAATATATCAGAGTACTAAAATACGGGCTTATGCCCAGTTCATCATGTCCACTACATAGTCACTCAAGCGGAAGCAAAATAAAACACTACTAGAATCAGGGACTCACAGTCCCAGCTGTCTGAACTTCTGAGCTAGACTGTCCTATCTCCAAACGGGCTGACCTCCGGGGCTGCTCCTCCATGCTGGGCTCCACGATCCCCTAAATGATGTGGTCCGAAAATCGTTAGTCTATAAGACTAAGTCTTATCATCCCCCATCCCTTCCCCTATGGCCCCTAGGCACCGAGCGAAGAGGAAGAAAGGGGAGGACATGAAGGTGGAGATTAAATCAAAAGAAATAGGTGGCAGCGAAACTAATCTAGCAATTCTATGGCAATAAGACGGAATATGGAAAGTAACCTTCACTTATGTGAGAACACATAAGCAAGGGGTCTTCTGCAAGACTCCCATCGTATAAAAAGTCTTATACCAATTTATACGTTGGGGTGTCGATTTTCAAACAGCAGATTATATATATCAAAATTGACCTTAATTTATAAACTTGTCCACACAAGCTTATAGATCAAAGGGTCGTTTTGCAAGTCCTAATGTATAAGCATCCCATTCCACTTATATCTTAGGTGTCAGGGGTAAAATGAATTGATTATGCTATGACATGCTAGTGGGTATGATGGAACATGCAAGTGCAACTCACACACCCGATTCTGTGCACACAGACCTTTAGTTCCCCCTTTCTGGAGCCATAACCTCCCAGGATACCTCCGTAGTGGCAGACGGAAGCGGTGGGTTGGGCCTCGCCCACCTCTAAACCAGTAAAGCACTACCGGTCAGGCTTATTGTACGCCTCAATGTTTGGTGCACGAAGCGGACTCCTGCGTACTCTTGCCGGCTGGCGCACCGGACATCTGTTGGCGAAGTGCTAACCACACTTGCCGAGTCAGCGTATTGGCGTCGGTGCATCGACCTTCCAATACCGAAGACCCACCACCTTTATTTTCTTTCCTTTTATGCACATGCAAATTTAACGTATCAAACCAATCGAGCCGAACCTCCCCGGACCATTCCGTCCGTCTCTTAACTAATCGAGCCGAAGCTCCCCGGACCAAACTGCCTGTCTTAAAACTAACCGAGTCAAGGCTCCCCGGACCAAACTGTCCGTCTCAAAACTAACCGAGCTGAAGCTCCCAACAAACTTCCTGTGCTAACAGTGTTTGTGAAATGTGAGATCCTAATTACTAGGTTACTCTTTTCAGTTTGTTAATACAGTTTACGTTAACCCAGGACTTCCCCCGGTATTCCCTGTGAAGCGCTCTCAAGGGGCACTAGGAACTATGATGGGATTACGCCCATCATTTCCTTTCTCAAGGTACTTATTATTATTGGTTGATTCCCTTACCCATTACTTCCTCGTGTTACGATAGACTAATCTAGTGTGATTTTTAACCTTCCTCTCTTCGGGAAAGACGATCTTTCGTCGAACCCGAGCACCTCTACACTCTAGCCAAACCACTTCTCACTACCCCTCCCATCCTTCTATGGTGAAATCATTCACATCTATTCGACCAAGCAAAATGACTAACTCCAACAACTATCACAAATCATATCCTATTGCAACTTTAATGATTTGCTAAGTGCAGACCAACCTAGGTTATACGTCGGACCGGATAGAAGATAATCTAAATAATCATCCAAATGCTCTAAATTATTTACTGGAGACTTATCATGACACAAATAGACTAAATCCAGAAGATTATAATTTTCCTAATTATTCTGATATTTAATTAATTTTCTTAAGGGTTCCAAGAGCTATCAATTGAACATAAAGTGTACTTTTTAGATATGAATAAAGCTTCATAAAATCATGATAATTTCTAAACAACAATTTATCAGTAAGTCCAAGATATAATAATTTTTCCAGTACTTTAAAGACTCTAATTTAATTTTGAGAATAAATTCTTTTTCCTTTCATTAATGAAGTAAGTGCAATAAATAATCATCCAAAAATTCTTTATTAATCTTCTAGGGCAGATACTGTCCTAAAAACATCAGTGGCCAAATTTCATAATTCTTTAATGAGAATTGAACTCTAGAATAAATAATTACCAAAATCTCAAAAGTTATGTTTGTAAAGCAAGTATTGTAAATATTCTCCCAAAAATCATGAATAAAATCCTACAACTAAATATTGATCTGGAAACATCAGTGGCCAGGTTTTATAATTTTACAGTAGGTAATTTGCTCTAAATGATTTATTGACCATAATTTCCCTTTTGGAACTTGTGAAGGAAGTACTAAATATAATCAACTAAAAATTGGTAACAAAATTCAGGGATATTTATTTAGATCTAAATCATCTGCTGGCCAAGTTTCATTAGATTCAAATGAACAGAGTAATCAAAATAATTAAAACACTAGTTTGGGCAAATTGATACCTAACAAATAAAGTACTAGAAATATAACCAAAAAAATTCTAATAAAATTAGTAAGGGTTCTACCTAGATTAAAACTTACTATACCCAAGTTTCACAACTTTTAACTAAGATTTTATGGCTGTGTTTCCATAATTGAGCTTCTATCCTAAAACTAGGGTTAGGGTTTTGAGGTGTCTACCTACCTCCAACTCCTCTAAGATTCCTACCAGAGGACTTAGGTTTTACTACCTTCAACTCCACTGAGTTACAAGGTCACACAAGGGCATTTGCCCCTATGCCCTTCACAACACCAAAGGCCCTTCCTTAGGGTTTGAGTTTGAACCCTAGGGTAAATCAACCCTAATTTACACCATTCTCCTTAAGAAGGTGACATTGGCCATACCAAGTCAGTGACCAAAACTCCAGCCTCTGTTGAGGTGAGATGACCACTCAAAATCCAAAGTGCACCTTTATTCAAAAGCACCTCTTTAAGGCCTAACTAGGGTTTGGTGATTCCCTAACCAAAACTCTTCCAAACAAGTTGAAATTTTGTGCAGAGCTAGGTACTATTTCCAGGGACCACTCACCAAAATTTGGGAGGGTTTGGAGATCATTTGACTACTTAATTTAATTACCCTAGCATTATTAAATAAAAATAAAAACTTTAGGCAAGTGTCTCCAAAAATTCCCATTTTTGGTCAGACCCTAGATATGGTTAAGATTGGTCCCCTGTCCAAATTTCACTCCATTTGGACAAGGGATGAAGGGTGGACACCCATTTGAACCTCAGGTTTGCCCTAGGTATAGGCCCCACCAAAATGGGTGCGGTGATCAAACCACTTACCCAAATGGGTTCAAACAAATTTTAAATTAAACTAGACTTCACTGACTACAACTTTCATGTTGACCACTTTCTAAGGTTTAGCCCCTAAGGGCCTTAGTTTTCTGTTCTAAAATGATGTACAGTACAGGATATTAAATTCACTAAACTATACAATAATTATTATAATAAATTTAAGATGAACACTGTTCATCCTCCTTGGCTTACTGCCCTTTTCTCCAATCGCAACAACAACCTTTTTCTTCTCTTTCAAAGGGTCAGCAACCTCCTTCCTCTCCTCCAAGGCCCGACAACCCTAAATTCTCTGATTTCTCGTCGCTTTGAGCGGTAATTTCAAGAAGATCGCCCAGGGTTCGCTCCATTCCCCCTCTACTCGAATTTTTTTGGAATCGGATTTGGCTCCATGAGCCCGTTTTTGGACTCCTTTGGTAAGATTCTCCTCTTGTTTCCCTTTATTCTTATTTCATTAAATTTCTTTGGGTTTAATTGCCTCCAAGTTGCGTATATGATGTGATTTAGATTTCTACCCCTCCTATTATCATCTAATCCCAATTTATTTTTTATTTCGGTGTCGTTCGTCGAAGCTTCCAACGGAATTTCTCCAAAAACCTCTTCGATTTAGGGTTTCTCCTAGCCAAGAGCCACCAAGTCTCCGTTTCCGCGTGGTAATCTCGTCTCAAATTGATCGAGAACAAGCCTTTGAAACTCAGCAGACATCATGTCCGTCTGTCAACTGGCGGTCCTATCGTCCGTGTGATTGTGACTCGACATGGACTAACGATAATCCCTACCACTACGTAACATGCAAATGACCCTAACCTAGGGCTCTGATACCAATTTGATGCAGGGTAGGGACGACTCGGGACGGACGCTCTAAATGCAAACCTATATGCAGTGAAATATGGGAAAATGCAAGAGTAGATTCGTACTAACAATTGCAGCAATAGTTAATTAATATAAAAAATAACAGAGGCACGGATGTTTCCAAAACCTTGAATAAAGAAATCAAGAAATGCTCATGAGTCGAACGAGGCGCAAACGATTAAGCAAGCACATAATAAATCCCGCAAACTGTACGATGAATGAACTAATAGCAAAATAAAACAGATATCCACCACAGTATGAGTGTCACCACAGTATGAGTGCTGAAAATAAATAATTAATGATAAGACTTTACAACAGTTTACATGTGCAGGAGACGACGATGAAGACTGTGGAGGGCATCCAAGGTTGCTGTAATGTCGGAGCCGACTGATTTGAAGTGGATCCACGATGGAGGGGAAAAGGGAGAATGGAATAGGGGGTTCTGGAAAGTTGTGGACTGAAGTGGCCGGCGGGTGGAGGAGGGAATTAAGGTTGGATGAGTACTGGGAAAGGGAGACGGGGTAGACTGAATGGGAAGAGGATGGCTCACAGTGGGCCGGTGGAGGAGGGGAGGAATGGCTTCAGGCGGAGGTGGACTGGACGGGGAGGAGGATTGGCTTCTGGGGGGCGGTGGACTGAGCGGGGAAGAGGGACAATGCGGAGGTAGCAGGCGTCGAGTTAACTTGGTAGAGTAAGGGGTCTACGGGTTGGGTAGGATCGAAGGTTGCCGACTGGGAGAGGCCGACAGGATGGGAAGAAAAGGGCTGCGGCTTTAAGTTTGGTTGCGGGCTGGACGGGGGTGGAGGAAGAGGCGGAGGGAGGCTTCAATGGCTGATTGGCGGTGGAGGAGGAGGGAAGGGTGGCTTGACGTCGCACCAAGCAGGAGACTCCAGGAATCGCTCCAGGAGAAGGGACCGACTGTTCCTGTAAAATGCAAAACCTATGATGCCCTCCCTTCGTCAACCGTCTGCATATAAATACAACCTAAATAATAACCGCTCAACACAACTGAAAAATCAAATAAAACCCGAATCGAACGGCTCACACTGTCTGGATCGATCGGGGAAAGAATACAACTCTAAAATATTAAAAACCATATATGAACTCGACTCGGGTCGACTGGCGGTGGAGGAGGGAAGGGCGGCTGGCGGTGGAGGAGGGAAGGGCGGCTGACTGGTGGTGGAGGGAAGGGCGGCTTGACGTCGCACCAAGCAGGAGACTCCAGGAATCGTTCCAAGAGAAGGGACAGACTGTTCGTGCGAAATGCAAAACCCATGATGCCCCCCCCCTCGTCAACCGCCTGCATATAAATACAACTTAAATAATAACCGCTCAACACAACTGAAAAATCAAATAAAACCCGAATCGGACGACTCACATTGTCTGGACCGATCGGGGGCAAAATACAACTCAAAAATATAAAAAAACCATATATGAACTCGACTCATCTGGACGCAACCACGGACTCTGATCGTCCGTCTGGGGAGGGGATCACCGTCTTCTGTGTGAGTACACCTATGTCGATCGTGGTGCGCCATCAATTATTAGTCATTTTAAACGTCAAAATTGTTGTTAACATAACGAAGATCACATTGCATATTATGAAAAACATTATATCAGGAGCTTTTGGTACATAATAGGTCAGCAACGGAGAAAAACCGCTGCACCAATGAGCCCTTAGTCATATTTTGTAATAAATTATGAAAAATTGTAAATATAAAAGATTAGAATGTTCTTGGATGTAGAGGGTTCATGAAGGATGCTAGAATTTTCTAGACGGTTCTCATGTAGAATATTGTAGAATAATCTAGAGTATTCATGAAATTCTGAAGTATTGAAAAGAAGGGAATATTTTAGAAAAAAGGTGAGATTGGGGTGCTTGTAAGGATAAGACCACAAAATTGTCTTTCTTCGTTCCAAAATCAGGGCACCTCATTGGGTGATGCCACCACTTGATATAGTTGCCACTATCCATAAACTGCTCATGTCAATCTTCTCCATTGTGACTTTGGATCCACCCCAATTGTGGGGAAGATGAACATTAAAGGGCATTCTAACACATCTATCTTGGGTTGACTATAACTGAATAGTAATGATCTATTTGCTTATATTTGTTTTTTGAAATTTGATCTTGAAAACTAAAAAATGGAAGAACCAGTTGTCAAAAGGAACGCTTGGGCCATATCACATTCCATATTTGAATGAACTTCAATGTCGCTTCTGCTTTCTCATCATACTAACCAACATATTTCTCCAGGTCTTCAACACTTATGGCTGCATGGGCAATGCTGCATTGCTTCACAAATATGGATTCACAGAATCCAACAACCCTTTCAACATCGTCAACATTGATCTAGACCAATTCCTCGTATGGTGCTCTTCTTCGTTCTCGAACCGTTACTGTAGATCAAGATTAGCCTCGTGGCGGAAATTGAAGTTCTCTGGCTGCTTCAGCCAGGTTGACTCCGAATATTTCGAGATAGATTCCGATGGAGAACCCCAACTGGAGCTGAGAATTCTTCTGTATGTCATGTTCTTATCTGAAACTATGCACCAGAAATTGAACTGTGGGATCGATTCCTTAACTCGGGCTACCGAAGCTGATAAGTTAATCAAGCTGTTGGAGATGACCCAAACAGATTCCCGTGAGCAGAGATCAGAGGATTTAGAGGAATTATTACTGACAGATGATGTTTGCCAGTCTCTTCTATGTCTGGCAGACATTAGAGAGACTTTGTATGGCACCAGTTCCTTGAAGGAGGAGATTAGCAGGCTTCAGAACTGCTGCAGAATGAAGGAGAGGAAGTTGTATTATTCTTTAGTCTTGCGCCTGAGCGAGCGAAAAATAATTGGGAGGCTGAGGTCTTATGCTCATAGATATCTTAATCGGCAAAAAGCAAAGTGTAAATGAGTTAATGAGGTGTCCTTTTTTCAAAAGTAAATTAGCTTGATGTTGGCCTGGACTCGGTCTTCTGATTCAATGAATTTTGCATAATGGATGTCTGAGAAGATAATTTTTGAAGACTTGCTCCTATATCTATAATCATTATTTAGGTTTATCTCTCAGGTTTATTTCATGTAGATGAGATCCTTACATATATCTTTTTTAAAATAATATTGCTTGTTGTCTTGGGTATGATGAATCTTTCTTTTTGAATTTCTTCCAGATTGGTGCAGAAATACTTGGATCGTGAATCTTAGCTTTGTTTGTCTTGCTCTGCATCTGACTAGAGTGAGTGATACTTTTCTTTTTGGAAGTGCCAAACTATCTTGCTTTGCGTAAGTGTGGAGGCTATGGTAATATTTATTATATTTAGAAATTTATTTTTTCCCCAAAACATTTAATATACTACAATAGTTTTTTATTTATCCTTATCTTAGATGAGCTCACTGGATATATCCAACAAGCAGTACCTTGGTGTTTATTGTTTGCGGATGATATCGTTTTGGTTGATGAGACTTGTGAGGGTACAAATGCAAAACTTGAATTTTGGCGAGACACTTTAGAAAAAAGGGTTTTAGGTTGAGCAGGCAAAGGTGGAGTACATGGAGCTTAAATTTAGCAGTGCAAAAAGGATGGATGACTTTGTTATTAAGTTGGGTAATTAAGATATTTCTCGTATTGAGTGTTTAAATATCTTGGATCAATAGTTCAAAATGATGAAGGTATTGATAAAGATGTGACAAAGAATCCAAGCGGGTTGGTTGAAGTGGAGAGGCACGTCAGGGATCTTATGTGATCTTAAAGTACCATTAAAATTTAAGGGCAAGTTTTACCGTACTGCAATTAGACTAACGATGCTCTTTGGTTCTGAGTGTTGGGCAGTGAATTATGTACATGAGCAAAAAATGGGAGTTGCGAAGATGAGAATGTTTAGGTGGATGTGTTGACACACGAGACTGGATAAAATTAGGGTTGAATGCATCAGGGATAAGACAAGAGTAGCATCAATTGTAGAGAAGCTCGATTAAGATGGTGTGGACACATACAAAGGAGACCATTAGAGGCACATGTTAGACATTATGAGTCATCACTAGGCATGTAAAATGAGGGAGGGGTAGACCACTAAAGACTTGGAATGAAACTACGAGGAAAGACATGATGCACTTAGGCATTAGTGGATTATGACAAAGGATAGGTCACAATGGAGACAAAGGATAAAAGTTGTGTTGTGTTGAATAGTTTTGTATTTCATATTTCATCAAAAAGAGGATTATGAGTAATGCTATATCATTTGGAGAAGATTTTAAATTTAATCATTTCAAATAAAGATGTCTTTTAGTCTTTGATGAGAAATTTTTTGATGATTTGGTAGATCATATGTTAGCATAATGCACTTAGTGGTATAGAGTATTTTATTCTTATATTTGACCCAGATGATGCCATTTAGAAGAAGCTGGATATAAGTTGTGAACAATCGACTAAGTCCCCACATATTTAATTCCAAGTCCGTCTCTTAATTAATTTTTGGCATGCTAGATTAGGACATGTGAATTCTAATTATATGAAAAAAAATGATGTCACTAAATCTAATTCTCAAATTTAATACTGCATCGTGCGCTAGATGTAAAATTTGTGTCAAATCTAAATTTTTTAGAAAGTTTTTTAAATCAGTTGGAAGAATTTCAAAACTTTTAGAGTTAATTAACTCGGATGTGTGTGACTCAAATCATCAAGTTTTTGTAACTTTCATTGATGATTTCACTTGGTTTTGTTACATATATTCATTAAAAAACTAAGGATGAAGTATTTTCGTATTTCAAGATTTTCAAAGCTAAAGTAGAAAATCAACTATGATCATCCATTAAAATTCTTAGATCCGACCAAGGTAGAGAATATACTTTGTTGGAACACCCTATTACTGATTTGGGTAAGGATCACTATGTCCTTAGGAATATGTCTTGACCTCATTATATAGTTTTAAAGGTCAAATAGAATAGGTCTAAGGCTTAGAACTTAGGTTTGAGAGCTACCCCCAAGACCTTCTAGTTCAGATTACAAGTGCAAAAGACTAAGGAAATTATCGTCGAGCTCAGATCGACGAGGCGTCGAACTAAGTTCGACTATCTCTGAGCTCAGTTCAACGAGTCGTCGAACTCGGTTCGACGATCTTCGAGCTCAGATCGACGTTTCTATCTCTAGCTGAAATCCAGATCTCTGAGCTTAGATCGACGATAGTCGAGCTCAGATCAACGATTTCTGTTTCAAGTCAAGTTTCAATCTCTGAGCTCAGGTCGACAATAGTCGAGCTCAGATCGACGATTTTCTTGAGAGATCGACGATTTCAGGATTTCAAATTCAGTCAGTTATGGAATTCAAATTTATTCATATCCAGCAGTTAATGCAAAGGATTTTGTAGCCGTTTCAATTAATCTGGAGCAAGTTTCAAGGAGACTAAAAGAGAATGTAACTTAGGACTTTCCTCCAGAGACAGATATCAATTAAGGAAGTCATTTATGACTGGCTAACAATTATGTAGAAGATTGGATTTCAATATATCTTTTCAGACAATAGAGATAGACAATAATCATCAATACAGGATATCAGATAACAAGAGAAAAACTAAGAACAATCATCTGAGATCTGTGTGACACACAACAACTACAGGATTACAGTTTCTCATCTCAGATTCAAGTTTTTCAAGGCTTCATCAATCAAGACTCCAGACACAACACATTTCAGTTTTTGCTGAAATCATTCTTTGATGGAGATCTCAATCACTCTGAAGGCCTATCACCCTGTGCAAAGCTTCTCTTCCTGAACAACTGCAAATCTCAGGGGGAGCTTTGACAACATCAATCCACTAGTCTTCTCTTTGACTGTTGGACAGAGAAGAACAACTTCACCTCTTTTATTTTTCTTTGGTGTAAAAGGGTGACTCAAAACTCCCTTCAAAAGTTTTGTGTTTGGTTTCTGAGACCTTGTCAAAACTCAGTGGTGACAAGACACCTGATCAAAGAATCTAGTTTGGTTTTTGAGCACCTTATCAAAAGCTCATTGGTTCCCAGGACACCTGATCAACTATTCCTGCAGTGGATTCCTACCTAGGGTGGTAGAAGAGTGGATGTACCCAGGTTGATTGGGGAACCACTATAGATTCTTGTGTCTTCTGGTTGCCTGTGTTTGATTTGCTGTGTGCTGTGTTTTTGTTTCTTGCTTACTTAGTTTTATTTACTGTAAGCACAATACACCTATACATAAATAATGTCTTCCACTGCAAAATAATTTTTAAATTGGAAAATTATTTTAATATACTCTATTCACCCCCCTCTAGAGTAAAGGTAGATCTTACCCTCACTTTCAATTGGTATCAGAGGGAGGTTGGTTATTCAACAACTAAATTTTCATCAGAGTGGTTGTTCATACAGGCTAATACCTGAACCAAAAGATCTCTGATGAGATCAATCTTTAATAGAGGGTTATTTTTTCTATTATTTTCATATAAAACCATGGCACAGAACAAAGATTATACTAGCACCAGACCTCCAGTGTGCAATCTTTCTAAGTTTGCACTTTGGAATGCAAGGATTAGATTATATATGAATTCTATTGATGAGGACATCTACAATTCTGTTTTGACAGTGTGTCCAAGACCCCCAAAAAATACAAGTACAAGTGCTGTTCCACCCCCTTCAGGAACAGATGCAGAAATCAAAAAGTAGAAAGTTGCTGATGTCAAGGCAATGAACATATTGGCTCAGACTGTGTATGATGAGATATTTCAAAAAGTGGCTGAATGCAACTCAGCAAAAGAAATATGGGACAAGCTATCTGAGATAGTGTCAGGATCTGCTGATGAAATAAAAGACAGAAGATCCCACTCATAACCCAGTATGAGAATTTCAAGAAGGGAGAAACTGAGTTAGTTGCTTACATGTACAACAGAATCAGTCTAATTGTCAGTGAACTAAAAACTTTGGATAAAGAGATCTCATTTACAGAACGCAATGATAAGATCATAATGTGCTTCCCCAGCACTTGGGACTCAAGAATCTGGCAAATCAAGGATGCCAGAAGCCAAAATAAGATCACCACTGAAGCTCTATTGGGCAAGCTCAAGTCTTATGAGCTGCTCATCAAAAATAGATAGGAAGAGCACAAGACAGCTTCTCCAGCAACAAGAAAGGAGAAGACAATTGCTTTCAAAGCTACAGAAGATCAGCCTGAAGACAAGGTCACAAGCAATGAAGAGTTGATGAGCGTACTGACCAAAAGATTCTACAAGATGGCTAGAAAATATTTCAGGAAAAGGTCATCCAAAGGCCATGAAAAGCCAAGATATGACAAGTCCAGTAACAAAGAAATTATTTATTTTGGATGCAGGAAACCAGACCATATTTTGCCTGACTGTCCAGAGAATCAAAATAAGGACAAGAAAGATAAGAAAGATAGGAGAAGAGACAAAGACTCTAGGAGAAACAACAATGACAAATCCTACTCCAGCAAGAACAAACACACCAGGAAGGGATTTGTAGCTGAAAGCTGGAGTGAAACTGAAGAAGAATCAGAGACATCATCAAGCTCAAGTGATGATGAAGATAATGCTCAAGAGAATGAGTTCTGCATGATGGCTATCAATGCCTCTCAACATAATTCTGATGCAGAACAAGAGTCAGAATCTGAATCTGAACATGAAGCTGAAGAAGATCAGGTAATAGATTCTTTTGATTTCAATTCAGAGGACTTTAGATCTGAATTTAAGGCACTTTGTTTAGACCTGCTAAAGTTTGATAAAGAGATTATCTCTCTTAGAAATCAATTGTCTGGACATAGCACTTTAAAATCAGATAACCTCAAACTCTCTGAGGAGTTGGAATGCTGCAGGGAGGAGATAGCTTCAATGAAAAGTGAACTATCTCAGGAAAAGAAGTTTGAAGAATCCCTCAATGGGAGAAGCATCAGACTGATGGACATCACAAGCACAGTGAACTCAAGACTTAACAGTACACTGGGCTTAGGAGCTTCATCCAGCCAACCTATAGTGTTAACAACCCCAATTAAGTTTATCTCTGATAAAGGAAAGGGAGTTGTAGAGGTAGCTAGGAAGAATCCTGATTTACCTAAGAAAAACAAAGTTCAACGGAAAACGTCGAACAGAGCTCGACGATCGCGTAACAGAGCTCAGCGATCTCAAGCGGAATCGTCGAACTCAGGTTGACGATCTCTGAACTCTGAACTCTGGTAAAGTCGATCTTCGAACGGAGCTCGACGATCTGACCCAAGATCGTTGAACTCAGCTCAGAGATCGCCGAACAGAGATCAGAGCTTTGAGCATGTTTTTAAGGGTAAATCAAACTTCAATCCTAGTGGTCCCACATCCCAAAGCTTTTACCCTTATACTGAATGGATAATACCTCCTAGGAGATATCATCCTGAAGGTTATAAGAGTCAATCAGGGATGTCTTTTATTTCAGAATTTAAAGGTTATTAACCTAGGCCCAAGGTAAACTTGGTCAAAAATAAATAAATTGTTTTATGTGCAGGTGAAGACCTATCCAACAATAAACCAGCAATGGTATTTGGATAGTGGGTGCTCAAAGCACATGACAGGAAGCAAGGAGAATCTTACATCCTTCAAATCCAAGCTTGAACCCAAAGTAATATTTGGAGATTCAAACTTTGGACAGACCAAGGGATATGGTGCAGTCCAAATAGGCTCAGTCACATTCAAGAAGTTAGCTTATGTGGAAGGACTGAAGCACAATCTAATCAACATCAGTCAACTATGTGATGAAGGCTACCAGGTGACATTCAACAAATCCTCATGCAAAATCAAATCATAGGACAACACAACTGTATTGATAGGTAAAAGGAAAGGTAACATCTATCTTGTAGATTTTCATTCAACTAAGGTAGATATCTGCTTGTTCAACTCTGTTAGTAAACCAAATGAACTATAACATAAGAGATTAGGACATATAAACCTTAGAACCATTGCTAGGCTATCCAATGACAACCTTGTTAGAGGACTACCTTCTGGCCCCTACAAGAAGGAAGGACTTTGCAGGGCATGTCAATTAGGCAAGCAAACTAAAAATAGTTTTAAGTCACTTAATAAGAGTGATTCACCTAGGATCTTGTATCTGTTATACATGGATTTTTTTGGACCCATTACAGTACAAAGCCTGGGAGGGAAATCTTACACTTTAGTAGTTATAGATGACTTCTCTAGATTCACATGAGTGTTCTTTCTGAGGAAGAAGTCTGATAACTTTAAGTGTTTGACAGAGTTTCTCAAATGCATATAGATTGAGTTCAATACTCACATTGCCCTGATCAGAAGTGATTATGGGACAGAGTTTGATTCTTTTCTTATGCAAGAGTTCTGTCAGAGTGAAGGGATCGGACACACTTTCTCAATTCCTAGAACTCCTCAACAAAATGGGGTAGCTGAAAGGAAAAATAGAACCCTTATTGAATCTGCTACTGCATTGTTGACAGATGCTCACCTTCCTCTATCTTTTTGGGCAGAGGCAGTAAGCACCTCAAACTATGTGTTGAATAGAAGTTTGATACATAAGCTGAAGGGCAAGACTCTCTATGAATTACTTAAAGGGAAGAAAACTAAAGTAGATTATTTTAAAAATTTTGATTGTATTTATTACATACACAATAATGACAAGAAATACATAGCAAAATTTCAAGCCAAAGCTGATGAAGGAGTGTTTCTGGGATACTCCATGATCAGTAAAGCTTATAGGGTGTATAATAAATCTTCTCTTAAAATTGAAGAATTTGTACATGTATCTTTTGATGAAACTAACATGTCTTATAAGGAGAAGAATACTTCTACCATAGAACCTTTGCAGGTGCATTCTCTTTCAAAAAATTTGAACAGGTTACACATTATAGAAAAGGATACAACACATTCATCTATCCAACAAAGAGGTGGAAGTAGTGAAGATGAAGAGGACACTCAACATCTTGGTGAGAACCACATTGAAGAGCCAGTTGTTGTTCCACAAGAGGAAACAACAACACAGGTTGGTGAACAATCAACACCCCCTGTTGATTTAGTAACATCAAGAGATCATCCAATCTCCCAAGTGATTGGAGACATCTCAGCTGGTGTGCAAACCAGAAATCAGGTCAACCAAAATCTGATGCACACCTGCTTTTTATCTCAAATTGAGCCTCAATCCATACAAGATGTAGAACAAGATCCACACTGGATCATTGTAATGCAAGAGGAGTTACATCAATTTGAAATGAACAAAGTTTGGGAGCTAGTGCTAAGGCCAAAAGATCACTCCATTATTGGAACAAAATGGGTGTTCAGGAACAAACTGGATGATTAAGGAATTATTGTAAGGAACAAGGCAAGGCTAGTTGCACAAGAAGAAGGAATAGATTATAACCAGACCTTTGCACCAGTTGCAAGGTTGGAGGCCATAAGAATATTTCTAGCTTATGCATCTCACAAGGGATTCAAGGTCTATCAAATGGATGTAAAGAGTGCATTTCTCAATGGAGATATCAAGGAAGAAGTCTATGTTAGACAACCCCCAGGTTTTATCTCTCCAACTCATCCTGATTATGTTTTTAAATTGCATAAAGCATTGTATGGTCTCAAGGAAGCTCCTAGAGCATTGTATGAGACCTTAGCATGCTTTCTTTTGGAAAATGATTTTATAAGGGGTAGAATAGACCAAACTCTTTTATTAGAACCCATAAGTCCAATACCCTACTAGTACAAATTTATGTAGATGATATTATCTTTGGATCTACTGATTCTAATTTGTGCAAAAGGTTTTCCAACCTAATACATTCTAAATTTGAAATGAGTAGCATGGGTGAGCTTTTCTTCTTTCTAGGATTGCAAGTCAAACAGCATGTTGATGACATATTCATTTCTCAAACCAAGTATGCAAAAGAGTTGGTTAAGAAATTTGGTATGTCTGAAGCATCCTGTATGAAAACACCTATGCCTACTAGTGCTGTATTAGATGTTGATGAACATGGGAAACCTGTTGATCAGATAATATATAGAGCAATGATTGGCTCTTTATTGTACCTTACAGCTAGTAGACCTGACATAATGTTTGCTACATGCATATGTGCTAGATTCCAAGTAAGCCCTAGAGAGTCACACCTAACATTAGTAAAAAGGATTCTTAGGTATGTGAAAAGTTGTCCAAATCTAGGTCTTTGGTATCCAAAAGATTCAGGATTTGAATTAACTAGATTTTCAGATACTGATTATGCTGGATGTAGAGTAGACAGGAAAAGCACCAGTGGAACTTGTCAGTTTCTTGGTGACAGACTTGTCTCCTGGTTTTGTAAGAAACAAACATCTGTGTCCACATCAACTGCTGAAGCTGAATACACGGCAGCAGACAGTTGTTGCTCACAAATATTGTGGATTCAAAATCAGCTCCTAGACTATTGTTACAACTTAGATAAGTCAAAAATATTTTGTAATAACACCAGTGCTATTTCTATAGCACAAAATCCAGTCCTCCATAGTAGGACAAAACATATAGAGATTAGACATCACTTTTTAAGGGATAATGTTGAGAAGAATAAAATTGAACTTCAATATATCCCAACTGATTTACAAAGGAGAGATATTTTCACCAAACCATTGGATGAAAAGAAACGCACATTCTTCCTGAATCAATTAGGAATGTTAGATGGAGGAAGTTTAAATTAAGATCCAAGATTTTAAAACCTTAAAATTGACCAAGACTAGGTTAAAAACTTGTTTTTTTAGTGTCTATAGGCTGTTTCTGATCTTTGAACTGCGCTCGACATTTTTCCCAAAGATCGTCGAACGGAGATCGATGTTCTCAGAAATCATCGACCAGAGTTCAGCGTTTTCCAGATAGTGCTAGGCTATCTCTTTCCGGTCAAAGATCGTCGAACGGAGCTCGACGCTCTCCAATATCGTCGAACGGAGATCGACGATGTTGAAGACCTTTCAGATTCCTTTAGAAGCCCAGATCGTCGAACTGAGTTCAACGATCTTTCCTTTTCTGCGTTGAACCCTAATATAAAATTCATTTTTCGGCCGTCGTTCTCTTTTGCGCTTTCATACTTTCTGCAGATCTTTTCCTTCCCTCCAAACATCTCTGCACTCAGTCTTGTTTGTTCATTTTTGCAGGTAAACATGGTCGTCTCTGTTGTCGTCTTAGCAGTAATGAAGTTCGACACCGGCTTCGACATCGACATGGATTCATTCAAAGGCAGTGATCAAATCTTCAAGGATATTCTTGAACTGTTCAAGGAACAACAGTTGGTTCCTATCATGTCTACAAGGATGAAATTGGCTGTAGATGAGATAAAGGAATGGGTGTATACAGCACACAACTTGGATCAAAACACAATGATTGGAACAATATCAGGAACCCAGGACTTTTTCTGCATAACAGATGCCCCCAACTGCTTGTTTCTAGTTGTATGCACATCAATGCCTCCAAGAGACTCTCCTATGCTCTCTTTGGAAAGTGGGACAGGCAAATTGCCA
The DNA here is from genome assembly GCA_039513925.1 of Platanthera zijinensis. Taxonomy (NCBI): domain Eukaryota; kingdom Viridiplantae; phylum Streptophyta; class Magnoliopsida; order Asparagales; family Orchidaceae; genus Platanthera; species Platanthera zijinensis. The sequence continues at coordinate 185,143,996 of CM077080.1, read as the reverse complement.
AACCCAGTAGGGGTCCAACAGTTACCTCAACTTCAGGCACAAGGAATGTAAAAGTCACTTCCCCTCAGGCAACTGCCCCCTTGGAAGAATTGCTTGCCTCCTCCTCATCTTCTCCATCTCCACCTATTGTTTCTTTATCCATCCCTACATCCACCATTACCATTTTAATTTCATCCCCCATCACTATTTCATCTCCCATCTCAACTCCATCTCCATCTATCTCTTCACCACCACCAGCAACTCATCAAGAACAATTCTATCCCCTACATTATTATCCACCTCTTGACATTGATTCATCCATCCATCTTCCATCATTCAACCTATTAGATGATTCCTTCATGGATGATTCTCATTCCTCACCCCTTCAGCCCCCATCATCTTCTACTTCTTACCAACAATTGCATCAAGATATTCTTGCTCAGCCATCCTTCACCCCATCCATTTCCATTCCAGTGACATCCCTCACCACCATTCCCATTTCTCAACCATCCATCCCACTGCCATCCACATACTCTCTCCTCATAACTGCAGCTCCTCCAACACCATCAACCTCTGCACCTTTATCCTCTACCTCTACTCAAGCATCCCTTGAGCAAGTAGATCTTCCAGCCCTTGCAGATAAGCTTTATGAGTTGTTAGCTCCCAGGCTAACACTCTTGCTGGAGACCTCCATGGCTCCACTTCTTAACTCTATCAATGAATTATCTGACAGGCTCTCCTCCTTCTATCCTCCTCAGGCAATCCCTTCTGTGGGGTGCCTTGATCCAATTAACACTAGATCCAGGCAGGGGGAGATGCCACATGAAGAAGAAGTGCTGCATGCTCCAGAAGAAGAAATGACAGCTCTGCTAGAGACTCCAGCCCCAGCTCCAGTTCTTTCCTTCAGTTCAGTTGACTTTAAGTCACTGCTTTCAGAATTTGATGCTCTCCATAACAGATATCTTCCAGCCCAAGAAGCTGAAGATCTTACTAAGGCCATTGTGCCTATCTCCAGTTGTGATCCCAGCTTGATATCTTCATATATCAATTCTATCAAGGCTGTGGAAATTGTTACTTCTGCTAATACTGCGTGTGTTGATGATGCTGATGATGAAGCTAGTTTTGATATTGCTAATGATTTGATGATGACAGAGGCTAATGATTCAGAGCCTACTATTATTATTGTTGAGCCTGCTGTTCCAACTTTTGTTTCAAAATCTGCTGCTGCTGTTATTACTGTTTCTGATGTTCCTGCTGCTCCAGCTGTTAGTGTTGTTGTTTCTGTTGTTAGTACTACTTATGTTTCTGCCAGTATTGCTACTTCTGCTTTTGCTCCAGTTTCTGTCACTGCTTCTGTTACTGCTGCTGCTGCTTCAACTGAACAATCTAAACAACAAAAAGATTATATTAAAAGGATTAATGAGCTGTATGACAATCCTCAAAGCTCAGATAGTGATGAGAATAGGACTGTTCATGATGACTCCTCTGCAACCATTGCAAGGAAGAGGAAGACAAGAAGAAAATCCTTGATGAGAGTTCCTCCACAGAAAGTCACAAATGATAATGATATTCCTTATTACATTCTGCATGACTGCCCAATAACTGAACCATGGATGTAATTCTCAAAGAACCAATTGAAGGCCATGAAGAAGAGGAGGAAGTATGACAAAGGCACATCTCATCATAATCCTCCTCCTCCCTCTCCAGATGCATGAACTGGTGGAAGTTCTGCTTCACAATCCTCTCATGCTAAACTCAAAGTTACTCTCAAATTCAAGACAGATCCCAATCAAGAGGATATTAACAAAGAGGCTACCAATCCAGAAGAGGCATATATAGAGGAAATCAAAGAGGATACATAGTTTATTCCAGAGGACAATCAAGACAACATCCATATCACAGGGAAGGACAAGGCTCCATTGATTCAACTTCTGGTTCTTTCCCTTACAAGCTTAAAGAAATTGTTACTTCAAGAGCTTCTCCTGCTGATACAATCAATAGATATGAACCTCCTATTCCCTTTGAAGATCTATAGAACAATCCCCTTTCTTGGACAACAAAGATGAAAGAATTAGCTACTTTAGATCAAATAAAGAAGGAATGAGAACAAGGGAGAGATACTTAAAACATCACTACACTATCTGAACAAAGGAAGAAAGAACTTGAAAGATACTCCTCCAGAAAATTCTTTGATCCAGCGAGTTACTTGAAGCTGCACCCAGAGGCTGTTTTTCCCAGACCCAAATCTCAAACCTCCCTAGGTGCTGCTGATGACAGAAGATCCAAGAAGGAAGCTCAAAATCCCAATAGAGAAATCTTATTCAAAAAGAGAGAAGAAAAGGATTGATTGTGTAAGCTGAACAATACATATCCATCTCTGAAAATCTGCTGTGATTATATTTGCTTCTGCAATGCTGCATTTCATTATTTTGCAATATTGTGTTTGCTTTTGTTTCTGCTTGTATGCTTGTTATTTCCTATATGTCATGTAAATAGTAATCCTAACCCAAATAGGGGGAGATTGTTGGAACATCCTATTACTGATTTGGGTAAGGATCACTATGTCCTTAGGAATATGTCTTGGCCTCATTGTATAATTTTAAGGTCAAATAGAATAGGTCTAAGGCTTAGAACTTAGGTTTGAGAGCTGCCCCCAAGACCTTCTAGTTCAGATTACAAGTGCAGAAGACTAAGGAAATTATCGTCGAGCTCAGATCGACGAGGCGTCGAACTAAGTTCGACTATCTCTGAGCTCAGTTCAACGAGTCGTCGAACTCGGTTCGACGATCTTCGAGCTCAGATCGACGTTTCTGTCTCTAGCCGAAATCAAGATCTCTGAGCTTAGATCGACGATAGTCGAGCTCAGATCGACGATTTATGTTTCAAGTCAAATTCCAATCTCTGAGCTCAGGTCGATGGTAGTCGAGCTCAGATCGACGATTTTCTTGAGAGATCGACGATTTCAGGATTTCAAATTCAGTCAGTTATGGAATTCAAATTTATTCATATCCAGCAGTTAATGCAAAGGATTTTGTAGCCGTTTCAATTAATCTAAAGCAAGTTTCAAGGAGACTAAAAGAGAATGCAACTTAGGACTTTCCTCGAGAGATAGATATCAATTAAGGAAGTCATTTATGACTGGCTAACGACTATCTAGAAGATTGGATTTCAATATATATTTTCAGACAATAGAGACAGACAATAATCATCAACACAGGATATCAGATAACAAGAGAAAAACTAAAAACAATCATCTGAGATCTGTGTGACACACAACAACTACAGGATTACAGTTTCTCATCTCAGATTCAAGTTTTTCAAGGCTTCATCAATCAAGACTCTAGAAAAAACACATTTCAGTTTTTGCTGAAATCATTCTTTGATGGAGATCTCAATCACTCTGAAGGCCTATCACCCTGTGCAAAGCTTCTCTTCCTGAACAACTGCAAATCTCAGGGGGGGCTTTGACAACATCAATCCACTAGTCTTCTCTTTGACTGTTGAACAGAGAAGAACAACTTCACCTCTTTTATTTTTCTTTGGTGTAAAAGGGTTACTCAAAACTCCCTTCAAAAGTTGTGTTTTGTTTCTGAGACCTTGTCAAAACTCAGTGGTGGCAAGACACCTGATCAAAAAATCTGGTTTGGTTTTTGAGCACCTTATCAAAAGCTCATTGGTTCCCAGGACACCTGATCAACTATTCCTGCAGTGGATTCCTACCTAGGGTGGTAGAAGAGTGGATGTACCCAGGTTGATTGGGGAACCACTATAGATCCTTGTGTCTTTTGGTTGCCTGTGTTTGATTTGCTGTGTACTGTGTTTTTGTTTCTTGCTTACTTAGTTTTATTTACTGCAAGCACAATACACCTATACATAAATAAATTCATCCACTGCAAAATAATTTTTAAATTAGAAAATTATTTTAATATACTCTATTCACCCCCCCCCCCTCTAGAGTAAAGGTAGATCTTACCCTCACTTTCATACTTCAAAAAAATTAACCGAATTTTGCCAAGAACATGGGATAAACATCAAATGACTACTCACTACTCACCTCAATCGAATGGTATAGCAGAACATAAAAAATCAGACCTTGATGAACATGATCAATGTCACATTAATTGATGAGTCCATTTTATATAGTTTTTTTCATACTTTTTGGCATGTTTTGCTAACTAATCTCTTCACTTATGTTGCGTGATTGCTCATAATTCATTAAAAGTCAATTTACACACGAAGCACCTTTTTAGCCGATTATGGTGTGCAATTGCATGCTTAATCGCTTTGGGGAGAGCATATTGCTTTTCCCATTACCTCTGCTTATGCAATCAGTAATATTGTGGCTCATTCTGGTAACTTCTCGCCATGAATATTCACTTAACGAACACATGGGAAGATCGCAATTTTTAAAAATTAATTCTGTGCAGATCGTACAGTCGTGCAATTTACCTTAGCACGTGGGTGTTTCCCCGTGCGAGATCACTTAGTCGACGTAATGACTCTAAATCTACTATCGCACGATCGTGTGAAATCCTTTGCACACGATTTCTTTGGACGTGCGTGGCCTAACTGGTTAAAATCTACGATCTACCGCTACCCATGCGATTTTGCCTTGTACGGTTGTCTTTAACCGTGCGACAATAAAATCGCATGAGTATATTCTATTCATTATACTTTGGGCTATCTACCTCCGCCCATGCAATTTTGCCTCGCACGACTGGTTTTCTCCATGCGTGAGTAAATCGCAAGGGCATTATATTTTCTTCGTAATGTTTTAAGTCTCGTATGATTTGCACGCACGGTCGTGCGTTGAACCGTGTGTGACCAAAGTCTATCTGAATCAATATTTAAGCCGCTTTTGTAGATAATTTAGGAAGCTTCTGCAATTTTGGGTTCTTCCGCGAAAACCCTTCGGGGTTAAGTTCCAGGAGCTATTCTGTTGGAACCCTAGGTTCTAATTTGGGTTAGGATCACTATTAGGATTATTAGTTTGACCCAAAATGTATAGTCTAAGGGTCATAGGATTTTCTAGGTATACCTCAAAAGAATTCCAGAAGAAGTGTAGAAAAATTTCAGAGAAGTTCAGATTTGAAGTTCAGAAAACTGCTAGAAGAAAATCTCTGAACTCAGTTCAACTATCTCTGAACGGAGATCAACTATCTCTGAGCTCAGCTCAAAGATTTCTATAAATCTCAGATGCAGTCCAAAATCTTTGAGCTCAGCTCAACGATCTCCGAGCTGAGCTTAACGATCTTCGAGCTGAGTTCAACTATCTCCGAACCCAGTTTGAAGAAGCTTTAAAATTTCAGTTTGGCAATTTTCTGTGAAGTTTTTCCAGGCTTAATTATTTACAGCTGGCAGAATAAAAGGTGTAATTACACGCGATTTAGACAGTAATGCTCTGATAAACAATGCTCAATATTCTCAAGAATCTAGCCGTTAACTGGCAGCATTGATTATGGATTTCACAGAGTTATTACTCTACCATATTTACTGGGACAGTTAGGGAAATACATTAAAGACAAAATCGGCCATTTCAGAACCAAGGAATTAAAATGTTTGAATTCCTCATATATATATCACACAGAAGACAAACAAAGTAGAGGAACAGAAAAATACTTAGAAGGCTCTCCATAGAAGAAGTAACTCTGCCTCAACAAAGCATATCACAAAGTTCTTCTTCTTCTTCATATTCATCATCTGCTCCAGGCTTTCAAGAGACAACAAATCCAACTGTCTAAAAGCTTGCTGGAGAGCAACATCACTGAAGTCCTACACCCTGAAGCAAAGATTTCACTCCTGAACTATTCTACATCTGAGGGGGAGCTTTGACATCATCAACATCCACTAGTCTTCTCTCAGATCATTGAAAGAGAAGACAACATAATTTCTTTTCCCTTTTCCTGTGTACAGGGTTATTACTCCCTTCAAAAGTGAACTCTTGGTTTCTGAGACCTGATCAAAACTCAGTGGTGACAAGACACCTGATCAAAAAATCTGGTTTGGTTTTTGAGCACCTGATCAAAAGCTCATTGGTGCCCAGGACACCTGATCAACTCATCCTGCAGTGGATTGCTACCAGGGTGGTAGAAGAGTGGATGTAACCAGGTTGATTGGGGAACCACTATAATCCTTGTGTCGTCTGGATTGCTTGCTCTCTTTCTTTATTTTGTGTTGTGAACTTTATCTTATATATATATAATAACTCAAAGTAAAGTTAAGATCTATCCCTCACTTTCAATTGGTATCAGAGGAGGTCACGGGTTCAAGACCGGGGGGGCGCTATTAAATCTTGATTTTTCCCTTCTACCTGTGTGGGTCCGGCGGGTCAGGCAAACCATGGACATGTAGTAACCCCACCTCTGAGCCATGTGAGCCATGTGGTAACCCCACCTCTGAGCCGACGGGTTGTGCTAGACGTCGGGGGGGGGGGGATTGTTGGGTCCGGCGTTCCTTCACTTGACCCGTGGCGCTCTGCTACTTATATAAAAAATTAAGTAGCGCCCTCTCTAACAGTCCGGGCTTTTGGTGCAGTTGGGTATGCGTTTGATCCTTCAATTGGTATCAGAGGGAGGTTTCTTTGGTTGTACAGGATAATACCTGAACCAAAACGATCTGATAGATCTTATTTTTCTTAAGAGTCTATCATAACACAAAATGAAGAATGTTCAAGCACTGAACCTCCTAAGTGCAATCTAGATAAGCTTGCACTATGGAAGGCAAGGATTAGGATGTTTATGAATACTATTGATCACGCCATTTACAACTCTATTTTGTCAGGTCCCACTACTCTATCTGCAGACTCAGATGCCCAAAAATTGCTAAAGATGGCTGATGCACAAGCAATGAACATCTTTGCTCAATCAATGTGTGATGACATTTTTCAAGAAGTTGCTGAATGTACTTCAGCAAAGGAAATCCGGGACTCCCTCACAGCAATGGCTGCTGGATCAACAAAAGAAAGAACATTTAAAGCTAAATCTTGGAGTGACTCTGAAGCTTCATCTTGTACAACTGAGGATGAAGAAGAAACAAGAGCAAGAGAGTTTTGCCTAATGACAATAAATGCCTCATGCAGCAGGCATGATGAAGAATCAGTCTTTGATGAAGAATCAGAATGTGAATCAGAAGAGGATCAGGTTATCTCTTCCCTTGATCTTTCCTCAAATCACTTTAAAGAAAATTTTAAAATCTTATGCACTGATTTAATTCAATCTGAGAAGGTAATAAAACTTCTCAGAGAGGAATTAAAGGATATCTCTTCTAAAAACAAAAATCTTAAAGAAAAATTAAGAAATGCTTATGAACAAATAGCCTCATTAGAATCAACTAAAGACAAGCAGAATATAATAGAGACAGACAATATAACTGAATTTTTATTAAAACCAATTAAAAAATTTCAAAAAATCTGTGTTCAACATAAATCGTCGAACGGAGGTCGACGAAAACTACACTCTTCGTCGAACTCAGGTCGACGATCTCTGAACAGAGATTTTGTTTTTAACTTGTCTGGAAATTGTGATCGACGAAATAAATCAACATCGTCGAACCGAGATCGACGATCGTCGACCTAAGATCGACGAAATTATTTCAGATCGTCGACCTCAAAATCTCAGAACAAAAATTTGTACCCTTTTGAAAGTGATAATCAAACTCAAAATCTTATCAATCCTTTTACCCAATGGTTCATCCCTTCTAGAAAATTTCATCCATTAGGTTATAAAGATCAACCTGCATGTTCTTTTTTTTCTGATTATTATGAAAAAGAACCAGGACCCAAGGTGATCTAGGTCCAGAACTCCTAACCTCTTATTTCAGGAAAAGAACCTTCAGTACAGGGGTAGATGTATAGGGAGAGATTATTGAAGTAGTTACAGCAGCAACAGTTTAAATTAGTCAAGTTTCTGGAAATCATATCAAGAAATTTGTTGGAACCATAGTTCAGAGATACTTAAATGAACTCAGTTGAGGACTAGAAACAGAACAGCTACAAAGCCTATCAGTTTTTGTTCTTAGATTTATATTTCAAAACATTATTATTTTTCTTTAAAAGCACTCATTTTATATATGCTTTGTTTTTTTTGTAAATAGTGTCCTCACCCAAATAGGGGGAGATTATTGGAACCCTAGGTTCTGATTTGGGTTAGGATCACTATTAGGATGATTAGTTTGACCCAAAATGTATAGTCTAAGGGTTATAGGATTTTCTAGGTATACCTCAAAAGAATTCCAGAAGAAGTGCAGAAAAATTTCAGAGAAGTTCAGATTTGAAGTTCAGAAAATTGCTGGAAGAAAATCTCTGAACTCAGTTCAACTATCTCTGAACGGAGATTAACTATCTCTGAGCTCAGCTCAAAGATTTCTGTAAATCTCAAATGTAGTCCAAAGTCTCTGAGCTCAGCTCAACGATCTCCGAGCTGAGTGATGCATAAAGATCACGGCAGTGAACCGGTCGCACAAGTAATATAAAATGGGCGAGTTTTCCCAAGTATCGATCTCTCAAGGAACATAGTAAGGTGGAGTTAATTTCGAGGAGGACTTGAGATTGAAGTCCTTAGGTCGGAGGTAACGAAAGGGGGTTTGGATTGTGATAAAAGAAAGTAAAAATCTATCAACTACTCCTATGCAACGCCGCTATGCGATGCTTCGCCAGGCGGGATGGAAGACTAGTCGGGCCGCTATGCACCGAATCACTAGGCGGATGGGTGAGTAGGCTTGTGGAATGAGGGTCGAGAGCACCTCTTCGCAACGCACGCCACTAGCAATTGCTAGTGCAGCAAGGGTGGATGGAGGTGGATGGAACATGGCGCACCTCAAGCAATAAATAACAAAAATACAAATCACATAAACATGATTTCATATAAACGTATTCTACAATTAAGCGTACATCATCTATAAATGAAGTTTACAACAACACATAAACAACAACAAAGGAAGAACAAGACAAGAGATCGGCCGTATCCGAAGTCTTGCTGAGGATTCACTGTTGGAATTGTCGGGTTGGCAATCCGCGTCCAAGCTCGGTCCTCAACTGCGTCCGGGGTAGAGAAGGGCTGTCACCACCTTCCAATGGCCCGTCTTCTTCGTCTCACGATAGCGTAAGAAAGTTGCAAGCTTCCCCTTGCTTGGTGGATATGGCACCAAAACTTGAAATAGAGCCCGAGAGATGACGGAGGAGGCCGAGGGGATGCTCCGGCTTTGATTTGGCGGTGAAAGCTTGCCCGGAGCCCCTCCCTGAGGTGGAGGATGAAGGAAAATGGCGGAACCCTTCATCGGGGACGAAAACGGCGGAAGAAATCGGGGGGTTTTTTATTAGGGCGAGACCTGCGCTATTTATAGAAAACAGAATTAAACACTGCACACGATCACAGGCGCACGACCAGTGGTCGTGCGCGCTATGGCCCGTGATCGTGCTATATGGTGGAAAAACTTGCACAAAATAAGGCATGAATGCGCACGATCGGCAACGCACGAGCAGTGATCGTGCGCGGTATAGCTGGTGACCGTGCGATTTGGCGTGGTAGAACTTTCACAAGAGAATCCAGATTGCGCACGACCGATGATCGTGCGCAAAAGAGGTCGATAGTTGTGCGTTAGTAAAAACGCACGACCATTGACTCCTTTGCCAAAAAATGGTGAAAGCCCTATCCCGGACACCCACACGATCCCCGAACCTGCAGGAAAACTGGACGGGTTGTCGAACATGGCAGTCACAGACATTAATAAAATGCATAGCAAAAGGGAAATACACACACGCACAGAAATAGGCTAAAAAAGTGCACAAGACGTGGAATGTCGCAGCGAACCAAAAGGAGTGCTAATGGCGCTAAATGGTAGTGCAAAGACATGCAAATGAGCCCAGATGAGTCCGGAATTAAGTATAAAATATGGACTCATCACACCCCCAGACTTAACTGTTTGCGCGTCCTGAGCAAACACAATCTAAGCAGGCAGGGAAAATAATCTAGCTGACATAGAAATTGAAATACGAAGTACCATGCGAAGTCGCATGCTCGCGTGCATAAAAATACAATAGAAGAAATTCCTAAGTATGCAAAATAGTTTATATTTTTCACAATGCGTATCAAAATTTTATTACTACTCAAAAATATAATCACGGTTAATCAACTGGTCACGCATAGGAAGAAAGTAGACTGGCCACTAAGGTGAGCTTTGCCAAAGATCGGGGCTCAAGATCACCTCCAAAGGAATCCACCAATATCGGGGGCCATACGCTTGCCCGTTCACACTCTCTCCACGGCACTAGTTAGACACAAGCGCAAATCTGTAGGACTTTAGGAGAATAATGGGGCTTGGGTTTCGGTGAGGTGAACAAAGATAAATAAGAGGGCTATGCACCTAACCCAAATGAGCTAGCCTAAAAGAATCCCTCAGCAAACCACAATATAACCAGGTGCACCACACCCCTAGACTTGATTTTTGCAACATGGGTGTGTGCACCGCCTACTCCAAATCAAAATCATCTCCAAAAAGATTTTCAATCAAACTTTTTCTTTTCACTTTTCATTTTCACCTTTTTTTAAAAATCATTTTCTTTTCTTTTTCATCTTTTTATTTTCATAATTTCAGCAGATATAACTTGGAAGCACTTCCACATTTTTCACAAATAATAACACCACATCACAACCCAACATGAAAATATAACACAATAAGCTCGACTTGGGTGTGCGACTAGGATCGGCTATGAGGCTTTGGTGAAATAATGGTGGAGTTGAATCAAAAGAAGGGTAAGCACAACGGGGCTTAGCGAGGATATGACGTTAGGAACGGTATAAAGCTCAACCGGGCCAAAATGATGGCCTACATCACACTCCCGCGTGACTAACCATGTACCCATGCTTCGAGAGTAGCTTGGGGCAAGTTCTTAGCCACCGAGAAAGATAATCCTTCCTCCCGACTCGAGCAAAACGAGTCTAGTGACGGCTACACACATCCCTACACTACCGTTTGATTCACACCGGATTCACCAACTTTTGAGTAGAATAAAAAGATCTTTACGCAAAATAGAAAAAATATAAAACTATAAGCATACAAAAAAAATAAATCTACTCGAATTTCTACACAAGACGAGAGCAGTTGACTAGAAACACAGCAAGGTCAACATTTTACTCCGTCTCACAATCCTAAGCCAGCACCATAATTTTCCCAAATCTAACAAAAACACAAGTTTAACTCGCGGCATGGTAACAGCTAAGCACGCGCTCATGTGGGTGCAGTGGTGTGCAATGCAGTGAACTAATAAAAATAAAACTATAAAAGCTTCTAGTATGCACATGAAATATGCACGTGCAAAAGGTAACAAACAATAGCTCTCCCCCAGACTTAAACTAAGCAGCATAGCATACGATTTAGAAATTTAAATACAAAAGAGCTAAGGGAAGAGGTTACCTAATGCTCAGCAAGTGAGCATACCAGAAGACGAGTGAAAAACTGAAGCAGGTCCGCCAAACGAAGAATCACAATCCCGCCAGAATGAATTCGCAATGGAAACCTGCAGGGGTGAGCTCCGCAAAAACAAAAGAAAAGAAAAGACAAAAAAAAAACAATAAATACTAAACTAAGCTAGACATAAAAAAATCAAAATGCAGAAAATGAAAGATAAGTACTGGAGTTATTATCATCCCAGCACGACTTATTCAGCAAAAGAAAAGTTCTAGCTAATGGGCCTATGAAAAGAAAAGTGCACATGCAACTGTCCTAATATCCGTGTCGGTAACGGGTACCGATATGGTGATAGAACAGTTACCCCTCTACCTGAGTAATAATACCTGCGACGCACAGGTAGATGAAATAGGAAGTAAGATGAGGAGGAGCACTGGTCCTCACTCAACTCACCACAAAAAATATCCTTGCCTAACAAGGTATCGTCCACCACCGGTTTGTAGGAAGCGACGACAGCGGCAAAAATGCCAGGCACATCGACAACCTCAGATACCCGTGGAGATTCCACCTGCATAGGCTCAGATAAAGAAGGGGGATCAAGAAATAAAGTAGAAGAAAAACTAAAAGAATCAAAAATAGGGAGAGTGATCCCGGAATCACTCTCGGCAGGATCCAAGCATAGATCACTGTCGGTGTCATGTGAGTCATGGAGAGGGGAAGGTGAGACCATGAGGTCCTCGGTGGTGATTTGGACCTCCTCAACCAACAAGGAAGTGGAAACTTCCTCATCAACAAGGATCTCCTCATCAACACACCTCGGTGCGTCACCGTGTTCCAAGACATAATACTCTCCATTGAAGAGAATAATGTCCTCGTCACACCATGGCGCATCCTCATGTTCCCAATCTCCAAAGGGCACAACATCATCTACCAACTCACTAAAAAGAGGAGTAGATGATTCTTGCAAAGAAAGCAGAGGAACAACAACATCAGAGAAAATAGGTGCAGGTTCCTCCGGGGGTGAATCAAGAAGAGGGGAAGAAGGTATAGAAGGCGACGGTACCGTAATGTCGTCACATCTATCAGTAGAAAGTCTGATGGGTGTATCCACAGCAGTCCCCCATAGACAAGGTGGTACTGCGGATACATCATCAGAATCAGAAGGAGCAGCCATTTGAGAGGTGGATGAGACAATCCGGATATCCGGTTCATCATCCGCCTCCAACTGGCGCTGAAATTCTGCGCAATCTTTCAACACATGGTCGGTGCTACGACAACACAAACACCGTTTTCCATTACTCCTTGGTCCAGGTGGGACCGGAGAGGAATATGAAAAAGGTGAAGGCGGAGAAGAGTAGTGACCATAAGACTGGGGTATGGTGTATGAAGTACCATAAGACAACGATGCTCCATACACTGAACCACGAGAATTATGCTCCCATTCTTCAGTGGGGCACTCATTATTGCTATGCCTATAATCCCCGCACCAACGACAACGGATATTCGCATAAGAATACATGGTGCAGCAAGAAAGAATTCACCACGATAATTTTCTAAGACAAAAATTAACTACACACAAGCCGATAAATAAAAAGGAATACCTGCTACTGAAATATCAAAATTAGAAAAGGAATAAAGAAAAATAAGCAACAAATTATAAAAACTAAAGCAAAGAAAAATAAAACATGGAATGAACAGATGGAAAAGGGCTTCAATCTATAATCTCCCTCTCCAAAAACTCACACGTCTGTGTTCCCCGGCAACGACGCCAAAAACTTGATGCATAAAGATCACGGCAGTGAACCGGTCGCACAAGTAATATAAAATGGGCGAGTTTTCCCAAGTATCGATCTCTCAAGGAACACAGTAAGGTGGAGTTAATTTCGAGGAGGACTTGAGATTGAAGTCCTTAGGTCGGAGGTAACGAAAGGGGGTTTGGATTGCGATAAAAGAAAGTAAAAATCTATCAACTACTCCTATGCAACGCCGCTATGCGATGCTTCGCCAGGCGGGATGGAAGACTAGTCGGGCCGCTATGCACCGAATCACTAGGCGGATGGGCGAGTAGGCTTACGGAATGAGGGTCGAGAGCACCTCTTCGCAACGCACGCCACTAGCAATTGCTAGTGCGGCAAGGGTGGATGGAGGCTGATGGAACAAGGCGCACCTCAAGCAATAAATAACAAAAATACAAATCACATAAACATGATTTCATATAAACATATTCTACAATTAAGCGTACATCATCTATAAATGAAGTTTACAACAACACATAAACAACAACAATGGAAGAACAAGACAAGAGATCGACCGTATCCGAAGTCTTGCTTAGGATTCACGGTTGGAATCGTCGGGTTGGCAATCCGCGTTCAAGCTCGGTCCTCAACTGCGTCCGGGGTAGAGAAGGGTTGTCACCACTTTCCAATGGCCCGTCTTCTTCGTCTCACGATAGCGGAAGAAAGTTGCAAGCTTCCCCTTGCTTGGTGGTTATGGCGCCAAAACTTGAAATAGAGCCCGAGAGATGACAGAGGAGGCCGAGGGGATGCTCCGGCTTTGATTTGGCGGTGAAAGCTTGCCCGGAGCCCCTACCTAAGGTGGAGGATGAAGGAAAATGGCGGAACCCTTCGTCGAGGACGAAAACGGCGGAAGAAATCGGGGGGTTTTTTATTAGGGCGAGACTTGCGCTATTTATAGAAAACAGAATTAAACACTGCGCACGATCACAGGCGCACGACCAGTGGTCGTGCGCGCTATGGCCCGTGATCGTGCGATATGGCGGCAGAACATGCCCAAAAGAAGGCATGACAGTGCACGATCGGCAACGCACGAGCAGTGATCGTGCGCGGTATAGCTGGTGACCGTGCGATTTGGCGGGGAGGAACTTTCACAAGAGAAGCCAGACTGCGCACGACCGATGATCGTGCGCAAAAGAGGTCGATGGTCGCGCGTGAGTAAAAACGCACGACCATTGACTCCTTTGCCAAAAAATGGTGAAAGCCCTATCCCGAACGCCCACACGATCCCCGAACCTGCAGGAAAACTGGACGGGTTGTCGAACATGGCAATCACAGACATTAATAAAATGCATAGCAAAAGGGAAATACACACACGCACAGAAATAGGCTAAAAAAGTGCACAAGACGTGGAATGTCGCAGTGAACTAAAAGGAGTGCTAATGGCGATAAATGGTAGTGCAAAGACATGCAAATGAGCCCAGATGAGTCCGGAATTAAGTATAAAATATGGACTCATCACTGAGCTCAACGATCTTCGAGCTGAGTTCAACTATCTCCGAACCCAGTTTGAAGAAGCTTTAAAATTTCAGTTTGGCAATTTTCTGTGAAGTTTTTCCAGGCTTAATTATTTACAGCTGGCAGAATAAAAGGTGTAATTACACGCGATTTAGACAGTAATGCTCTGATAATCAATGCTCAATATTCTCAAGAATCTAGCCGTTAACTGGTAGCATTGATTATGGATTTCACAGAGTTATTACTCTACCATATTTACTGGGACAGTTAGGGAAATACATTAAAGACAAAATCGGCCATTTCAGAACCAAGGAATTAAAATGTTTGAATTCCTCATATATACATCACACAGAAGACAAACAAAGTAGAGGAACAGAAAAATACTTAGAAGGCTCTCCATAGAAGAAGGAACTCTGCCTCAACAAAGCATATCACAAAGTTCTTCTTCTTCTTCATCTTCATCATCTGCTCCAGGCTTTCAAGAGACAACAAATCCAACTCTATCTAAAAGCTTGCTGGAGAGCAACATCACTGAAGGCCTACACCCTGAAGCAAAGCTTCCACTCCTGAACTATTCTACATCTCAGGGGGAGCTTTGACATCATCAACATCCACTAGTCTTCTCTCAGATCATTGACAGAGAAGACAACATAATTTCTTTTCCCTTTTCCTGTGTACAGGGTTATTACTCCCTTCAAAAGTGAACTCTTGGTTTCTGAGACCTGATCAAAACTCAGTGGTGGCAAGACACCTGATCAAAAAATCTGGTTTGATTTTTGAGCACCTGATCAAAAGCTCATTGGTGCCCAGGACACCTGATCAACTCATCCTGCAGTGGATTCCTACCAGGGTGGTAGAAGAGTGGATGTACCCAGGTTGATTGGGGAACCACTATAATCCTTGTGTCGTCTGGATTGCTTGCTCTCTTTCTTTATTTTGTGCTGTGAACTTTCTCTTATATATATATAATAACTCTTAGTAAAGTTTAGATTTATCCCTCACTTTCATATTCTTCATCCTCCAAGCTAGGGTTTTAGTCCCTATGGTGCTTCCTCTCATCAAGGATTATATAAAGTGAAATTCCACTCCTTGATCTCCGCAAAGCAAAGAAGCATCTAGGGTTTGACGTGGATAGTGTAGACCAATGAGAAGACGAGCGCTTAGGAAGCGGTGACGACCTTCCTGACCCTGGACGCAGCCGATGAGTGGCCTATAGGACATAAATTAACAACCCGTTGCATCCTCCCCACGTCTATGAAAAAGTCTCGTTTGTTGTTTTTATCTATGGCCATTCCTTTTGCAAACCTTGGAATACAATGTTGGATTCTCATTATTATTTAATGATAAACCTTATTGAACATTTGTGCTTTAATGTCATGTGTTTTTATGGTGATTTTCATATTAATCTTATTTTTCATGTTTGGTGTAGGGAAACACCTAGCTTGTGTGTAATGTTGGCAAAGCAATAATTTATTGAGATTTACTAAGCTTTGGTGTTAAGAGAAGAGTTTCTTACGACCATCACCCTCATTCTCACTTGCACCAATGAGTGGTGTTTGTGACCTGCACAAGCTTGTGTTTTTGTGGTGAAGGTGACCCGCACATAAGTTGATTGAGCTCGATCTGTGAAGCCTTAAGCGAAGAGGTGAAGGCAACCCACAATCATTAGTTCATTCCGCACACACCACCACTACCACTTCAACTCATCGTTTTTAGCCTTTATAACTAATTTTTCTAATAATAGAAACACAAATCATTTTGCATTCCTTGAGAAATAGATAATTGGGTATTAATTTTCATTTTATATTACTTGAATGACCGGTGCACTTGTCGTGTTTGCATCAAGTTTTTGACGCCGTTGTCAGGGAGCACAGTACGTGTGAGTCTCTTAAGAGAGAGTCGAGAGGATTGAAGTTTTTCTTCTATTTGTACATCTAATTTTCATCTTTTATTTTATTCATGCTTGTAAACCTTGTTGGGTCCATTGCCCACAATATTCCCTAGAATGGATTTTAAGAGACATCTCTATCAACACTAAGAGCATAATTGTATTTGATGTTGTTTAAGCTCATCATGTGCATGATGTTCCATGGAACAAGTCTAGACAGATTGTCTAAGTAATGTGACAGGTGGTCACAAAGTGAAGATGTTGGAAAGACAGGAATTTGCCAAAATCCACAGGCGTTGAGTGAGGTAAGCTCACTCAACGCCAGAAGTTAAAAAGCAATTGAAAATGCAGCTAAGTCCACAGGCGTTGAGTAGAGCAAGCTCACTCAATGCCATAGGTAAGGAAGTATGTTGGCAAGCTAGAAATATGACTAAATAGTTTGGCGTTGAGTGATGAAGACACACTCAACACCATACAACAAAAAGCTATGAGTCGAATTGAGTTCAGAGTTCGTAGAGATGAGCTCATCGTTCGTCGAACTGAGCCCAGAGTTTGAGAATCTGAGTTAGTCCAACTAAGTTCAGAGTTCTTCGATCTCAGTTCAGAATTCGTCGAACTGAGTTCAGGGTTGAGTGAGATAGGCTGAGACAGTCAAAGCCTAAGGAATAAGAGGCAGAAAAGTGGCTAATTCCACAAGCGTTGAGTGAAGGCCCTTCACTCAACGCCAAAGCCTCATAAGTGTTGAGTAACACTCAGTCAGTCAAAGCCAGTGTTTATTAAAATACAGAAATTTGGCTAAGACAAAAAGCATTGAGGAAGGCATGCACTCTCAATGCTCTCAATGCCTAAGATGCAGAAAGCTTTTTCTAGGACAAAAAGCGTTGAGTGATTAAGACACACTCAACGCTCTCAACGCTAGAGAAGCAAGAAGATTTTGGTTAAGGCAAATAAAATTGAGTGAGGCTTGTTCAATCAACGCTCTCAACGCCTAAGATGCAGAAAGCTTTTTTTAAGGCAAAAAACGTTGAGTGATGAAGACACACTCAATGCTCTCAAATCCTAGATAGAAAGAATTCTGTCTAAGTGTTTTGGCATTGAATGAGGCTCACTCACTCAACGCCTATACAAATGCTGGTTGATTTTTGGCCAAGTCCACAGCTGGTGACGTCAGTAAGTCAACTAGTCAACAAGATGCAAATTAATGACGGGTTGGCTATAGTACGCGACAATTGTGGCCGTAGACCTATTGTACGACAGTTGGCATTAAAGCAAGGTTGTTTCAATAAAAGGGAAAGGCGTTATAGAGGAAAATAGCTTTTTGAGAGGAGCCATCTCGTCGATCTTCTTCACCGCCATTGTTGATATGCTGAACAATAGGAAGCTCAAGTCAGCAAGACGAAGAGCAAGTTAGATGCTGTCTTCTTCATCGACTTCAGCAAGTTCAGAGTTAAACTCTGAGGAAAAGAAAGCAACCAAGGCCTAACCCCAGCTACAGGATCTGTGATCTCAAGAAAGATAGCTGGTGCGATTCTCACTTGCACCAGCAAGCAAGTTCAGAGTATTTCTCTAAGGAAAGAGGAAGTAGCCAAGGGCCGACCCTTGCTGCAGGTCCTTTATAGTTCCATCTATACAAGCAATAACCTGAATATCTTTATCTGGAAGCTGTGAAGAGAAGAAAGCTTGAAGAAGCAGAGATCTAAAAGAAGGTGTTGGGTATTGTATCTACAATAACCTAGATTTGTATGAAGTCACCCTTGAACTAAGATGAATTAAGTTTGTATTTGATGCTCTTTTCAAGTTGAGTGCTTACAGGTTATAATTTCCAAGTGTGTACCAATGTTAGTCTATAATGAGTCACCAAACACAGGACCATACAATGTAATCCCTCATTGTGTGATCCATGGTGTTGACTCATGTGTAGCCTCTCTATTGGGACGCACTTCATTTTCAAGTACCAAAGTAATGGAAGAAAGAGTAGTTGCTAAAATTCCCTGAAGAAAGAAAATTTTCAGAAAGTCAAAAAAAATTTAAGTCCATTACTCGAGAAGTACATCTTGTACTCAAGTAGTGCTGAAATGATTTCTCGAGTTAAGCTCAGTATAGTTTTCGAGTATCATAAACGCTTCTCGAGAAGTCCTTGCTTAGTACTCGAGAAAGTCATGCAATACTTGAGTACTACTCACCTCTTTCTCGAGTTTACTGAAAAATTATTTTAGAAATTTTTCTAAGTTTTGTACTCGAGTAACATAAGACATTACTCGAGAAGGCCAAGCCCTATCTCAAGAAAGCAAAAGACCAGTACCGAGTAATCAGAAGTTAAGTTTCGAGAAGTCCATTTGTTCTCGAGAAGTCAAGTTAGTTCTCGAGAAGTATTTAGATAGTTCTCGAGATGTGAAGTTAGTTCTCGAGAAGTCATTATATAGTTCTCAAGTATTAGAAACTATTTCTTGAGAAGCCAGAAATCATTTCCCGTAGACTTGTTCTCGAGAACCATACGTCCTCTTCTCGAGAAATAGATATTTGTTCTCGAGTAGTCTATTACTCACTCGAGAAATGCAGTAAATTTTCCTTAATTTTCGTTAAGTCCAGACGGAAATGTTTTCAAATCCAATCTCGATTCTTATTGGTCCACGCATGCAGTCAATTATGATTATAACCGTTAGGCTTGTCCTATAAAGTCTTTTCAAATTCGGCTAACCTTAACACACGAAATCAAATATTTTGAATCGTTCTATTCATTTTAAATCGGGAAAGTCGCCACTCTTCATCGACATTCTCGCCGCTACTCTTCTCTGATTCAAGTAATGCAGAGCAAGAAGAGATCAACAGATAAAGGCGTTCAATTTCTACAAATCCATCTATTGATCGTGCTGATCCCAAGTTTTTAGATCCAGAGATTTCAGTCTGTCTTCTTCAATCCATTTCTGACAAAGCTTCAAATTTCAAGAAATAAGAAAGACTGAAGATTCAGATCTGAGATAATTTTTTTTGTATATTTTTTACAACATCTTTAATCTTATAGGACATTTTGTCTTCGAGTTTTGTAGGAAGTTCTATTTCTTCCGAGTGTAGATCCCATTTTGAGGATTGAGTTGTAGGGGCATTGCTCCGAGTTGTAGGGGCAATTCTCCGAGTTGTAGGATTGGTTTTCAATCCGAGATAATAGTGAAGTAGCCGAGTCTAGCGTGTTATTAGATCGATGAGGTGGAGAGTGGACGTACCCAAGGTTGGGGAACCACTATAAATCTTGTGTTCACTGTGCATTGTTTGTTTATTTTCTGCGCTCCGCTATTACAAGATTTTATTCTGCAAAAAGACGCAGACCTCACATATTCACCCCCTCTAGGTGATTTAGGTAGACAACTAAAAACATCAATTGGTATCAGAGAGAGGTTGTTCATCAAAAAGGTTAACACCTTGAACAAATCTCCTCCTAGTTGTCTTTAGAGGATACAAGCATGGACAAAGCCAAGGATTTTGCTAAGCTTCCCTTGTGCACAAAGACTAATTTTGCTATGTGGAAAGAAAGAATAAAATTCTCCATGGAAGTTGAGTATCCAAGAATTTTTATGAAGTTGAAGAAGGACCCCATGTTCTAATGATAGCCTCCACCATTGACCCAATAAAGCAAGTTCCAAAGAAGCTTATGGATCTTGACAAAGATGAGATTGCATTTGTCTCTTTAGACAAGAAAGCCAAGAATATCATCGCAAGTGTAGTCGATGATTCTATGTTGCAGAATCTAATTCACTTCCAATCTACCAATGAAATGTTGCAGTCTCTTATCGTCTAGATGGAAGGTACCAAAAAGATAAGGGATGATAGAAGATCGCTTCTGAATCAGAAGTATGAAGCATTTAGACAAGGTCCTAAGGACTCTATTGCTGATACATTTGAAAGTTTCTTTAAGATTGTCAAGGGCCTAAGAGTCTCTGGCCGGGTCTTCACTAATGGAGAACTGAATGAAAAATTTCTGAGATCCCTGACTAAGGAATGGGACAACAAAGTCTATGCAATCCGGGAGTTTGGTAAGCTGGCAGATACTGACTCTCAAAATCTCTTTGGAAATCTTATGTCGCATGAACTGCAAATAAACTCAAGAAAAGTTGAAGAAGAGAAAAGTCGGTCTTCATCCAAGGAGAAGTATGTCGCTCTAAAGGTAGACATGTCAAGGAAGTCAAAAGCTGCATCTCCTGCTCCCGCACAAGAAGAGAGTGAAGAAGAAGCTTCAGATTCAAGTACCTCGGGCTCAGAGCTATCTGAAGGAGTGTTTTCTCTTCTTTCAAGTCAGTTCAAGAAGTTCGTGAATAAGAAGAAACAGTGGAGAGGCAAAGATGTCTCATCGAGAATATCACGTCATGATGGTGATCATCATAAGAAAGGCTCAAGTAGCCAAGACAGGTATCATTCTAAACCGAACAAATATATTTTTTCTGACATTGTTTGTTATTGTTGCAATAAGCCAGGACACGTCATAGCTGATTGCCCTCACATGAACAATAAGGGTGGAAGAAGAGAGGAGAAAAAATCTTCTTATAACAAGAAGAAGACTGAAAGAAGCCTGGTAGACAAGAAGGCTAAGAAACTCAGTGACACAGACTCATCTGAGTCTAGTGATGATGAGGAAGCCTACTTTGGGATCATGACAAATACAGATGAAGAAGAAGAACCCCAGTTCACTGGGAAGGTAAACTCTCATACCCCTCTCTCGAAATTAGATGCTTCTAATCATGATCATGAGGACTGTTCGTCTGATGATAAATCTGAACTCATGACTCAATACAAAGAGTTGATTAAGGCTTAGACAAATGTCGAAGAATCACAAGAGCTCAAGCTAAGGAGATTAAATCTCTTAAGACTGAGGAGAGCACTCTGAGGGAGGAAGTCGCAAAGATGGACTCACTCAGAGAGGAAGCACATGTAGTAATCTAAATATACAAAAAGGCTCTCAAGCACCTAAACCTGAAAGAGCAAATCATCAAGGAGTTGGAAAAAGAACTTGTTGCTGAAAAGAAACTTGTTGAAAGTTTCTCCAAGCCAAAGACAGTCCTTCCACTTGTTGCTGAGTTCTCTGCTCAGGCTAAAGGAGATGGCTTAGGCCATATGTCTGCTCCTAGTAAATCTTTTAGGAGAAATAAAGCCCAGAGGAGAAGTAAGGTTGCCAAGAAAGCTCTAGACAAGGAGAAGGGAAAAGCCCCTAAAGACCAAACTTCGTTTAAAAAGGTTATCCTTCCAACAAACAAGTTTGATCTTGATTCATCCTACGGTCACTTTTCTAGGCCTACTTACGTAGAGCCCAAGTCTCGATACCAAGGATGGACTCGTCCTCGAAACTTTGGTGAAAGTTTCTTCAAGGCACCTTATGAGGAAATCACTTTTCAGAGCTACGACCCTTATAGTCATGGTCATAACATCAATAAAGCTCCAAGAGTTGAACCTGTTATGGAAAAGCCTCTCAAGGAGAAGAAGTAATGTGAGTGCCATCACCATGAAGCTTCTACCTCCAAGTCTGCTGCCCCTACTAGACCCACCCCCAAAAAGTCAAGCAGGAGAGCTTTAGGCAAAGATACAATAGGTTTGATTGTTGGTGTTGTGACAAAATTGGTCACTTTGTCATAGATTGTTGGTTTAAACCCAGATATTATGAAACTCCTCAAGTTAATAATGTGAGAAAGACAACTCACAATGTTAACACACGTAGGGGAGTATGCTAACTAGAGACCAAGGAGCCAAACATGTTTGGGTTCCTAAAGAAACTTGATTCTATTTTTGTAGGAATGTACAAAGGCCACCAAAAATCCTATCTGGTATTTGGACAGTGGATGCTCTCGACATATGATCGGGACTAGAATCCTACTCCAGAATTATTCTCCAGTCATGAACGGGCCAAAGGTCATCTTTGGAGGTTCTGACAGAGGGATTACTAAAAACTACGGTATGATTACTAATGGTAGTGTATCCTTATCAGATGTGGCTTATGTTGAAGGATTAGAACACAATCTTATAAGCATAAGCCAGCTCTGCGACAAAGGATATATAGTAGAATTTATGCAGACAAGTGTTTGATTAAATCGATCGATAACTTAGAGACGATTCTATCAGTCACTCATAGTAGAAATATATTTTGTTTAAATTTTATTTGCATAGACTCTTCTACGCTAGTGTGTTTTTTGGCAAAAGATAATGCGTCTCTTGGTGACCAATGACATAAGATATTAGCACATATAAATTACAAAACTATTAATAAATTATTTTCTATCAATTTAGTGCATGATGCACCCAACATTCAGTGCATTAAAGATAGACCTTGTCACGCATGTGTAAAAGGCCAACAAACAAGAGCTACTTTTAAAAGCATTATTGGTAAATATTCTAATAGGTGTTTACACCTACTTTATATGGACTTGTTCAGTCCACTGCAAATTTGAAGTTTGGGAGTTAAGGATTATACATTGGTTATTGTTGATGATTACTCTCACTTTGCGTGAGTGTTCTTTCTAAAACACAAGTCAAATACGTTTGATATCTTCACTAATTTTGTCAGGCAAGTTCATAATGAATACAACTGCTCCGTTGTCAAAATCAGAAGTGACAATGGAACAAAGTTCAAGTCTGGGGCCATGACAGAATTTTGTGAAAGTCTTGGTATCTTTCATAAGTTTTCCTCTCCTCGTACTCCTCAACAGAACGGAGTTGCTGAGAGAAGTAATAGAACACTCATAGAGGTTGCAGAACCATGTTAAGTGATGCCTCACTACCAGAATATTTCTGGGCTGAAGCCGTCAACACTGCATGCCACATACAAAATCGAGCACTCATAAACAAGAACCATAATAAGACACCTTACGAACTACTATAGGGCAGGAAACTGACTATTTCATATTTTAAAATATTTGGTAGTAAATGCTTCGTACTTAATAATGGGATGTATCGCACGACTAAATTTAGTGAAAAGAGTTTTGAAGGTATTTTCGTAGGTTATAGTAGCCATAGTAAGGCATATAGGATTTTTAATAAGAAAACCCTAGTTGTAGAATAATCTATCAATGTTATATTGATGAGACGAGCTTGATGCAAGACAGTTTTCTAGTGTGTTTTTTGAAGATGCAGATTCAAGACTGAAGGAATTAAACTTGGATGAGCCGACTGAAGAAAAAGCTCAAAAGTTCATCAAGATCACCACTCCAACCCCAATTGGAGTGGATGATTACCATGATGAAGAGGTCATTCAATTTGATGAAGTCACTCTAGTGATAGAGGAAGCTCCAGATTCAAGAACCTTAGAGCTCAAACACTTGAAGGATCACCCAATTAATCAAATCATAGGAGATCCCCAGGATGGTGTCAGAACTCGTAGAGGTACAACTAATGAAAATCTATATTTAAGTTTCCTCTCGCAGGTTGAACCAAAGAAGTTTGAGGAAGCAAACTCGGACGAATCTTGGATAATGGCAATATAAGAAGAACTAAATCAATTCAAGCGCTGCCAAGACTGGAAGCTTGTTCCAAGACCCAAAGGTAAGAACGTTATCAGAACAAAGTGGGTCTATAGGAACAAGATAGACGAAGATGGAACAATTATAAAGAACAAGGCCAAACTCGTCGCCAAAGGATACAGACAAGAATAAGGAATCGACTTCTATCAGACGTATGCTCCAGTGGCAAGGCTGGAGGCAATCAGGTTGTTCCTAGCATATGCAACACTTAAGGGCTTCACTATCTATCATATGGACGTGAAGTCGGCCTTCCTTAATGGTGACATAAAGGAAGAAGTGTATGTGGAACAACCTCTAGGTTTCGTTGATTCTAACCATCCTGAGCATGTTTATCTTAAATTTAAAGCTTTATATAGTTTGAAACAAGCTACTCGAGCTTGGTATGAGACAATGTCTAGTTTTTTTCTTGAGAACAAGTTCACAAGAGGAAAGATAGATAAGACATTATTTTATAGGGAAATAAAAGGCAAGATTTTGCTAGTACAAATCTAGTCGATGACATCATATTTGGCTCTATTGACGACAACCTTTGCAAAAAGTTTTCCAAACTTATGAAAGGGAAGTTTGAAATGAGCAGTATGGGAGAGCTGAAGTATTTCTTAGTACTTCAGGTGAAACAATTTGAAGATGGAATTTTCATATCTTAGACGAAATTCACCAAGGAGTTAATTAAGAAATTCGGAATGGAGAACGCAACCTCTATGAGGACTCCAATGGGTTCAGCTATGTCTTTGGACAAGGATGAGAAAGGGAAACCTTTTGATGAAACCAAGTACAAAAGAATAATTGGATCCTTGCTCTATCTTACTACAAGTAGATCAGACATAATGTTTTCAACATGTGTGTGTGCTAGATTTCAAGTGAACTTTAAAGAATCTCACTATGCTACTGCAAAGAATATTTTGAGATACCTTAAAGGCACATCAAATCTTGGATTATGATACCCAAGAAGTAATGATAGCGAACTAATTGGTTTTTCAGATGCAGATTTTGTAAAAAGCAAAGATGATAGGAAAAGCACTTCTGGGACTTGTCAATTCCTAGGAAGAAGGCTTATTTCCTGGAGCAGTAAGAAGCAGAATTATATCGCAATTTCAACAACCGAGTCAGAGTATATCTCTGTAGGCAGTTTTTGTGCACAACTGCTATGGATAAAGAACTAGTTTGAAGATTACAACATGAAGTTCAAGAACATTCCAATGTTTTGCGAATCCTCCAGTGCAATTGCAATTGCCAACAACCCAGTCTCTCAAAGTAGGACAAAGCACATAGAGCTTAGGTACCACTTTATCAGGGAGCATGTGGAGCATAGAGACATCAGAGCATGGAGACATCAGTCTCTAATATGCTCCAACTGACAAGCAGGTTGCAGACATTTTCACGAAGCCACTGGATGAGGCCAAGTTCTCGTTCTTCAAAATAGAACTTGGCATGCTCAACAAAGAAGATTGAAGAAAAAGGTATCACAGTAGAGTTAAAGAATCGGGCTACTTCAAAAATTTCAAGAAAATTCTAAGCCTGGACTTCATTTCTCGAGAAGGATGTTCACTACTCGAGTACTATAGAATTTTACTCAAGAACTAGAGAAATACTTCTCAAGAACTTCAAGTCTGCTTCTCGAGAACTTTAGAACTACTTCTCGAGTAATACTGTTGACTACTCGAGAACTTCTTATCTTCTTTCGAGAAATGGCCTACCGTTCGAGAAGTCTGGTGCCGATTTTCTTCCTGAAGTTCAAATTTTTGATATTCGCACCCGGACTCTACTACCGCCATATTTTTAGGTATGTTATTATTATTATTTCCTTAATCATCATAAATTAAGAATTATATAAATAGATAAAGTCCGGAAAGTCCAAAATCACAAATTTCAAAACCCTTCTCTCGAGAAAAACTCTTCTCCTTCTCTATCGTCGTCGCCCTCTTGCCGCCACTTCAGAATTTCTCTCAGAAAAAGGGTTTTCATTCATCTCTATCGATCATGGCCCCTCCGTTAAAGATTGGGATCGGTAGTGAACTCGTTTCTACAGGAATTGCCGAACTGTCAGATGATTTCCACAACCTTCTACTATTACTTGAAACCGCCGGGCTCTCATTCATTTTGGAACACCCGTGCAAAGTTTTACTTACAAATGTTGAACAATTATTCCAGAATTCCAGCGTTAAGAGAAATGGAAGGATTTTGAAATCCAAAGTTCGCGAAATCAAGGTTAAGCTTACAACTCCTATTGTCTCTAAGCTTCTTCGACTGCCAGTCATTGACGAAGAAGATGACCTAATTGAGGAAGATCACGATCGGGCCTACGGATTTTGTGGTGTCTCTGTTGATGTTACCACCATTCTCTGCCCTGATCTCAATCCAGAGAGCAAATTACCCTTAGATATACTTGGTAAAGTTCTTCTATGCAGAACAAGTTCAATTAGTTTCATTACAAATGATTTCTTTGATATGATGATAACAATTATTTGAAGAAAGAAGTTTCAGTGGGGGATGATGATCTTTGATAAAATCAAGGAAAGCATTAAGACACCAAAATATGACAGAATAATTTCTATTATCCTTCATGAACTAAACCCAGCAGTTTTTGATCTTTCTAAAGGTACTACTCTACATCATATGAAGAAAGATTCAATTTTCTCCATTCAAAGATGGGAGCTCAAGCTCCAAAACCCTTCTCAAGCTGCAAAAGCCCATGAATCCCATGCAGATCTTCCCCTCTACATCAAGTGGCTAGCACTTCAGGTGCAGCTGCTGAGGGGGAGCCTGGTCCTACAGTCCTAAAGGCAAGTCATCTAGCTCTTTAGACAGATGTTCCTTCAGATGTTCCTTCAGATGTTCCTTCAGATGTTCCTTCAGATGCTGCTACTAAGAACTCTCCTACCCTCCCAGTTGACTCAAGTCTTCTATATGGTGATATGCTTGATGAAGACATTCTTTCTGATGTACAAGTCCAAGAACAAGTTCTTTCTATAAAGAATGACATTAATAGAATGATTGATGAACTCACTTCCAAAGAACCTCTTTCCCCTCTATATGCAGGAAAATCTCCTCCTCCAGAACCATCTCCATCAGTACATCATTCTGAACTAGAATCCCCTCACCCTCAGTATCATGCTGCAGAAGTACATGAAGAAGAAACAGTTTTGATTTCTGATGAAGAAGCCACTCCTGAACCAGTTGAAGCTCCTCTCAAGAGCCTGAACTTCTCCCTTCCTACTATCCTTGGTGAGGAAGGAGATGTCTTCATTCATACCATTAGAGCCCAGAGCTCAGTTATCATAGAAGAAATACCTCCCTGGTCAGCTCCATTATTAACTCCTTCTCCTCCTTCACCTCCTCAAGCTGAAGCACATTTTGTATATACCATTCTAGGCAAATTTGAGTTAATGCTAGCACATCAAAGAACTTACTTTGAAGACTCTCTGAAAGTAGTAACTGAAAAGTCACTGCTCTTGAAAAAGAGATGAGCAGAGGATTTGCTTAAATCCAGCAGAATACTGATGAACTTAAACACCTGTTTCAAATAGGTGGCAAAGCTCTAGATCACACAATTACCAGCATTGGTCATGCGATGGATCAATCAGTAACTTTAACAAATAATCAAATCCAACTAGAAAAGAAGGCTCAAGAACATAATTTCAAAACATGTGAAGAAGTTGTCAAATTCAAAGAGGATGCCATAGCCACCCTATCCATAGAAGTCAGAAAGGGGGAGAGCTTAGTAAAGGAATACTTAGAAAAATCTGATGCAAGAAAGCAGATAGAATGGGAAGTAAAGTAAAAAGAAATACATGTTGATGTTCAGAATCAGATTGATGGTGTCAAGTTTCATACTTATGATACAGCTGTTTTGATGCACAACCAGATATTTCCTGATTTTCAAGTCAATCAAATGTTATTCCACATCACCTGAATCCAACTGCTCGGCATCCTCCTGTCCAGCAGCCATCTTTCTCTCCAAGACCTGAAGGTTCTGATGCTCCTCCTCCAGAAAGCTATGCTCAAGTATGGGAATCTGAACAGACTGATGTGCCTTCTCAATCTCCTCCTGATGTGCAAATCCCTAAGAGAAGATAGTATGGTGATGGAGCCTCTGCTAGCAAGTCCACTCCTAATCCTGAAGCTGAAAGAAGGAAAGATCAAGAGCTTGCTGAAATTTGGAGCCCAACTTCAAAATCTTTAATTCTTGATACTCTCAAACTTGTGATTGATTATAATGAGAACAAGAATGATCATTACATCTCATATAAATGGGAGTTATATGAGAAATCTTTAACTAAGAGAAGGATATATGACAGAGAGTATGAAAAGAATAATCCTAAAGCTCCTCCTAAGCCTGCCAAATATTATCCCAAACCTTTCAGTTGTCAGAAGAGGCAACAAGAGAAAAAGGAGAAGCAGCAACAACAACAAAGCAAGCAGTGATAGAAGAAGATTATAAGTTTCCTTATAAGATTTTTTGAAATTGGATTTTTCCTTAGAAATTATCTATAAATATAAATCTTCTAATTCTTATGATCTGATTTTTCATTGCTTAGCATTTTTATTACTTTGTTTACTAGTCAATTTGTTTTATTTATCTTAATGTAATTCAACTTAGTGTAGAGGGTTCTGACTTCTATATATAGGGGGAGATTGTTGGGTATTGTATCCACAATAAGCTAGATTTGTATGAAGTCACCCTTGAACTAAGATGAATTAAATTTGTATTTGATGCTATTTTTAAGTTGAGTGCTTGCAGGTTATAATTCCCAAGTGTGTACCAATGTAAGTCTATAATGAGTCACCAAACACAGGACCATACAATGTAATCCCTTATTGTGTGATCCATGGTGTTGACTCATGTGTAGCCTCTCTATTAGGACACACTTCATTTTTAAGTACCAAAGTAATGGAAGAAATAGTATTTGCTGAAATTCCCTAAAGAAAGAAAATTTTCAGAAAGTCAAAAAATTTCTAAGTCCATTACTCGATAAGTACATCTTGTACTCGAGTAGTGTTGAAATGATTTCTCGAGTTAAGCTCTGTATAGTTTTTGAGAAGCAGAAACTCTTCTCGAGAAGTCCTTGCTTAGTACTAGAGAAAGTCATACAATACTCGAGTACTACTCACCTCATTCTCGAGTTTACTGAAAAATTATTTCAGAAATTTTTCTAAGTGTTGTGCTCGAGTTACATAAACCATTACTCGAGAAGGCCAAGCCCTGTCTCGAGAAAGCAGAAGACCAGTACTCGAGTAATCAGTAGTTAAGTTTTGAGAAGCCCATTTGTTCTCGAGAAGTCAAGTCAGTTCTCGAGAAGTATTTAGATAGTTCTTGAGAAGTGAAGTTAGTTCTCAAGAAGTCATTATATAGTTCTCGAGTATTAGAATCTATTTCTCCAGAAGCAAGAAATCATTTCCCGTGGACTTGTTCTCGAGAACCATAAGTCCTCTTCTCGAGAAACATATATTTGTTCTCGAGTAGTCTATTACTCACTCGAGAAATGCAGTAAATTTTCTTCAATTTTCATTAAGTCCAGACGGAAATGTTTTCAAATCTAATCTCGATTTTTATTGGTTCATGTGTGCAGTCAATTATGATTATGACCGTTAGGCTTGTCCTATAAAAGGTCTTATCAAATTCGACTGACCTTAACACACGAAATCAAAGATTCTGAATTATTCTATTCATTTTAAATCGGGAAAGATGCCGCTCTTCATCGACATTCTCACTGTTGCTCTTCTCTGATTCAAGTTATTCAGAGCTTGAAGAGATCAACAGATCAAGGCGTTCAATTTCTACAGATCCTTCTCTTGATCGTGCTGTTCCCAAGTTTTCAGATCCAGAGATTTTGGCTTGTCTTCTTCAATCCATTTCTGACAAAGCTTCAAAGTTCAAGAAAGAAGAAAGGCTAAAGATTCAGATCTGAGATAATTTTGTTTGTATATTTTTTACAACATCTTTAATCTTGTAGGAGATTTTGTCTCTGAGTTTTTTAGGAAGTTCTTTTTCTTTCGAGTGTAGATCCCATTTGTAGGATTGAGTTGTAGGGGCATTGTTCTGAGTTGTAGGATTGGTTTTCAATCCGAAATAATAGTGAAGTAGCCGAGTCTAGTGTATTGCTAGATTGGTGAGGTGGAGAGTTGGTGTCTATTAATCATGAAGAGAATAAAAACCGAACTAGCATTCCAACTAGGCAAGTATACATATCAAACTATAGCTAGGGGACACAAGTGTCGTATTAAAATCCGGGAACCGTTGAGTAATCTTACTCACACGAAAACTATTATCTTATCGAAGGATTGTTTTATGATTTGTTAAAAGAAAACTAATTGCGATTAAGAAAGGAAATATTTGTTCTAAAAAGATAACTACTTGCTGCTAAATAAGAACTACTAAAAATGATTACAACAAGGGGTTGAAATGATGAAATAGTAAAGTACTCGATCAAGAATCACCTCAACAAAAGTGATTAAAAAAATGTGATAATAAACCCTAACTTAATAGAGTAAAGTTCCTTGACCGTGGAGGTTCCTAAAGCTTGAACACGCTTCTCTAGAAGTCGGGCCCAACTGAGTTTAGAAAGGTCCGACCGAACTCTCGTCCAAATCAGAGACCTAAAGCTCGCTTGACGCGGTGAACCCCACTATTGTATTTCACTCCAATCCAGGAGATTTAACGTCTGCCTCTCTCGAGGGGTGCGTGCAAATCTCTTTACTCTTGAGTGTTCACTTCAAAATACGAGCCTCTCGGCTAGCTAAGAGTGAAAATAAATATGCAAAATATATATCGATGATATAACTCCAAACATGATTTTTCAAGAGTAAATCAAAGGCCTAAACCCTCAAAAGAAAAAGTAAACTTAAAGCATCATAACTTAATCAACTTGAAACTTAGATCACCAAGATCGAGTACAAGGAGGATTAGTTAATCATGGAGAAGTGGAGGAAGAGAGTTGGGTAGAAGAACATTAAGAAAACAAAGATAAAAAGGGCACTTTATATTAAAACTAAAAGAGAGTTACAACTTGGAATAAATGACTACAAGTGTAATGAAATAAAAACCTATGCTAATATTTACATTAAGCTTCTAAAGCAATTACAAAAACTAATACTAAATTAGTACACAAACTAAGATTAAAAAGATTAAAATGAGAAAGAGGGAGAGGTGAAGCATGAAAAACACCAAGAAAAAAAGGGCAGCACCTCCCCTCTAAACCTAAAATTACTTGTTGGACACAAGGGGGAGGCCTGAATTTATAGACTTTTTTCGGGATGGTCATGCCCCCTGTCACGCCCGGGGTGGGCGTGCCAGGTACGGGTTTGGCCTCAGGAGCTGAATTCTGACGGAAATGATGATTTCTTCTGTACGTCGGTGGACACGCTAGGCCACGCCCTGGGCCACGCCCGTGTAGGAGGGGCTTGTAAGGCATGTCATGTCTCAATCATTGGTCAGAAATCTGCCAGTTGTCGAAAAAGGTGGAACACGCCCTAGGGCCACGCCCGTGTTGGGGGGCGTGTTAGTACTGTTGACGTGTAGTAACGAAAAATCTTTAAATGCGGTAGCAGGCTTCGGGATGAGGGTGACAAGCCCAGAGACACGCCTAGGGAGGGTGTGTTAGGGGGGCGTGTCAGGTGTTTTTCTCGAGATTTGGGCTCTGGCAGCAATCTTCATCGGGATCAGGTTACATACCCAATGACACGCGTCAGGGGGGCGTGTCAGGTCATTTTGGTCGAAAAATGAGAAAATTTGCAAAGCGAAGAGAAATCATTAGTGACAATAATATATACAAAAGGAGGTCAATATAAAAGCTTACAAGACATGATTCGTGTGTTAAAAACCTAAAAATACCCTAATAGTTTAGAATACAAAACGTATTATCAAATTCCCCCAAGCTTAAGCTTTGTCTGTCCCCAAGCAAAGATATAAAAACTAGCTAACATAAAAAGTGACTAATTAAAATGTTCTAATTATGCTTACACAAGTACTATGCGAAATTCTAAATAGGGAGAAGGTGAAACGAAAACCTAAAATAATTACTTAAACATGGTTTAACAATTTATAAACATTACTAACGAAAATAAATCATCCAAAATTTTAACAAAATTTTTAAAAAAAATTTAAGCAAGACAATGAAATGAAAAAACACATTTAGTT
Organism: Platanthera zijinensis; assembly: GCA_039513925.1. Taxonomy (NCBI): domain Eukaryota; kingdom Viridiplantae; phylum Streptophyta; class Magnoliopsida; order Asparagales; family Orchidaceae; genus Platanthera; species Platanthera zijinensis. Next base: position 185,111,842 of record CM077080.1, on the reverse strand, counting down.
GTTACTAGATCCAAGAGACACATTATAACTATATCAATCAAATAACAAAAATCTAAATTTAAATCCAAAACTTTACTATTTTACTTTTCTTCTTTACTTAGCTAATAAATAAAATTAAAAAACATGAATCAAAAGAGCTTATTAGGACCGAAACGTTTGGTTTAGGATAATGATTAGGAGTGGAATTCAAAGATAAACAAGGAGGGTTAAAAATTACATTAAACCAAAATAAAGAGTTTCAAAAATTTCATCAAAAATAAAATATTTTTCTTTTCCAAATTCTTTTCTATCCTTTTTTTTCTTTTCAAAACAAAGGCCAAAAATAATTTTTCTTTTCATTTTGAAATTGGGCAAACAAAAGTAAACACTTCTTTTGAGCATACTTTTTCAAAAAATTCTTCAAATATATCACAAAATAACCCTATCATAATCATGAAAATTTTTATTTTTTTTATAAAACTCAAAAGCTTTGTGTGATTAGATAGGTTGGAAAATTTTAACTTTGGTGAACATGAAATGATAAGTAAAGCTATCAATTGAAATCGAAAAAAGTCTCAAAAGCGGCTAACTAGGGATAAAAAATTTTAGGTAGGTAAGAAGACTCAAATGAAAACAAAAACTACCTAAATCATTTCTATGTTTTTAAATTTATCTAAAACATAAGTTTTGAAAATTTTCAAAAAGCAAATCCTAAGTAATAAAAGAAGACTAATGAAATTATCTTGAAAAAAGAAATAATAGGCGACTTGGATCGTTCACATCTACTACGCTAATCAAAAGTTGATATTACAAAAATTATCCAAAAATGAGAAGGAAAATAGTGGATGAAAGATTGGAATGTAAAGAGAATAAAGAACAAAAACCATAATAAAAATCTGAGTTTTGAAAAATGTTTCACGTTAACATGCATGACCAACATAAACATAATTAAAAAGAACGATTAGAAAGATTATAATTACCTAAGTTATTATATGGAATTTTGATAAAAATAAAACAAAAACAAGGGGTACTACTGAGATACCAAAATTAATTTAACCTATTAAAGTAAAACAAATAACATAATAAATTATTTTTTTTGATTTTGAAATATTCTCTTTTTTTGGATTTTTTTAAAGATATTATCTTTTTTTTGGATTTTTAAGATATGTAAATAAAAAAAAAGTTTGATTTTGATTTTTTTTAAAGGAGACAAAATAAAGACAAGAGAAGGAGGAAATCCTCCCCCAAGCTTAAAATGGACATTGTACTCACTGGAGAAAGGAGAGGAAGGAGAGAGAGAAATTAAAACAGAAATGAAAGTATAGAGTTGAAAAACATGTACTTCCCCGGATTTTTGAGCCGCGAATGTTGATTGATGCTGCTCCCTAATGCTTGCGCTTTGGATCTTCTCGAAATGTCTTCATTGGACTTCATGATGGATTCAGCAGCGTTGGAGCAGGCGATCGCAGAAGCTTCAGCTTGTCGGAGCCATCCGGGGCAAAAAAGAGTAAAATAAAGAAAACAAAAAAAATAACTTGGGTTGCCTCCCAAGAGCATCCTTTATTTAAAACATCATTTGAGCTCGATGCAATAAAATAATATTGTCCAAAAGATTATTGTTTTCCAAAATAATAATAATATCCAGCATAATAGTTGAAGTTTTTAACAAATAAAAAGTCTTAAATTATCCAAAATTCAGATCATGTAGAATAACATTAATACAGTTCAGACTGACATCACCACAGAAATACAGTTTAAGATGCTGCCCATTCACTTTGACATCACCCTTATCAGGGTGTTAAATTAAAACAACGCCATACGAAAAAACTTCTTTAACAGTAAACGACCCAGACCATCGCGACTTTAGTTTTCCAGGAAATAAACGTAAACGTGAATTATATAAAAGAACTTGATCGCCCAGTTTGAAGGTTTTTGGGTGCCTTAAGTGTTTGTCATGAAAACGTTTCGTTCGCTTTTCATAAAATTTTTTATTTCCATAAGCGTAAGAGCGCCACTCGTCGAGTTCGTTAAGTTGAAATTTTCTAAGGTTGCCGACAGAGTGGGGATCAAAATTTAAAAATCGCAAGGCCCAAAAAGCACGGTGTTCTTGTTCTACGGGTAAATGGCACGATTTTCCATTAACCAACCGATACGACGTACATCCGATGGAGACTTTGTACGCTGTTCAGTAGGCTCATAGAGCATCGTCTAATTTGGTTGACCAGTCTTTTCTAGAGGTGGAAACAGTCTTTTCTAAAATTATTTTTATCTCTCTGTTCACTACCTCGACTTGTCCGTTAGTTTAGGGGTGGTAAGCAGTTGAAAGCTTATGTGTAATGCCGTATTTTATAAGAGTTTTGGAAAACTGCGCATTACAAAAATGTGAACCCCAATCGCTAACGATGGCTCGCGGCGCACCGAATCGAGAAAATAATTTTTTCAAAAACGTAATTACGACTCGGGAGTCGTTAGTAGGAAGAGCTTGAGCTTCCGCCCATCGTGAAACATAATCAACGACAACTAAAATGTATTTGTTTCCAAAGCTAGAAGGAAGAGGGCCAACAAAATCAATTCCCCAGAGGTCAAAAACTTCGCACTCGAGGAAATAATTTTGAGGCATTTCATTTTTATTGGAAATATTTCCCGACCATTGACAACTATCACACCTACTCATAAAAGCTTGTGCGTCTTTAAACAGGCTAGGCTAGTAAAAGCCTGCGCAAAGCACCTTGTGAGGGGTGTGTGCAGCTTGATAGTGACCTCCAATCGGTCCTTCATGTAAGTGTTTTAGAATATCTAATCCTTCTTCAAAAGAAACACTTCTCCTTATCACCTGGTCCGTACAAACTCGAAAAAGATGCGGGTCCTCCCAAAAGTAGTTCTTCAACTCAAAAAAGAATTTCTTCTTTTGTTGAGAGAAGAACTCTTTTGGGAGCACACGGGCCACTAAATAATTAGCTATGTGTGCAAACCAAGGAGAAGGGGATGTGTTAATTAAGAGCAGCTTCTCATCGGGGAAGAAATCATTAAAAGATTTTTCATCTAATTTTTCTATATACGGATTATCTAATGGTTAGAGATGGTCGGCGACGAAATTCTCGGCTCCTCGCTTATCACGGATTTCTAAGTCAAACTCCTGGAGGAGTAAGACCCAGCGAATCAGGTGCGGCTTGGCATCCGTCTTAGCAAGAAGATACTTGAGGGCCGACTGGTCCGTAAAAACGATAATTTAGGAAAGCGTAATATATGGAAGAAATTTATCAAAAGCAAAAACAACATCTATGAGCTCCTTCTCGGTCATGGTATAATTCTCTTGTGTCGATGTAAATGTTTTACTTGCATAATAGATGGGGTGGAAGTTTTTAGATATTCGTTGTCCTTGTACGGCTCCCACCGCGAAACTACTCACATTGCACATTATCTCAAAGGGAAGGTCCCACATCGGAGCTATCATAATAGGGGCATTAGTTTACTTTTCTTTAAAAGTTTCAAAGGTAGATAGGCAAAGGTCATCAAAAATAAACGGGGCGTCTTTTTCTAAGAGTTGAGTAAGGGGTTTGGTAATTTTGGATAAGTCTTTTATGAAGTGGCGGTGGAAACCAGCGTGTCCTAAGAAACTTCTTATAGCTTTGACGTTCGTACGTGGCGGTAGTTTCTCGATAACTTCTATCTTAGCTATGTCTACTGTAATTCCTCTCGCAGAAATCTTATGACCCAAAACTAACCCTTCCCTCACCATAAAATGACATTTTTCCCAATTTCGGGCAAGGTTAGTTTCTTCGCATCTTTCTAAGACTTTTTCTAGGTTTTGTAAGCAACTATCAAAGGCATCGCCGAACACGGAGAAATCATCCATAAATACCTCCATTATGCTTTCTACATACTTATCAAAGATAGCAGGCATACATCGCTGGAATGTAGCTGGCGCATTGCATAATCCAAATGACATTCTTCAGTAAGCGAATGTGCCGAAGGGACAAGTAAACGTAGTTTTCTCCTGGTCCTCTGGAGAGATGGGGATTTGAAAATACCCCGAGAGGCCATCGAGAAAACAGTAAAATCTATGGTCGAATAATCGTTCTAAGATTTGATCGATGAATGGCAAGGGAAAGTGGTCCTTGCGGGTGGCGTTGTTTAACTTACGATAGTCAATACACATTTGCCACCCCGTCACCGTCCGTGTCGGGATTAAGTCATTATTCTCATTACTAACTACAGTCATCTCTCCCTTTTTCGGCACTATATGAACAGGACTAACCCACTTACTATCTAAAATAAGATAGATAATTATAGTGTCTAACAACTTCATAACCTCGCCTTTTATGACTTCTTTCATGTTCGAATTTATACGGCACTGAGGTTGGATGGAGTTACATGAATTATCTTCCATTAAGATTTTATGGGTGCAGAAAGATGGGCTTATGCCATTGATATCAGATATCTGCCAGGCAATAGCTCGGCGATGTTTATATAAAACTAGAAGGAGTTTGTCATTTTGTAATTCAGATAAACAGGCCAAAACTATCACTAATAGTTTGGAATTTTTTTTCTAGGAAGGCATACTTGAGATGTTCAGGAAGTTCTTTTAATTCTAGGGTGGGGGGTTCTTCATAAGATGTTTTGGAAGTTCTTTATTTTTCAAAATTAATATCTTCGTAGACTTTTAACTTATACGGAAAATTTGAAGTGGGTGAATAAATGTCCATGGCAGTTTCTTGTAGACATTCAGTAGGAAGAGTTGAGAAAGAACAAAAATCAGAAAATTCATCGTCAGAAATGATGTAGGAAGATTCATCACTTAAGGTATCTAAGAAGAAATAGGAGTCGTCATTCTCCAGGGTATTTTTCATCAAAGGGGTGATAGAGAAGGTCACTTCATCGTCGCCTACTCGTAGAAAAAGCTTGCCATTTCTTACGTCAATGATAGCTCGAGAGGTGGCAGGGATGGGTCGGCCAAGGATCAGGGGAACCTCGACGTCTTCTTCGATGTCAAATATGATGAAATCCACCGCGAAGATGAATTTGTCGAATTTGACTAGAACATCCTCCACTATTCCTAATAGGTACTTAACAGATCTATCAGCGAGCTGGATACTCATACACGTGGTGTTCAGGCTACCAATTCCTAACTTCTTAAATAACTAGAAGGGCATTAGGTTGATACTTGCACCTAAATCGGCCAATGCATGCTTGACAAAAAGATCACCAAAGACACACGGTATAGAAAAACTACCCAGATCACTGATCTTCTTTGGTAAACTATTTGTCAAGACAGCAGAGCACTCGACGTTTAACGTGATGTGGGATAAGTTCTCTAACTTCTTCTTATTAGTCAGAAGGTCCTTAAGGTACTTAGCGTACTTCAGCATCTGGGTAATCGCTTCGTAGAAGGGTAGATTTATGTGGATTTGCTTAAATATTTCTAAGAAGCGGGTATACTGATCATCAAGATGTTGTTTGTTAAGTTGGGAAGGGTATGGTGGAGTTGGATCATTTTTAAAAATAGGTGGAGGAGAGAGATCTTTTTCTAAAGTAGATAGCGTAGTGATAACTTCTTTTTCAGCAGGTGTTGGAATATTCAAAACGGGGGAGGAGCTTGCCTCGGGCTCTTCGCTAACCATACCAGAAACTTGCTTCCCACTCCGAAGAGTTATAGCTTTCGCTTGCTCTCTCGGGTTGGGCTTGGTATTGGGAGGAAGAGACCCGGCGGATCGCTCAGATATAATTTTAGCTAGTTGTTCTACTTGATTCTCTAGACTTTTAACGGTTCCGGCTAGGCTTCTTATAGTTGCGTCATTAACATTCATATATTTTGAAAACATTTCCTCCAAGCTTGGAGGTTTTTGATAATTTTGAAGAGGTGGAGGTGGTGCAAAAAATCATTTTGTGGTGGCGGGCGCATTGCGTTCGAAGGGTTACTCCACGAGAAATTTGGGTGGTTTCGTAAAGCGGGATTATAACTATTCGGAAAAGCAAAGCCCGACATAGGAAAATTAGCAGCAGAAAAATTATGAAAAGCATTCCTAGGCATATTGTTAACATAATCTATTTGTTCGGGAGCAGGAGCTGCATATTCCCATACCCGAGGGGCGGAGGCAGCAATCATCTTCGTTATCTTTTTACTTAATTCTTCCACTTGCAGAGCTAGCTGGGAGATGTTATCTACTTCAAAGATACCTGCAAGTTTGTTTGGGAGGGACCTAGGCACATTCCACTGATATGTGTTCATGGCCATGTCCTCGAAAAGCTCAAGAGCTGCTTCCGGGGTTTTGTGGTTTAAAGTACCACCAGAAGTTGCGTCTATCATTTGCTTTGTATTTTGATTTAGCCTTTTATAAAATGTCTGCACTTGTAACCATACAGGCAGTGTGTGATGGGGGAATCATCTTAAGAGTTCTTTAAATATTTCTCAGGTTTCATAAAGAGATTCAGAATCTATTTGAAAAAAGGCAGAAATATCATTCCTAAGTTTTGTAGTTTTAGCTAGCGAAAAATACTTCGTCAGAAATTTTTTGGTTAGTTGATCCCAAGTGGTGATGCTCCCTCTTGGCAAAGTCATCAACCACTATTTATCTTTAGTTCTAAGGGAGAAGGGGAAGAGTGTTAGCCTAATAGCATCATTTGTAACACCATTGATTTTAAAGGTGTCACAAATCTCAAGAAAGCTAGCTATATGCGTGTTCAGATCTTCATCTTTAAGTCCGTCATATTGCACATACTACTGCACCATTTGAATTATGCTAGGCTTAAGTTCAAAATTATTATTAGCTATAGCAGGGTGAACTATGCTTAATTCTGTACCCTCCAGATTCGGCCGTGCATAATAGGACATAGGCCTATGCAGGGTTTCCTCTACGACGGGCTCTTCCATTCTTAGGGTAGAAAATGACTCGGAGTCCTCAACCGGTATTTAGAGAGTAGGGCCTTGAAATCGCGATCTTCTCCAAAGAGTACGCTCAATTTCGTGGTCCAAGTCCAAAATAACCGACGGATTTTCGCGGGTCATGCACTAGGAGAAGAGAAGATAAAGAAAGAGAAAATAAACTTGAAAAAGAGAAATAATAAAAAAAATTTTGAAGTAGATTTTTTTTAATGTTTTAACTCCCGAACTTCCCAAGGGATACCTGATAAAGGATTCGCAAGGTACTAGACAAGATAGTGGTGTTTAAGCCACATTGCCCTTTTAGAGAGAGTTAGGTGGTGTAGAAAAATTGTGAAGCAAGCGGGTTTCTATTAAGAGCATTAATATATATATATATATATATTTTTTAAGAAAGAGGGTGAGAAAGAGAAGTGATAAAAGTAATAGGTTCGTGTTTTTGAATTATCAACAAAAGTTGCTCCCCAGCAACGACGTCAAAAACTTGGTTTCTACTAATCGTGAAGAGAATAAAAACCGAACTAGCAATCCAACTAGGCAAGTATACATATCGAACTGTAGCTAGGGGACACGTGTCGTATTAAAATCCGGGAACTATTGAGTAATCTTACTAACACAAAAACTATTATCTTATCGAAGGATTGTTTTGGGGTTTGTTAAAAGGAAACTAATTGCGATTAAGAAAGGAAATATTTGCGCTAAAAAGAGAACTACTTACAGCTAAATAAGAACTACTAAAAATGATTACAATAAGGGGTCGAAATGATGAAATAGTAAAGTACTCGATCGAGAATCACCTCGACAAAAGTTGATTAAAAAAATGCGATAATAAACCCTAACTTAATAGGGTAAAGTCACTTGACCGTGGAGGTTCCTAAATCTTGAACACGCTCCTCTTGAAGTCGGGCTCAACAGAGTTTAGGATGGTCCGACCGAACTCTTGTCCAAATCGGAGACCTAAAGCTCGCTTTACGCGATGAACCCCACTATTGGATTTCACTCTAATCCGAGAGATTTCACGTCTTCCTATCTCGAGGGGTGCATGCAACTCTCTTTACTCTTGAGTGTTCACTTCAAACTACGAGCCTCTTAGCTAGCTAAGAGTGAAAATAAATATGGAAATTATATATCGATGATATAACTCAAAACATGATTTTTCAAGAGTAAATCAAAGGCCTAAACCCTAAAAAGAAAAAGTAAACTTAAAGAATAATAACTTAATCAACTCGAACCTCGGATCATCAAGATAGAGTACAAGGAGGATTAGTTAATCATAGAGAAGTGGAGGAAGAGAGTTGGGTAGAAGAACATTAAGAGAACCAAGATAAAAGGTCACTTTATATTAATACTAAAAAAGAGTTGCAACTTGGAATAAAGGAGTACAAGTGCAATGAAATAAAAACTTATGTTAACATTTACATTAAGCTACTAAAGCAATTACAAAAACTAATACTAAAGGAGTACACAAGCTAGGATTAAAAAGCTTAAAATGAGAAAGAGGGAGAGGAGAAGCATGAAAAACTCCAAGAAACAAAAGGGAAGCACCTCCCCTCTCAACCTAAAACTACATGCTAGACATAAGTGGGAGGCCTGAATTTATAGACTTTTTTCTGGATCGTCACACCCCCCTGTCACGCCCAGGGTAGGCGTGTCAGGGAGGCGTGTCAGGTACAGGGTTGACCTCGGGAGCTAAATTCTGACGAAAATGATGATTTCTTATATACGTCGGTGGACATGCCCTGGGCCACGCCCATGTAGGAGGGGCGTGTAAGTCACGCCATGTCTCAATCATTTGTCGAAAATCCGTCTGTCATCGAAAAAGGTGGAACACGCCCAAGTGCGATGCCCGTGTAGGGGCATGTCAGTACTGTTGACGTGCAGTAATGGAAAATATTTAAATGCGGCAGTAGGCTTCAGGATGAGGGTGACACGCCCAGAGACACGCCCAGGGAGAGCGTGTCAGGGGGGCGTGTCAGGTGTTTTTCTCAGGATTTGGGCTCTGGCAGCAATCTTCCTCGGGATCAGGTTACACGCCCGGTGACACGCCCAGGGAGGGCGTATCAGGGGGGCGTGTCAGGTCATTTTGGCGGAAAATTGAGAAAATCTTCAAAGCAAAGAGAAATTATTAGTGGCAATAATATATACAAAAGGAGGTCAATATAAAAGCTTACAAGATATGATTCGTGTGTTAAAAATCTAAAAATACCCTAATAGTTTAGACTACAAATCGTATTATCAAGAGTGGACGTACCCAAGGTTGGGGAACCACTATAAATCTTGTGTTCTCTGTTCCTTGTTTGTTATTTATTGCGCTCCGCTATTACAAGTTTTTATTCTACAAAAAGACACAGACCTCACCTATTTACCCCCTCTAGGTGATTTTGGTAGAAAACTAAAAACATCAGAAGGCTCAGAGGACTATTCCTCAGGAGTAAAAGTTAGGGCTGAATCACCTCAGCCCAGGAATAAAGAAGGGGCATAACAGGGTTCTGCAAGTTGCTTCCAACACAAGTATCCTTGTTACTGTGAAGAAGTTGAGCTGAGAAACCTTCATCTTAGTTGCAGCTAGTATTGCTGCAGTAACTTCACAGCTCCAGCTGGAAATATCCCTGGTTGCATGTCTTGAAAGCAGAATTGAATCAACTAATATAACACCTAAAGTAAAGAAAATAAAAGATACTCACTAAGGACTAATAAATGTATTCACCCCCTAAGGTGATTTAGCTATCCTTGAAAACAAAGACTTTTTAGAGGTATCAGAGGGAGGTTACTCAAAAAGGACTTAACAGTTTGAGTAGACCTCAAAGGATAGCTAAAAGGTTTGCACTTGTGGATTCAATAGAGAACCGTAAGAAGTGGAGCTCAATGGAGCTTCAAGTCTGCAGCATGGAGAACTTTGGGACATGGAAATAAAAGATCAGGCAGATCATGGAAGCCAGTGATCCTAGTGTTTTGGCTTCAATTAAAGAAGTACCCTTCAATCTCATGAAGGACTCTACATCAAATGCAAGTATCCAGACCCCAAAGAGTTATGCAGAGATGTTTGAAGATGAAATTAACTTGGCATCTATGGACAAGAGGGCAAACACATCATGGTAAGTGCCATGGATGACTCTAACTTCTAGATGTTTGTACACTGCAAGATAGCCAAAGAGATGTGTGATTCTCTTACAGGCTATATTGAAGGGATAGAGAAAGTCAGTCTTTCTGACAGTGGTTCAGAGTCTGAAGAAGAAGAAGAAGCCTTCATTGGGCTACTTGGTGCCATTGCAGATAAAGTAGATAACAATCCAGATGCAAGGATAGAGATCAGGGCCCCTCTATCACAATCAGAAAGTGATTTAGAGGTGGATGCTGAAGAAGAAGATGACTACAGTTGTTATGGGATAATTTCCATGACAAAAGAAGAAGAATCCTGCCATGATCAGCCTGGTACAGATCAGGTACATTATCTATCAAGTTCTTTTTATTGCTCAGGTCATGTGACCAGTCCAGATTCGGATGCATCCTCATCCAAGGATGAAGATGACTCTGAATCTAAGGTAGATGTCAATCAATTGATTGAAAAGTATGGTAAAATCTTGGATGCTTTGAGAAGAAGCAAGAAGTTGGCCAAGATGTAGGTTGAGGAGATTATCTCCCTTTTGTTAGTTGCTACCCAGGAGTCTGAGACAACATCCTTGCTGGATCATAAAGTGAGGGAAGTCAGCCAACTGAAGTCCATCTCAATCGTCCAAATTGAGACCATAAGCCAGAAGGACAAGATCATTTTGGATCTTGAAGAGAAACTCCTAAAGGAGAGAATGGTTGTGGTTGAATTCAGCAAGCCTAAAGCTGTGTTGCCCTTATAAATTACTTCTCCTCCCAAAAGGGTAAGAAGGAGTTAGCAGTCAAGGGAAGCACAAGAGTTGACTTTTCTAAAGGGAAAGGCAAAGCCCCTGTTGTGCCACAGTCAACCTTTCGCAAGGTAATCCTCCCTTCTCATAGGTATGACCAAGGCTGCATGTATGGTCACTTGGAGAATGAGAATTCTTCTTGTAAGAATACAAGAGTATCTTCCAATGGAAGAAGAAAGGGTAAGGGAATGAGTGCCTTTAAGGCTCCCCATGAGGAAGTACAAATGGGCCATTCTGGACCATTTGTATTTGGATTTCACTCAAGCCCTTCTAGTAAGGACTCAGACCATGGGTCAGTCTACTAGTAAGCCTAACTAAGCAATTTCTGATGTTATAAACATCATGTCATCTGCAAAGAAGATAGCTATAAATAGCATTCAGAGTAAGCAAAGGAAGCCTTTTGGAAGACTAACATTCAGTCAGATCCTTGCTAAAAGGAACCTGAAGAAAGCTGCTGCTCCTCTTCTTTCTGTTCAGTCAGTAGTTAACCACACTACAGGACCTGCTTAGAAAAGGAGATATAATATCCATGAGTGTTGGTGCTGTGGCAAGGTGGGGGCATTTTGCCCTAGATTGCTGGCACAATCCTTCTATGTCTAGTGCAAGATTTAGCCTACCTGTCAAAAATCCAGTAGGTAGGCAAGTCAGATTTCATACTAATCAGAACTTAGGACCCAATACCTATTGGGGTCCTAAGGTAAAGTAATCTATTTTACAGGTTAGTCTAAGTGCCCATCACCTATGTGGTACTTAGACAGAAGATGTTCTGAAACTTGGAATGGAATAAGGAAGTTGTCATATGGATCATTCTCCAAGGATAAGGATACTGTGTGCATCCCTGAAGAAGGATACAAGTGGTATCAAGTGGCATAGGAGAGATGGATCAGTTGTATCAACTCTAGAGAAATGCTCTTTGGTCAAGTGGTATAATCACTTTGGTCATGATCATGTATTAAAGAATGACTTGGTATCTGAATGAAAGGATAGTGCAAGGAAAGATCATTCAAGGTTTAAGTGGTCTCAAATCCAGCAGCTGTAGGAGAAAATTCAGCCTCATAAAATGAGAAGATTTGGCTCAATAAGAAGGGACTGTGCAGGGTGCAAGGTAGATAGGATAAGCAAAGATGGAACATATCAAATCCTATGAAGAAGACTGACTACTTGGAGCTGCAAGAAAGAAACAAGTCTTGCAATATCAGCTCCATGGTATCAGGACCACATCCTCTAGATAAGAATAACTACCTCATATTGATATTCTACTAGTATTATTTAAATTGCTAGGAATCCTGTCTTTCACAGCAGGACTATGTATATATATATTAAGTATTAGTTTGTTAGGGAGCATATGGAAAAACTCAATCCTGAGTTTGTCCTCACTGACATGTGGCTGACATGTTTATTATGCCACTAGATGAAGTCAAGTTCAACACCCTCTAGGTTGAGATTGTGTATGTTGAACTTGGTATAGCTTCAATTGCTCCCTATTATACTTATGTTGCAGGATATACTGCCCTTGCAGGTAGATAAGTCTTTGATGTGACATCAAGACTATAAAGACCATTTAGTGATATCAAGACTAAGAGGGACTCAAGTGTCCAGCAGAGGGAATGACAATGATGCTTCTATTGAGGGGGATCAAGTACATCACCTGCAAAAATGATGACAGGAAATGCTCCTATTTAGGGGGAGCATGTCCAGCAGTTGCTGAAACAGGATCACCCTCGTATTGAGAAGGAGCAGGCAGATGCTGCAGTAGATTAGCTGTCACAACTGCTGATCAGTTTGTCCTAAGGACAATGCACAGACTAAGGGGGAGATTATGTATGACTTAGTCATAATCTTCTCTGAGTCTGAGAAGGACTACTGCTGCTGAGAAGATAGTCCTGCAGCTGGAGAAGAGGAATAGTCAGCACAAGTGGAATTATGTTAGCAGTTTGTTCAAATGCTGCAGTTTTTTCTTGCAATAATGTATCAACACAAAAGATATGACTCATAATCAAGTAGATTGATCACTAGGAAAATTTCCTTAGTGATATCAACATGAGACTTTGGCTAGGATCAAGTGATAAATTCTCTCTTGATCCCATCACCTCCCTCAAAAGATATACCTATTGAAGAAGCCAGAAAGGGGGAGATGTGTGGCAATACTAGAGAGGAGAGGTATGGCAACACTTCTAATGGGGGAGATTGGAGATGTAGAAGCAATAATGCAGAAGCAATACTTGACATGACTAGGTCATGTTGAGTCAATTCATATTACTTGAAAAGATTCAAGTAGTATGAGAAATGCAATGACTGATAACATGTTAAGCTATGATTGTGTCAGTGTATATTATGAGGTAAGTGCTTCTAGTGGTGCTTCATTTATATATTAAGTGGAATAAAGGAGAGTGCATATTACTTAAGCAATTGATCAAGTAGTATAAGGATGCATTGACTTGACTTATTGAGTCAATGTAGTTAAATGGAGTATAATAAGTTCATATGCTAAAACCTTCAGAGCATAAGCTAGCAGTTATAGCAGACAATAATCTACAGTTGGATGAAATTATTTTGCTTATTATGTTAATGCCTCTAATTATTATTGGGTGTTCTGTCTTCTTCAAATAGGGGGAGATTGTTGGGTCCATTGCCCACAATGTTCCCTAGATTGGATTTGAAGTGGCATCTCCATCAACATTAAGAGCATAGTTGTATTTGATGTTGTTTAAGCTCATCATGTGCTGGATGTTCCTTGGAACAAGTCTAGATAGATTATCTAAGTAATGTGATAGGTGGTCACAAAGTTAAGATGCTGGAAAGGCAGGAATTTGCCAAAATCCACAGGCATTGAGTGAGGGTCCACAGGCATTGAGTGGAGAAAGCTCACTCAACGCCAGAGGTAAGGAAGTATGTTGGCAAGCTAGAAATATGACTAAGTAGTTTGGCGTTGAGTGATGAAGACACACTCAACGCCAAACAACAAAAAGCTGTGAGTTGAACTGAGTTCAGAGTTCATCAAGTTGAGCTCATCCTTCATCGAACCGAGCTCAGAGTTTGAGAATCTGAGTTAGTTGACTAAATTCAGAGTTTGTCGAACTCAGTTCAGAATTTGTCGAACTGAGTTCAGAGTTGAGTGAGACAGGCTGAGACAGTCAAAGCCTAAGGAATAAGAGGCAGAAAAGTGGCTAAGTCCACAGGCATTGAGTGAAGGTCATTCACTCAACGCCATAGCCTCATAAGTGTTGAGTAACACTCAGTCAGTCAAAGCCAATGTTTTTTAAAACATAGAAATTTTGCTAAGGAAAAAGCATTGAGTGAGACATGCTCACTCAACGCTCTCAACGCCTAAGATGCAGAAAGCTTTTTCTAAGACAAAAAGCGTCGAGTGATGAAGACACACTCAACGCTCTCAATGCAAGAGAAGTAGGAAGATTTTGGATAAATAAAATAGCATTGAGTGAGGCTTGTTCACTAAATACTCTCAACACATAAGATGTAGAAAGCATTTTCTAAGGCAAAAATAATTGAGTGCTGAAGACACACTCAACGCTCTCAATGCCTAGATAGACAGAGTTCTATCGAAGTGTTTTGGCATTGAGTGAGGCTCACTCACTCAACATTTATACTAATGTTGGTTGCTTTTTGGCCAAGTCCACAGCTGGTGAAGTCAGTAAGCCAACTAGCCAACAAGATTCAAATTAGTGGTGGGATGGCTACAGTACGCAATAATTGTGGTCGCAGACCTACTGTAAGACAGTTGGCATTAAAGCAAGGTTGCTACATCCATTAAATGTGTGGGGCCTACTACTCAACGAGCCGTTGGGTCATAATAAATAAAAGGAAAAGACGTTAAAGAGGAAAATAGCTTTTGAGAGGAGCCATCAGGTCGATCTTCTTCACCGCCATTGTTGTTGTGATGAACAACAGGAAGCTCAAGTCAACAAGACGAAGAGCAAGTTATTTGTTGTCTTCTTCATCGACTTCATCAAGTTCATATTTAAACTCTGCGGAAAAGAGACCAGCCAAGGCCTAACCCCAGCTGCAGGATCTGTGATCTCAACAAAGATAGCTTGTGACATTCTTACCTGCACCAACAAGCAAGTTCAGAGTATTTCTCTGAGGAAAGAGGATGAAGCCAAGAGCCGACCCTTGTTGCAGGTCCTTCATAGTTCCAACTATATAAGCAATAACCAGAAGATCTTTATCTTGAAGCTGTGAAGAGAAGAAAGCTTGAAGAAGCAGAGATCTGAAAGATGGCTCAGGGGACTATTCCTTAGGAGTCAAAGTTAGGGCTGAATCACCTCAGCCCAGGAAAGAAAGAAGGGGCAGAACAGGGTTCTGCAAGTTGCTTCCAGCACAAGTATCCTTATTGTTATGAAGAAGTTGAGCTGAGAAATCTTAAGCTCAGTTGCAGCTAGTATTGCTGTAGTAACTTCACAGCTCCAGCTGGACATATCCCTGGTTGCATGTCTTGAAAGCAAAATTGAATCAACAAATAAAACACCTAAAGTAAGCAAAAAAAAAGATAGTCACTAAGGACTAATAAACCTATTCATCCCCCTCTAGGTGATTTAGCTATCCTTGAAAACAAAGACTTTCAAACCCCTTTTTCTTATTAGACTAAGGTTTTCACTAATTGTATTTCTTTTTCGTGTGTTGTAAGTCTTTATTCTGCTTGCTTTATTTCTGAATCCATTATTGCACAAAAAATATATTCTTGTCAATCTTGTAAATGGTGTAATTCTCACATTCCTGGTTGTGAAGATTGCTATATAGGAATGTTTAATAATAATTCGTATGGCTCATCATATGGAGCCTCCACTGTATATGGACCTTCTTATAATAAGCCTACTTATTATCATTACATGTCTCTATTGCGAGCATCTCCTTCACCCAGTGGTTTGGCCCAACCATGGTTAAAACCTATCGAGAAATGATGCTTGTGATGTCAGATTAATGATCATGCGTTGAAGGATAGTGAGAAATGGAAATTATAATTGGAAGAGTATGAGCCCACGCTTTTCTCTATCCCACCATTTCCTTATCACACTTCTTCTTCTATAACTGATGACATATATGTTATTCACCCATGTCATCTTGGGAGCACGTCATGTTGGGTACATTGAGAATTGTGTACCTAATTTGGAGAAGCCCTTTCAACTCAATGATATACACAAATTTGTATTTGATGTATGTTGAGTTTATTTGTGCAAGAAAAATAAACTAAGTACAAAAGTGTCGGGACGCTAGACAAGTGTCGACACCTTTATAAAAGTTGTGCTGAGACAAGGACTCAAGTTGTGTCGACACTCAGGACTAGTGTAGAAACCCTTATTCAAGAAGTGTCGAGACAGGAAGCAAACTGTGTTAACACCCAAGACTTGGGTCGATAACGTGAAACAAGAAAGTAACTGTGTCAATAATCAGGACTAGTGTTGATACACTTTACACTAGTTATGTCGAGACTGAAAGCAACTGTGTCGACACTCAGGATTCGTGTCGACACACTTTACACTAGTTATGTCGAGACTGGATGCAAGCTGTGTTGACACCCAGGATTTTGGTCGACACTGTCAGACAAGAAATATGCTGTGTCGACACTAAGGACTAGTGTCGACACATTTCACACAAGTTGTGTTGAGACAAGAAGCTAGCAGTGTCGACACACACAGATTGGTTCCGACATCCCTATAAGAGAAGTGTCGACACGCAGGACTGGTGTCAATATAATCAAAGTACATAAGTGTCAACATCTTCATGCAGAAGTTCTCAAGACATAATTTTCTTCTAAGTCCAGAATTCAAAGCCTGAAGTTCTGACAACTGTCAGAACTTTCAGATGTCAGTGGATTAACCAGGGCAGCCGGTCACTTTTCCCAAAGCCTATATAAGGAGATCAACTTGACAGAAACAGAACAATAATTCTCATTCTTCTCATCAAGGCTATCAGATCAATTCTGTAGAATTCTGAAGGTGGAGAGGAGGCAGATCGAGGATCAACTTCTAACTTCTCCATCCAAGTTCAACCCTAATTTCTCCTTCAAGAAGCTTTGAAAAAGCTAAGAAGGGTTGGATCATTTTCTTCACAGCAAGGCTTAAGGGAGAAGATTTCACATCAAGATCTGATCAAGAAGAAGTCACCAATCTCATTTTTTTCTGGGTGACATTCAAAAACACATAATTTATTTTGATATTATAATTTTGTAAGATCTATTTGTAGATTTGAGGGTAGGAGATTTATTTCACAGAGTTGTAAGCCTATATTATAAAGGCTGAGGTAGGGCTGTGTGCCTGAGGTAGGAGAAGGGGCCATTTCTCTGAGTTGTAGGTACTGGAAGGTTCTGAGATTGTAGGGCAAGGGTTTGCCTGAGGAGTAGGAGTGGAGGTGTGTAACACCCCTATCCGTCACATAGCATATAGCAGTAGGTCCGGCCGGGGCCCGACGCCATATACTACGGACAGACCGGTTGGTTACGCGTTGAAACCATACAACCAATCAGAGCGTCCTACACAACACCTAGCGGAAGCAATTTAATTAAGTTGCAAAAAGATAAGAACCCTGCCACAGAGCATGAATGTCCACTACAACCCAGGAATGAGTACATACACAAAAGAGAACTGGCCTTAAGGCCTTACATTGTTCACTTAACAAAATAGTGTTTTCAGACATCGGCTCGCAGGCCGGCCATACATGAATGAACGGGAAAAACATAACAAATTAGGCCTTCGAGGGCCGGCACAGCAACAAGGGCTTTAGCCCGCTATTTCCCGCTCGGCTCCGCAGCACCTGCAAGCAACAAACCACCGCCCGGTGGCAAACAATAGCAACGGTCAGCAAAGCTGACCAAATTATAACGATCCCGCCCCCACAATCGGGGCGGGGATGCTCTTTCCCTGCACTTTATTAGTATAGGCATTTATAAAAGGGTAATTGCACATCACCACAGGCGTAGGCTCGCACGGCCACACACCCCTTGCACTCAGGGCACATTCTCGGCGAACCGGCCAACGTCACGTCAATTCAAGCCATAGACGTTCCCGATCCACCACCGCCTCTAGGACGGTCATCCATATGAGCAATTTGTCTCCTTAGCCTTGGTCACGACAATTTAAGCCATAGACCGCCGAAGACCCTCGTCCATGCCAACGGTCCTACCGAACGACATAGACCGGGTACGGTTCTGCTTGACCCGTGCTCATACCGCAACGACAATTTAAGCCATATGCGCAGGTCAAGACTCGCCGAGTCCCGTTTCCGCTACAAAATCACATAACCCAGTTATGTTCACGTTGGCTCCCCGGCCTCCGTGTTGGCAAAACCCGCTTTTGCCCAGTTTTCCGGGTGCACCTTAGAGTTAATCTCTAAGATTCCCTGATGCAATCTACCACGTAGAAAAACCCGAAAACACCCAAACATCCGGAGTCTTGCCCGGTTCAAATGCAATGCAACATCACCGATTCGGACCAACACGTCCGAATAGGCTTCACACACAATGCCTATGTCCGTTTCCGCATACGGACTCTACACAAGGGGACTTCACATATCTACCCCAAGGAGCGCTCCAACTCTTCGCTCACTTGCGAGAGCGGGCTTCCTATGCAAGGAAAAGAGGGCTTCACATGCCCAAGATAAAGAATCGTTACCCTTGCGTTCTTCCGCGGCGCCATCGCAAACTACTCGGCTAGAAAGCTTCGCAACGTCGTCGCCTCCGCGGATCTGGGCTCGGATCGCGATTTGGAGCTTCGAACCTCCTCCGGCGGCCGGATTTTGGCCTCACACCACCAAGGGAGCTCTCCCCTCTCTCTAGGATGAAGAAAGAGAAACTCAAGTTGAAATGAGGGTTTCTCCCCCCATTTCCCGGCTAATAACCCCCCAGGAGCAGCCCCCACCGTCGGATCCAGATCCAAGGGAATGAACGGCCGAGATTAGATCCAAAATAACAAAATCTGGGCCGAACACGGGTTGGCACACGGCCGTGTGCCTGGTCGTGTAGCTCATTCGCCGATCGACACGGGTCCAGACACGGCCGTGTGCCACGGGCCGTGTTACCTGGAGCTTCAGAACGATCGTCGGGCTTCCAGAACACGGCTTCGAACACGGCCGTGTTCGAGGCCGTGTGCCCCACACACGGCTTGAGACACGGCCGTGTGTCTCAGGCCGTGTACTTCTCTGACTCGAGACTGCACAAAATCACTGAACACGGGTAGGCACACGGCCGTGTGCCTGGCCGTGTGCCCCTGTTCAGACCTCCAAAAGCGCTGATTGATCGCCCCGCGATCAACGCCGAGGTTGGGGTCTTACAACTCCCTCCCCCTTAAGAGAATTTCGTCCCGAAATTAAGAACAGAGACTACACAAAACATAAACATAACGAGTACCTGAGGGGAACAACTCGGGGTACTCCTCGCGCATTGACTGCTCTCGCTCCCAAGAGAGCTCCTCGCGTCCGCAGTTATCCCAACGGACCTTCACCATTCTGATTTCCTTGTTCCGAAGCTGCTTGACTTCGAAATCCTCAATAGATATGGGCTTGACTTTCGTTGTCAACCCTTCCTCAACCGGTACTTGGTCGGCCGCTAACACCTGCGAAGGCTCTTGCACTTTCTTCCGCAAAACCGAGATGTGGAATACATCATGCAAAGCACTTAGCTCTGCTGATAACCTCAACCTATAAGCTGCTTCTCCGATCCGCTCCAGAATCTCAAATGGCCCAAGGTATCTCGGACTCAACTTTTTCAAGCGTCGAATCCGTGAGACACCCTTGAACGGCTTGATCTTCAGGTACACCCAATCGCCAACACTGAATTCCACGTTCCTATGCTTGGCATTATAATACTTGGCTTGCCTATCCTGGGCAATCCGCAACCGCTCCCGTATAGTATGCACTAAAGAAGTGGCATCTTCAATGTCTTGACGCTGATAAAGCTTGGACTCACCCGTTTCTAACCACGACAACGGCGTGCGACATTTTCTTCCGTAAAGAGCTTCGAACGGCGCCATCTGAATGCTTGCTTGATAACTATTATTATAAGCAAATTCGACCAAGTATAAGTGGTCCTCCCACCTCTTACCGAAGTCCAACGTACACATGCGGAGCATGTCTTCCAAGGTTCTGTTGACTCTCTCGGTCTGGCCATCCGTCTGCGGATGAAACGCCGTGCTAAACTTTAGTTTGGAGCCCAGCATTTGATGCACTAGCCTCCAGTCATTGGACGTGAACCGCCCATCGCGATCACTCACAATACTGCGGGGCACCCCGTGCAAGCGCACAATGCTATCCACATAGAGCTTTGCTGTTGGGTACATTGGAAAATGTGTACCTGATTTGAAGAAGCCCAACTTAGCTCAATGATATACATCAAGGTGTATTTGATGTTGTTTTAAGTTGACATGTGCAGGTGGAGAATTGATAAAGTATGCAGAAAAATTCTAAGTCCAAGTGTCGACACAAAGGAAGCAGTGTCGACACACAGAAGAAAATAGTCGACACAACACTGGGAAGCAGTGTCGACACATAGCAGTTAGTCTACAACTACACTGGGAAAAAGTGTCGACACAGAAGAAGTAAGTCGATACAACACTGGGAATTTGTGTCGACACAGAAAAAGAGTCGACACAACACTGGGAAATTGTGTCGACACAGAAGAAAAGAGTCGACACAATACTGGGAAATTGTGTCGACACAGAAGAAAAGCGTCGACCTCAAACATTGGGAGAATGTGTCGACACAGAAGAATATAGTCGATCTCAAGATTGTCGACATCATCTGAATGTGTCGACACAGAAGAAAATAGTCGACCTCAAGTTAGTCGACACCAGCAGAATGTGTCGACACATTGTGATTAAGTCGACACATAATAGCAGAGTTAAAAAATGAATGTGTCGACACCTGAAGGCTAAGTCGATACTTACTAAAGTTATGATTCTACAACAATTGTGTCGACACACAGGACTTGTGTCGACACACTGAAGAGTCAAGATCAAGTTATTTGCAGAAGAAGCTGTGTCGACTCAAAGGCAACTTAGTCGACATCACTGAAGACTGTGTCGACACCAAAGTCAATTATGTCGACACAAATAGACAGATTGTCTCGACACTTTCTGACAGACTGTTTCAACAACTTGTGATTCAAGACTAAGGCACAGGACTTGTTTGAAGACTTGACAGCTGTGGGTTATCACCGGTTAACTGAAGTTGTCAGACTTGTCAGAAAACGGTTAGAAACCGGATCAGCCGGTTACCATGAAGAATGTCTATAAATAGACAGATTCAGAAGGAGAAAATAATAAACAACATATAGAACTGACCTTTTTAAATACATTGGATCAGAAAGTGGAGAAGGATTACAATTCTACTCATTTCAAGAAAGTGCTAGGCACTTAAGAAGATCTTCTCCGGGAGATCTAAGAAGACTATCTAAGGATAGATCTAAGAAGAGTTCTAATCAGAATTCAGAAGAATCATTCAAAGTTCTGGATAGAGAGAGATCAAGTCAGAATTTGAAGAAGAAGAAAGAATCCACCAGTGGATTCTCAAGAAGCTGTTTGGAATCAACTCAGCTAAGTACATTTTCAAGAAGCTTTGAAGAAGGCTAAGAAACAGTTGATTGCATCAGCTGATCAAGAATTGTCATTGCCTTTTCTCTCTCAACTTTGGCAAGACAATTAAAACAATCTTTTCTATATTTCTGTAGGATCTGTTTATACAGATCTGAGTTGTAAGCCTATGTTATAAAGGCTGAGTGTAAGAGTGTTGAACTCTGAGTGGTAGGGCTGTTTGCCTGAGTGTAGGAGAAGGATATTCTCTGAGTTGTAGGCCTTGGGGCAAGGCTGAGGTAGGGCAGTTGTGCCTGAGTTGTAGGAACCAGTTGGGTTCTGAGTTGTAAGATCTATTGATCTGAGATAAGTGGAAGTTTGGCCGAATCTAGCATACTGCTAGATAGGTGAAGGGGGAAAGTGGATGTACCCAGACCTTGGGGAACCACTATAAAACATAGTGCAATCTGTGATGTTTTGTTTTCTGTGATTGCTGTGTTTATTATATTAGTTATTAAATTGAATTCTGCCTAGAAGTTTTAGAAAGAGAAGCAGAACCTATTCACCCCCCCCCCCCCTCTAGGTGTTTAGGCTGCCTTGAAAGTTAAACTATCAAGTGGTATCAGAGGGAGGTTCCTCAAAAAGGACTTAACAGTCTGAGGTAGATCTGATAGGCAGATTCAAGAATCAAGAAGATGGGTTCTGGAGAGAATCATAAGGAGCTAGGGTCAATGAAATTACCCATATGCAAGAAGGAAATCTTTGGGATCTGGAAAGAAAGAGTCAGATTGTTTATGGAAGCATCTGACCCAAGGATTTACATCACAGTACAGGAAGGCCCCTTCATACCAATGAAGATATCTGTTCTTGATGCAAATATCCAAACACCAAAGACTTATTCTGAAATGACCAAGGATGAAATCATCTTGGCAACCATGGACAAAAGGGCACAGAACATCATTGTCAGTGCCATAGATGATTCAACATTTCAGAATCTGATTCACTGCAAGACCTCCAAGGAGATGTGGGACACATTGATTGTCTACATGGAGGGATCAGAAGAAGTAAGGCTGGACAGAAAATCTATGCTAAATCAGGAGTATGAAAGTTTTAGACAAGGAAAATCTGATAGCATAACTGAGTGCTATAAGAAATTCTATAGAATTGTGAATGAGCTAATTTCCTATGGAAGAGTCTTCAGTACCTATGAACTGAATGACAAATTCTTAAGATCCTTATCAAAGGATTGGGATACAAAGATCTGTGCCATAAGAGAAGTGGCAAAATTGGCAGAGATATCTCCTCCAACTCTGTTTGGAAAGTTGCTATCCTATGAAATGCAACTTATGGTAAGGAAGGAGGAGGAAAGAAACTCAAGAGGAGAGCATAGAGAAAAGACTGTGGCATTTAATGCTGAAGCCACTAGAAAGAATAGGAGGAAATCACCATCTCCTCCTAAGGAAGTTGAAGAAGGTAGTTCTGAAAATTCAGATAAGGGTTCAGTCAGCTGTGATTCAGATGCAGACTTTGCTGCATTCACTAGGCAATTTCAAAGGTTCTTGAAAAAGAAGCAATGGAAGTCTAGGCCTTGCTCATCACAGCAAGTAGATGACTATTATCAGAAGAGAAGGTCATCAAGGAAAGAGAAAAGCAGGTCAAAGCCCAGCAAAGTCACTACTTCAAAGATTGTCTGCTATTGTTGCAATAGGCCTGGACATGTAGTGGCTGATTTTCCTGACAAAAGGAAGGAATCTTCAGAAAAGAAGAAGACTTATCAGAAAGGCAAGAAGGAGAAATCCTTTGTAGCAAAGAAAGATAAAAGTCTGTCAGACCAGTCAACTTCAGAATCAGGATCTGAAGCTGAAGCATATATTGGATTATATGCTGCATCTGAGGAAGAGGAGTTTATGCAGTTGCTAGACTCCATCAATGAACATCAATGCATGGGTTTGATGACAAGATCAGAAGAGGACCTATGCCAGAATCAGTCTGGTTCTAATGAGGTAAACTGTCCTTCTTGTACATCTGTTTGTAATACAAGTGAAGAATCAGCTACATCTGCATCAAGTGATGAAGATGTATCTGGATCTGAAGGAGATTTCTATCAATTGATAGACAAGTATGGGGACCTGTTGCAGGCCCTTAAGAAAAGCAAGAACCTGGTTAAATCACAGGCTCAGGAAATTGCTGATCTAAGGGTTACAACAACTGAGTTAGAAAAAGTCCTTGATCAAAAGTTAGCTGAAATTGCCAAGCTGAAGAATATAACTATTATTCAGATGGGCACAATTAATTATACTAATGATCAAGTAAAGAGTCTGGAGGACAGACTTAGAATTGAAAGGGATTTAGTGGCTAGTTACTCTAAGCCAAAATCTGTCTTACCCTTGATAGATGAATTTGTCACTCAGAAGGGTAAGGCTGGATTAGGATTTAAGGGTAACTCCAGGGCTGGCAGATTCAAGAGGAAAGGCAAAGCCCCTATTCAGCCACTAAACCTTTCAGTCCCCATAAGGTTTGGTAAGGAGAAAGTGCCTTCTAACATATATGATCATGAAGACATTCAGGATCATATTAAGACAAATGTTCTGAAGAACAAGGGTGTTAAGGCAAGCAGGCCTACCTATGGTCATAAACCCTATGGTTTTAAGAAATCAGTAGGTGAAGTTGCAACAGCACCAGCAATGAACAGAAATGCTTCTGACAAGGATGTATCTAGATCTAGATACAATAAGTTTGAATGTTGGTGCTGTGGCAAGAGGGGTCATTTTGCATTGGACTGCTGGTATAACACAAGTGTTATAAAGAATAAGAGTCTACCTGTTAGAAGAGGTTATGATAACTTTATTAAGGCTAACCTGAACCAAGGACCCAAGACTTACTTGGGTTCTAAGGGTAAGTAATTCTGTATTGCAGGTGAATCCAAGTTACCATGCCCCTATATGGTACTTGGATAGTGGTTGTTCCAGGCACATGACTGGAACAAAGGGGCTGCTGAAGGAGTATTCATCTGTCAAAGATGGACATAAAGTGATCTTTGGTGGATCTGAAAAAGGAGTCATCAAAGGATTTGGTAACATCTCTTCAAACCTAATTACTATCACCCAAGTGGCCTATGTAAAAGGTTTGAAACATAATCTAATAAGCATAAGCCAGCTGAGTGATCTAGGATATGACATTTCATTTGGTAAGGATGGATGTCATATCAAAAGGTCAAGTGATCAAGAGATCATATTGACTGGGTATAGGAAGAGAAATGTGTATTGCCTTAATTTTGAATGTGAGAATAAGGCATCCCCCATTTGTCTTGTAGCTGATGACAATGCTTCTCATTGTGTTAAGTGGCACAAGAGATTGGCTCATCTAAACTACAAGACAATTGGCCAACTCTTTAGTAAAGAACTAGTGAGGAATGGGCCTCAAGTTAAGTGTATAAAGGAAGGGGTATGCTCAGCTTGTCAAAAGGGCAAGCAGACAAAAACCTCATTTCAAAGCCTTGAAAACAAGGATTCTGTGAGGTGCTTATACCTCTTGCATATGGATCTTTTTGGTCCTATGCCAGTTCACAGTCTAGGTAGGAAGGTCTACACTCTGGTGGTTGTAGATGACTATTCTAGATTTACATGGGTGTTCTTTCTGAGACAAAAATCTGAAACCCCAAGTGTATTATTTAATTTTGTAAAGCAAATTCAGAATGAACTGAATAGTACAGTGGTCAAAATTAGAAGTGACCATGGTACTGAGTTTCAATCTGAAAGCATAACAAACTTGTGTATAGACTTTGGGATTTTCCAAGAGTTCTCCTCACCTAGAACACCTCAGCAAAATGGTATTGCTGAAAGAAAGAATAGAACATTAATTGAAGCTGGTAGAACTCTATTGAGTGACACCTCTCTCCCAGAATATTTTTGGGCTGAGGCAGTTAACACTGCTTGTCATGTCATCAATAGGGCTTCTATCACCAAAGGCCACAGAAAGACTCCCTATGAGATTGTGAAAGGCAGAAAACCAAACCTATCCTATTTTAGGATCTTTGGTTGCAAATGCTATATACTTAACAATGGCAAGTCATATTTGACTAAGTTTGCTGCCAAATCCCAGGATGGGATATTTGTTGGGTACAGCACAAATAGTAAGGCCTATAGAGTCTTCAACTTAACTACTCAAGTTGTTGAAGAATCTGTGCATGTTGTATTTGATGAAACAAGATTAATCAATTGTGAGTTGTCTTGTAGATCAAATGACTCAACAGGTATAAGCAAGAAGATGGACAAGCTCTCCATTGCTGAAGCTTCAAAGGAAGAGGGAGCATTGGAAAATGAAGGCTGCTGTCCAGGGGGAGTACAAGAGATAATGGAAGCTGATGAAAACCAAGAGGAACAGCAGAATGAAGAAGCTGGAGATGCACAACCTGAAGGGAATCTACCTCCAGCTATAAGATATCTAAGAGATCATCCTACTGATCAGATAATTGGTGATCCAAGACAAGGAGTGCAAACTAGAAGCAGAAATCAAAGCACAATTTTGCATTCTAGTTTCTTGTCCCAAATGGAACCTAAAAAGTTTGAAGAAGCTATCCAAGACCAGCACTGGATTGATGCTATGCAAGAGGAGCTGAATCAATTTAGAAGGTGCAAAGTCTGGGAGCTTGTTCCTAAACCAAGAGGCCACAACATAATTGGAACTAAGTGGATCTATAGGAACAAGCTAGATGAAAGTGGAATAATAGTAAAGAATAAAGCAAGATTGGTTGCAAAAGATACAGGCAGGAAGAAGGGATTGACTTTGATCAAACCTTTGCTCCAGTAGCAAGGCTGGAGGCAATCAGAATGTTCCTTGCCTATGCAGCCTGCCAAGACTTCAAAGTATACCAGATGGATGTGAAGTCAGCATTTCTGAATGGTGATCTTAAAGAAGAAGTATATGTAGAGCAGCCATCAGGTTTTGTAGATCCTCTTAAACCTGATTCTGTGTATAAGCTTAGGAAAGCTTTGTATGGGTTAAAACAAGCTCCAAGGGCTTGGTATGAAACCCTGTCTACCTTCCTCATTGAGAATAAATTCTCAAGAGGAAAGATAGACAAAACTCTATTCCTTAGGGAATCCAAAGGAAAGATCATCTTAGTCCAGATCTATGTTGATGACATAATCTTTGGATCTACTGAAAACAACCTTTGTAAAAAGTTTGCCAAACTTATGCAAGGGAAGTTTGAGATGAGCAGTATGGGAGAACTTAAGTTCTTCTTGGGACTCCAAGTAAGACAGACTGATGATGGATTGTCCATATCCCAGTCTAAGTTCACCAAGGAATTAATTAAGAAATATGGTATGGAGTCATCCTCCTCCATGAGAACTCCTATGGGAACAAGTATGCCAATATGCAAAGATGAGGCAGGTAAACCTGTTGATGAATCATTGTATAGAGGAATAGTTGGGTCTCTACTATATCTCACTGCTAGTAGACCTGACATTATGTATGCAACATGTGTCTGCGCTAGGTACCAAGCCTGCCCTAAAGAATCTCATTATACTGCAGTCAAAAGGATTCTGAGATATCTAAAGGGCACTCCTACTCTAGGTCTTTGGTACCCTAGGAATAGAGATTTTCAACTAACAGGCTATTCAGATGCAGATTTTGCAGGATGTAGAGAGGATAGAAAGAGTACTACAGGTACTTGTCAATTCCTGGGAGGAAGACTAATATCTTGGAGTAGTAAAAAGCAGATTAGTGTGGCAATTTCCACAGCTGAGTCAGAGTATATTGCTGCTGGAAGCTGCTGTGCACAGCTATTATGGATGCAGCATCAGCTTAAAGATTATGGTATTCAGGTAAGTAGAACACCCCTTTTATGTGATTCTAAGAGTGCTATTTCTATTGCTAATAATCCAGTTTCTCATAGTAGAACTAAGCATATAGAAATCAAATATCATTTTCTTAGAGAACATGTAGAAAAAGGTGACATCTCATTGGAATTTGTAAAAACAGATTATCAAATAGCAGATGTATTTACTAAGCCTTTAGATGAAACCAAATTCAATAAATTCAAAATTGAATTAGGTATGTTAACCATTGATTAATGTATTAAACAAAATCATTAACAATGCTATTGAAATGGTTTATAAGTAAGTAAAAGTAGTAACAACATAATCAAGTGTTAAAAAGGACACATTGAAGTTACAGAAATTGGCTAAGTAAGAATGTGTCGACACATTCAGTAATAATGTGTCGACTCAGAGAAATTATGTCGACAAGTCAGAAATATTGTGTCGACACAGAGAATATGTGTCGACACTTAAGAGTTTTATTGTCGACTTAACCAGAAATGTAATGTCGACTCAACCAGAATTATGGTGTCGACACTTACAGAATATGTGTCGACACTTGTCCTTAGTGTCGACACAGAATTTCTGTCTTTCTACTATGTATCTAAGGTGTCGACATAACCACAAATTGGTGTCGACACATAGTAGGCTGAAGAAATGTCGAGTTAATAGAAGCTTGTGTCGACACATTCCGTCTGTGTCGACACATTTAGACTGTTTTTGGCGCCTTTTGAACTTCTTTCAACAGAAGCTATAAATAGGTCAAAAGCTCTTTGTGTCGACACGCTTTCAAGGTTTTCGAGACTCAAACCCTGTGTCGACAGTCTTCCTTTCTCTCTTCTCTCAAGCTTTCTCGACACAACGATGGCGCCAAGGATTGAAGATAACATCAATGAAGGATATGAGTTAGTGCGCCAGGCCTTTGCAGAGGCGCCGCCTGATGTTCAAGGAGTTATCACCCTTCTCTCTGCATCAGGGTTAGAATTTCTCATTTTAGAACCAACTAAGATCTGGAAGAAGGAGGTGCACGAGTTCTTTATCTCTGCATCAGTCCATTCTACTGGCCTCAAGATTAAGTCCACTGTTCAAGGGACGAAGGTAAAGATTAATCAAAGAAGTTTAAGAAAGATCTTCCAACTGCAAGTGGTTGAGAATGAAGAGGAAGTTCCTATATCTAAGACAAGGGAAGCCCTTCAATGGTGTGGCCTGGATTCAGGATTGAAGATTGGAGCTGCATTCAACAGAAAGGGAATGAATCAGCAAGGGAAGTTCTTGTCTGAAGTAGTTGGAAAGGTAATCCTCTGCAAGACAGGTGGACATGATAGGATTTCTGCCTATATGTTCAGCCTGATGACCAGGATAGTTTTTACTATTCCTACTGATTGGTCAGGAGTGCTCTTTGACAAGATCAAAGAGGGAATCAAGAAGCCTAACATGGCTAGGATCATGAGCCTGTACTTCACTGTAGTGATTCCTGATGTGATGCAGCAGCTGCAAGGGAGTAAGATTAACCATATGAGAAGAATGGATATGAGACTATTCTCCAGGTGGGATAGGGTGCTGTCCAAGGATGTGCCTGAAGAGAGCAGGCCAGACACCCCTGTGCAATCCCCTACACCAAATCAAGAATCTGAACAAGTACAAGAAGGGACACAGCTTGACTCAACTGTGGTCCAGGAAGTATCAACACCTGCACAGATGCAGGGGGAGCCAGTTTCCACTTCTGCTCCAAAGGTATCTACTCCTGCTTAGGTATAGGGGGAGCTAATGTATTTTACTATAAAAGACATTGCTCATATTCTTATTACTGCACAGGTTCAGGGGGAGCTAGTGTCCACACCTACTCCTGCCACTACAAATATTGAGGTGCAAGTCCAAGAGGAAGCACAGTTAAACATATCTCAAGATTTAACTGCTGCAGAAGTGACCACTCAACTGGAATTTACTATGGAGGAGTTATTCCCAGATGTTGATACTGCTGCTGATAAAGAAGGAGGTGGACCAGATATTGAAAAGTCCATAGGAATGGACATTAATCAGGAAGCTGCTGTGGAAACACAGGTTGAGGATGAGCCTGTGGATGTTGAAGCTGAGCAACAACTCCCTGGAACAGATACAATTCATCATCCACAAGAAAGAATTCATGTAGATACTTCCTCTGACACAGAAACTGAAGAAGCCAGGGTGGCAAAGAAAAGAAAACTTGTTGTCTTTAAGAGAAGAAGCAAGAACTATAAGCAGGCATTACAGACCACAACTCCACAAGTTTCTCCAGCCTTTGATTACAATAAATTTATGGTAGATCTTCAAGTAAAATTGGATGACCAAAGGATGGCTCTGGAGAAGTATGTTGATGAAAATAGCAAGTCAGTTCAGTTTGACTTAGCTCAGGATATCAAGTCCATCCAATTTCAAGTCAACTTGCATAAAACTGAAATGACAGATTGCTTCCACAAGGGTGGCAATGCTGTAGTTTATCTGGCTAAACAACAGGAGGCTATCTCTACGAAGGTGGATGATATTGCTTTGAAGCAAAGTTATGTTCTGGAAAATCAAATCAGAATGAATGAAAATTTAACTGAATCTCATAATGAGATCATTAAAGAAGTGAAGAAGATTGTTCCAGGTATGCCTGCAGATAGAGCCAAAGAAATGGAAGAATTTGATAAAACTTTTCAGGCTGCTATTGCATCTGTTAAGACTGCCATCACAACCTCTCAAAAGGACATATCTGAAAAGCTTCAAAAGTTAAGACCATTTTTCAAAGAGGGAGTGAATTATTTGGATGGCCAAATTCGATTTCAAAAAGAAGATCTTAGAGATCATGTCTCAAGAGAAGCCATAAAGGGGGAGAGGATGCTAATTCATGCAGGCTCTGAGCACACCAAGTGGGTGACCAATAGCATACGAGCCACTTTGGGATATCCCCCATTGTGTGATGATGCTATGGTAGCTGAGTCAGGAATACAATCTAATCTACTTGAAGGCAATCAACCTGAGGTTGCCCAAGTCATATACCCCCCTCCAGATTTTGACTTGATTGATCAGAAAGTTCAAGGAATGTATAGTCCTCCAAAGGAGGTTACTAATATTGTCTTTGGAAAAGTTGATAAGCCTGAGGCTACTCTGAAAGAACAGCAGAATGCTCTATTGGCAAAGAAGAAATTCAGAGAGCAGGCTGTACTGAAGCCAGATTATGAGCAGTGGAGTCCTACTTCAAGGAACATCATACTCACTGCATGGAAAGCTGTACAGGATAAAGTTCATGAGAGAGGGAAGTGGTACAATGAAATTGAATGGCAGAAGTATGAGGCAAGGTAAGAGGCAATTGTACAATTCAGAAGGAAAGCCAAGCTGGGAAGACTGCCATCAGATGCTAAGGAGCCAAGCAAATACTTCCCAAAGCCTTTTCATTATTTTGAAAGGCAAAGGATCAAGGAAGAAGCTCAGAAGAAGGCTGATCTTAAAGGAAAGAAGATAGCTGAAGAATCAGAAGCTCCTGTGACAGCTACAATTCAGTCTGGCAAAGGGATTATGATTAGAGAGCCTGATCAATCCTGATTTTGTTTTAAAAATTTTGTAATGTTGTGATGTAATCATCAAATGTAAAACTTTGTAATCAAACATTACCCTGTTATAAACAAAATGTTGTTTGGCATATTATAATGTGCATTCTGTGATGATTGATTCTGAATTATTCTATGTTATGTTTTGTTTATATTTAAAGTATTCCTGTTATGTCATTAATCATCATTTAGTACTGTTTATAAATTGTGTATATCATTGGCTATAGGGGTTATGACTTCTCCAAATAGGGGGAGATTGTTGGGTACATTGGAAAATGTGTACCTGATTTGAAGAAGCCCAACTTAGCTCAATGATATACATCAAGGTGTATTTGATGTTGTTTTAAGTTGACATGTGCAGGTGGAGAATTGATAAAGTATGTAGAAAAATTCTAAGTCCAAGTGTCGACACAAAGGAAGCAGTGTCGACACACAGAAGAAAATAGTCGACACAACACTGGGAAGCAGTGTCGACACATAGCAGTTAGTCTACAACTACACTGGGAAAAAGTGTCGACACAGAAGAAGTAAGTCGACACAACACTGGGAATTTGTGTCGACACAGAAAAAGAGTCGACACAACACTGGGAAATTGTGTCGACACAGAAGAAAAGAGTCGACACAATACTGGGAAATTGTGTCGACACAGAAGAAAAGCGTCGACCTCAAACATTGGGAGAATGTGTCGACACAGAAGAATATAGTCGATCTCAAGATTGTCGACATCATCTGAATGTGTCGACATAGAAGAAAATAGTCGACCTCAAGTTAGTCGACACCAGCAGAATGTGTCGACACATTGTGATTAAGTCGACACATAATAGCAGAGTTAAAAAATGAATGTGTCGACACCTGAAGGCTAAGTCGACACTTACTAAAGTTATGATTCTACAACAATTGTGTCGACACACAGGACTTGTGTCGACACACTGAAGAGTCAAGATCAAGTTATTTGCAGAAGAAGCTGTGTCGACTCAAAGGCAACTTAGTCGACATCACTGAAGACTGTGTCGACACTAAAGTCAATTATGTCGACACAAATAGACAGATTGTCTCGACACTTTCTGACAGACTGTTTCAACAACTTGTGATTCAAGACTAAGGCACAGGACTTGTTTGAAGACTTGACAGCTGTGGGTTATCACCGGTTAACTGAAGTTGTCAGACTTGTCAGAAAACGGTTAGAAACCGGATCAGCCGGTTACCATGAAGAATGTCTATAAATAGACAGATTCAGAAGGAGAAAATAATAAACAACATATAGAACTGACCTTTTGAAATACATTGGATCAGAAAGTGGGGAAGGATTACAATTCTACTCATTTCAAGAAAGTGCTAGGCACTTAAGAAGATCTTCTCCGGGAGATCTAAGAAGACTATCTAAGGATAGATCTAAGAAGAGTTCTAATCAGAATTCAGAAGAATCATTCAAAGTTCTGGATAGAGAGAGATCAAGTCAGAATTTGAAGAAGAAGAAAGAATCCACCAGTGGATTCTCAAGAAGCTGTTTGGAATCAACTCAGCTAAGTACATTTTCAAGAAGCTTTGAAGAAGGCTAAGAAACAGTTGATTGCATCAGCTGATCAAGAATTGTCATTGCCTTTTCTCTCTCAACTTTGGCAAGACAATTAAAACAATCTTTTCTATATTTCTGTAGGATCTGTTTATACAGATCTGAGTTGTAAGCCTATGTTATAAAGGCTGAGTGTAAGAGTGTTGAACTCTGAGTGGTAGGGCTGTTTGCCTGAGTGTAGGAGAAGGATATTCTCTGAGTTGTAGGCCTTGGGGCAAGGCTGAGGTAGGGCAGTTGTGCCTGAGTTGTAGGAACCAGTTGGGTTCTGAGTTGTAAGATCTATTGATCTGAGATAAGTGGAAGTTTGGCCGAATCTAGCATACTGCTAGATAGGTGAAGGGGGAAAGTGGATGTACCCAGACCTTGGGGAACCACTATAAAACATAGTGCAATCTGTGATGTTTTGTTTTCTGTGATTGCTGTGTTTATTATATTAGTTATTAAATTGAATTCTGCCTAGAAGTTTTAGAAAGAGAAGCAGAACCTATTCACCCCCCCCCCCTCTAGGTGTTTAGGCTGCCTTGAAAGTTAAACTATCATTTGCCAACTTCTCTACTGGATCATCCTTCCTCATTGGTAAGAAATGCGACACTTTCGTCAATCTGTCAACGATCACCCAAATGACGTCGTTTCCCTTCTGCGACCTTGGCAACCCGTGCACAAAGTCCATAGATATATTATCGAATTTCCACTCCGGTATAGGCAAGGATTTCAGAACTCCTCCTGGCTTTTGGCACTCCGCCTTCACCAAGGCGCACGTTTGGCATTTAGCCACGTACAACGCCACATCTTTCTTAAGCCCCGGCCATCAAAACAGCTTCTTGAGATCACGATACATCTTCGTGCTCCCTGGGTGGATTGAGTACTTGGTATGATGAGCCTCATACATCAACTCCGCCCGGAGGTTACCCCCACTCGGGACGCACAACCGATGATCCTTTCTTAACAAACCATCATCCACCGAGAACTGGGAATTTGACCCATCCAGAGCGGCCTCCATAAGCTCTTTCATGGAGTCATCTAACTCCAATGCCTGCCGAACCCGGTCAGCCAGGTCATACTGCACCTCTGTCCAGTTTAACATTGCTTTGGCGCTCGTCTGCTTGTCAACGCAACAGATCTCAAGCTCCTCCAACTCCCGCACTAGCCGCTCATCATGCACCGACAACTAGTTGGCTCGGGCGGGAGCCCTGCGGCTCAGCGCATCCGCAACTGCGTTGCCCTTCCCGGGTACATAATGTATCTTGAAGGTGTAGTCCCCCAGGAACTCCATCCACCTCCTCTGCCTCATATTAAGGTCCTTTTGATCCAACAAGTATTTTAGGCTCTTGTGATCGGTGTATATATCGACTCTTACGCCGTATAGGTAGTGCCTCCATAACTTGAGTGCAAAAATCACGGCCGCCAACTCCAAGTCGTGCACCGGATAATTTCTTTCATGCACTTTCAGCTGACGCGATCCATACGCGATCACACTTCCATGCTGCAACAACACGCAGCCCAAGCCACTACCCGAAGTGTCGCTATACACCTCAAAGCCCTCGGTCCCACTCGGCAAACTAAGCACTGGCGCCGTGGTCAACCGCCTCTTCAGCTCCTCAAAAGCTTGCACGCACTCTTGCGTCCACAAGAATTTCTGGTCCTTCCTTGTCAACTTCGTGAGAGGTAACGCTACCCGCGAGAAGTTCTCTACGAAGCGCCTGTAATATCCGGCAAGCCCGAGAAAACTACGGACTTCCGCGATAGAAGATAACGCAGGCCACTCCAGTATCGCAACAATCTTCGCCGGATCCACCGCTATACCTTCCCCACTCACTATATGACCAAGGAACGCTACCGAGGGTAGCCAGAACTCGCACTTGGAGAACTTTGCGTAAAGCTCATTCCTCCTCAAAGTCTCCAACACCAAATGCAAATGCTTGAAGTGGTCTTCTTCGCACTGCGAGTATACCAAAATATCGTCAATAAAGACGATCACAAAGCGATCCAGGAAATCTCTGAATGTCCTGTTCATCAGATCCATAAACACCGACGGCGCATTTGTCAGTCCAAACGACATGACCGTGAACTCGAAATGCCCGTACCTCGTACTGAACGCCGTCTTTGGGATATCACATTCCCTGATCCTCAGCTGATAGTACCCCGACTTCAAGTCCAACTTGGAGTATACAGACGATCCGACTAACTGATCAAAGAGATCATCAATCCTCGGGATCGGGTACTTGTTCTTCTCTGTCAACTTGTTCAATTCTCTGTAGTCAATGCACAGCCGCATACTACCATCCTTCTTTTTAACGAAGAGGACCGGTGCGCTCCAAGGCGACGAACTTGGACGCACGTAACCTTGCTCCATCAGTTCCTCCAACTGAACCTTCAACTCCGCCATCTCCTTTGGCGCCAACCTATAAGGAGCACGTGACACGGGTTTGGCACCCGGCACGAGCTCGATCGTAAAATCAATCTCTCGCTGCGGTGGGGCTCCGGGAAGGCTATCCGGGAACACATCGGGGTATTCGCAAACCACGGGGATGCTATCCAACGGGGACTTTGGCTCCACAGCCCCCACTATTGCAAAGAACAGCTCTGCACCAGCACGAACTGCCTTCACCACCTGAAGAGCAGACATTAGTGTCTTGCTCGACACCTTAAGCCCCTCAAAAGTAGTCTCCCGTCCTACACCCAGCTTGACCTCCTTACGGTTGCAATCGATCCAAGCCTTCTGCTCTGACAGCCAATCACTCCCAAAGATAACATCGAACTCTACTAACGGCAATAATGACGCTAGCAAGTCGAACTCTTGGCTCCCTATGTGAACCTTCACGGTGCACACTCTGTCCGCACGCATCGAGCACCCATTCGGTAGCAACACATCGAACTTGTCCTTCGCCATCGAAGAAGGGACTCCGATGCGCGATATAAACTGTTCGGACAAGAAAGAATGCGAAGCACCAGTGTCGAACAGTGCTCGTGCCGGACTATCGCTAATCACCACAAAGCCTAAGCAAAAGACATTAGCTTAACAAGCAATAGGTAATAGTATTCTCAAGTCAACTTGCATAAATTAACTCATACCTGTCACCACATCCGCTTGCTTGATGGCCTCCTGCTGGCCCAAGTTGTAGACTCTAGGCTGAGTCGGAGCATAGTGGGACGCGGTCGACTCCACCGCTTTGCCCTTTTCCTCGTAGGTAGCTCCTTGTTTCCTTTCGGACTTTGAGCGTCCACTCCAGCAGTCACGGGCAAAGTGCCCCGGCTTCCCACACGTGAAACAAGCGCCCGGGGTTCGATTGGTAGTTGTCCCCGAGGCACCTGCAGAAGGAGCTGGACCCGAAGTCTTAGCTTTCTTGAAGAATCTACGGTAGCCCGACTTCGATGTAGTCGGCGCCTTGAACTCTGATCTCTTGCCACCAGATTCCCTCTCCTTCTTCGCTTGCACGTTTCTCATATCCTTCTCCAAGGACCGGGCCGAACTGACCAGGGTCATGAAACCCTGCGCCTTGGGCCCCGATAGCAGCAACCTCAAATCATCCCTTAGCCCTTCATAAAAGCGGCTCGTCTTGCGCTCCTCGTCTGCGAAGGTAGCGCCGGCATATCTCCCCAACCGAGTAAACTCGTGGAGGTATTCATCAACGGTGCTATCACCCTGCACCAACTTCTGGAATTCGCTCTCTAGCGCGATCCTCTGCGCCGAGGGGAGGTATCGAGCCATAAATAGTCTCGCAAACTCCTCCATCGGGACTTCGGCCAATGGCCTTCCCCTCAATTGATGCAGCTCTAGGCCCTCCCACCACAGTCTTGCGTCCCCATCCAAAAGGAACGTCGCTATAGTGGTCTTCTGCCACTCTTCAGTTTCCGTCGCAGTCATCACCCTGTTGACCCTTGAGAGCCAATCCTCTGCTTGGGTCGGGGTTTCTGCCCCCGTGAACACCGGTGGATGAAAGCCCATGACATGCTTCAGTTGTTTTTCAGTTGCTCTCCGAGGCAACTCTGGCTCCACCACCACCTGCTCAACCCTCCTTTGCTCTGCCGTCTGAAGCGGTACTTGCTCTACAGCAGGAGCAGGCTGCTGCACCTGCCTTGCAGGCTGCGCATTAATCATTGCCATGACCGCTTCTGCCACCAACCTAATGGTCTCGGCAGACAAAGGTGTTGCAGGCGTATCGCTTGGCGCACTGCTCGCCTCAGAACCTGGCCGTTCAGACAGCCCAGCACCACTTCTGGTCACCTATAATCGTGCAAAAACACCGATAAGCGACCAAACACTACTGCAAACAGCAATTATAGGAACACGCAGGTTCCTCAAACATGTGTATTTTCATTCCTAAGTGGACATTCATGGGTTCTTTTCATGTTATAACGATGACGCACACAATGTGCTCACCACCCCTTAAAGTGAATTCGTCCACGAATTCATTTAAGCGTGACCGAAACCAGAAGTCTGATACCAATTTGTAACACCCCTATCCGTCACATAGCATATAGCAGTAGGTCCGGCCGGGGCCCGACGCCATATACTACGGACAGACCGGTTGGTTACGCGTTGAAACCATACAACCAATCAGAGCGTCCTACACAACACCTAGCGGAAGCAATTTAATTAAGTTGCAAAAAGATAAGAACCCTGCCACAGAGCATGAATGTCCACTACAACCCAGGAATGAGTACATACATAAAAGAGAACTGGCCTTAAGGCCTTACATTGTTCACTTAACAAAATAGTGTTTTCAGACATCGGCTCGCAGGCCGGCCATACACGAATGAACGGGAAAAACATAACAAATTAGGCCTTCGAGGGCCGGCACAGCAACAAGGGCTTTAGCCCGCTATTTCCCGCTCGGCTCTGCAGCACCTGCAAGCAACAAACCACCGCCCGATGGCAAACAATAGCAACGGTCAGCAAAGCTGACCAAATTATAACGATCCCGCCCCCACAATCGGGGCGGGGATGCTCTTTCCCTGCACTTTATTAGTATAGGCATTTATAAAAGGGTAATTGCACATCACCACAGGCGTAGGCTCGCACGGCCACACACCCCGTGCACTCAGGGCACATTCTCGGCGAACCGGCCAACGTCACGTCAATTCAAGCCATAGACGTTCCCGATCCACCACCGCCTCTAGGACGGTCATCCATATGAGCAATTTGTCTCCTTAGCCTTGGTCACGACAATTTAAGCCATAGACCGCCGAAGACCCTCGTCCATGCCAACGGTCCTACCGAACGACATAGACCGGGTACGGTTCCGCTTGACCCGTGCTCATACCGCAACGACAATTTAAGCCATATGCGCAGGTCAAGACTCGCCGAGTCCCGTTTCCGCTACAAAATCACATAACCCAGTTATGTTCACGTTGGCTCCCCGGCCTCCGTGTTGGCAAAACCCGCTTTTGCCCAGTTTTCCGGGTGCACCTTAGAGTTAATCTCTAAGATTCCCTGATGCAATCTACCACGTAGAAAAACCCGAAAACACCCAAACATCCGGAGTCTTGCCCGGTTCAAATGCAATGCAACATCACCGATTCGGACCAACACGTCCGAATAGGCTTCACACACAATGCCTATGTCCGTTTCCGCATACGGACTCTACACAAGGGGGACTTCACATATCTACCCCAAGGAGCGCTCCAACTCTTCGCTCACTCGCGAGAGCGGGCTTCCTATGCAAGGAAAAGAGGGCTTCACATGCCCAAGATAAAGAATCGTTACCCTTGCGTTCTTCCGCGGCGCCATCGCAAACTACGCGGCTAGAAAGCTTCGTAACGTCGTCGCCTCCGCGAATCTGGGCTCGGATCGCGATTTGGAGCTTCGAACCTCCTCCGTCGGCCGGATTTTGGCCTCACACCACCAAGGGAGCTCTCCCCTCTCTCTAGGATGAAGAAAGAGAAACTCAAGTTGAAATGAGGGTTTCTCCCCCCATTTCCCGGCTAATAACCCCCCAGGAGCAGCCCCCACCGTCGGATCCAGATCCAAGGGAATGAACGACCGAGATTAGATCCAAAATAACAAAATCTGGGCCGAACATGGGTTGGCACACGGCCGTGTGCCTGGCCGTGTAGCTCATTCGCCGATCGACACGGGTCCAGACACGGCCGTGTGCCACGGGCCATGTTACCTGGAGCTTCAGAACGATCGCCGGGCTTCCAGAACACGGCTTCGAACACGGCCGTGTTCGAGGCCGTGTGCCCCACACACGGCTTGAGACACGGCCGTGTGTCTCAGGCCGTGTACTTCTCTGACTCGAGACTGCACAAAATCACTGAACACGGGTAGGCACACGGCCGTGTGCCTGGCCGTGTGCCCCTGTTCAGACCTCCAAAAGCGCTGATTGATCGCCCCGCGATCAACGCCGAGGTTGGGGTCTTACAAGGTGCACTCTGAGATAGGATTCTTGGAAAGGAATCTTATTTGTAGGATCTTGAAGATCTGATGTAGGACATTGCATTGTCTGAGTTGTAAGAACCAACTGGGTTCTAAGGAGTAAGATCTGAGGATCTGAGGAAAAGAAAGAAGAAGTTTGGCTGAATCTAGTTCATTACTAGATAGACGAAGGGGGAAAGTGAATGTACCCATAAATTGGGGAACCACTATAAAACTATTGTGTGTTGTGCTGTGCTGAATTGTGTGTTGTGCTCAATTGTTTGTTGTGATGTGATGTGACTGTTATATTTAGATATGTTCTGCTTTTCTTGAATACTGTGATTGGATTAATTCACACTCTAAGTAAATTTCTGTAACTTAAAAGCAGCCAAGATTTAAATAGGACCTATTCACCCCCTCTAGGTCACTCTCAATCCTAAACAAACACTTTACACGTCGAATACATTAATTAACATTAATTATTGTTCATCGATACGAAGACATCAAGGAGTTTCCTTCTTCATTACCATCACTATAGTTGGATTCATTATCAAAGGATAGCTCTCTTCTTTTATGTACAACCCCATATTTGGTGAGGGACACCCTCAGAAAGGGCCAAGGATGGGAGGGGTCATATTGGTCTGGGCTAGTCGCATAAGCAAGTGGTGTGGTCTCTCTCTAGCTTGAGTGTGTCCAAGGCCGGGAGACAGTAGGAGGCAAGTGGAGTGTTTAGGGTCCTCACTCTTTCCAAGACTGGGCGAGTGGTGATAGCAAGCCTCTTTGGGCACTCGCCACCTCCGACAAGTGTTCGGCTCGCCTGGGAATATTCTTCAAGTGAATCCCAAATTGGTTTGCTAATAGCCCCTCCAAACAGCGGGGTTTCATTTTTTACAAACCACTTTGGGCTGCGTATAGTAAAACAAAAGGGCGAGATTCTTCTATTTGCAGGCCAGACTTGGAAAACTATAAATAGACCCCATGTGCACCTTTGGAGGGGATCATTTTCTTTGGCTTATTCCTCCTCTGGTAGGTTTTGGTTAGCTTATATTTCCCTTCAAGGTGCTCAACTTAGCATTGGTTAGGGAGAGGAAACACTTTTCGATCTTCCAGGTGTGTGGTGGATCCTTCACGCTATAGCTCATGGTATGTTCCTTACTCCCAAGCCTTCAACCTTATTTTCTTCATTAGGAGAAGTAAGTGTAGTTTACCCCCATTAGTCAGAACTCCTCTTGGAGTTGAGATCCAGTTTCAACATTTTTGGTGCGGTGAGCGTGGACCGGTAGCCTATACAGGAAAATCCTGAGTTAAGCCCCGTGGCTAGAAAAGAGGGATAAGTAGAAGACCTTGGCGACTCGCCACCCCCGACAGGTTTCGTCATGGTTAAGTTGTTCGAGGATTTCAAAAAGGAGATCATGGAGACCTTACATCATGATTTTGCCACGAGAGGCAAGTGCTTGATGCCCGTCATCCCAGTAGTCGTTCTTTAGGCTCTAGGCGAGAACGCCCCGGGTCAGCGACCCGGGAAAGAGGTGGTTGTCGAGGCCAGTATGCGATACTTCGCCGGGCAAGAACTGTTCCCCAGCCCCTCGAGTGTTAGTTTGTCCGACGAGGTGAGGGCGCGAGATATGTCGGTTGGTCTTGTAGGAGGAGGAGGTAGCCCTTTCATTGTGTTGATCATCTCGGCCCTAGTTCCAGAAGGGTTTTGAGAATTGGAGATGTCCCACTACACCGACAAAGATGACCGCATCCAACATGTCCAATGGTTTGAAGATGTGGTCTCACTCAGACAAATGTAGGACGCCTTAAATGTCAAGTTTTTGCCATCACATTCAAGGAGAAAGCAAGACACTAGTTCCACCAGCTCCATCCCAGTTCGATCTACTATTTTGAGGACCTGAGTCGGTGGTTCCTACTGAGGTTCTCGACATTAAAGAAAAGGAAGAAAGGAGGAGAGTTTTTGTTCACAGTTGTTAGAAACGAACATGAACAAACCAGAAGTGGATTAACAGAAATTTTATTATCATAAAAAGGTATCTATTACAAAGGTATGACCTCCCTTTTATAGAATGGAGGAGAGATGAGAGAATACAAATTAGAGATATGAGACTTAAAATTTACAGGACTAAGCGTCCTACACAAAAAACAACCCGCACAAGCCGCACGGTTAGATGAGAAGGGCTAACCGCTCGGCTACTGCCAGAGAGAGAGAAGTAGTCATGGGAGACCGCTAGATTGCCTGGTCTCCAAGCCACCTGAGACAAACCGCTAGACCGCTCGGACTCCAGACAGCAACAGCCCAGTAACCAAGCCGCTAAATGGAAACCGCCAGACCGCGCGGTCTTCAACCCGCCAAGACTGACCGCCAGACCGCCCGGTCACCAACTCCAACACTCCTCCTCAAGCTGGAGCATATATATCGATCATGCCCAGCTTGTCGCAAATATGAAGAAACGAGGCGGATACTGGCTTGGTGAAGATGTCAGCCAACTCTTTATCAGAAGGGACGAAGGGAGTGCAAATTTGTTCCTTCAAAATCTCTTCACGAATGAAATGCCAGTCAACCTCAATGTGCTTGGTTATTTCATGAAAGACCGGATTTTTGGAGATGTATATGACAGCCTTGTTATCATAGAACATAGGTAGAGATTGGTTGTAGACCACTCCTAAATCCATCATGAGAGCCCGTAACCACATTAACTCACAAGTGGATGATGCCATACTACGATACTCTACTTCTACACTGGAGCTGGAAACAACAGACAGCTTCTTGCTCTTCCAGCTCACCAGATTTCCCCCAACAAAGTGCAAAAACCCGAGATAGACTTGCGATCCCCTTTATCATCAGCATAACTCGCATCTGAGTATGCTTCAACCCTCAGATGACCATTCTTTTGAAAGAATAATCCTTTCCCAGGCGTTGCTTTGACATACTCCAAGATCCGCAAGGCAGACTATAGATGACACTCCCTAGGAGCTTGCATGAATTGACTCACCTTGCCCGCAACATAGGAAATGTCGGGCCTGGTCACTGTGAGATATATGAGCTTACCAACCGGACTCCTTTACTGCGTAATATCTAAAAGAGGAGGCGAATCATCTGTCCAGGTTTTGTCTTCTCTAGTTGCCTTGGGGCATCGAGAAGGCTTTGCTCCAGTCAACCCTGCTTCTTTTAATAGATCAAG
Source organism: Platanthera zijinensis (assembly GCA_039513925.1). Classification (NCBI taxonomy): domain Eukaryota; kingdom Viridiplantae; phylum Streptophyta; class Magnoliopsida; order Asparagales; family Orchidaceae; genus Platanthera; species Platanthera zijinensis. The sequence continues at coordinate 185,070,069 of CM077080.1, read as the reverse complement.
AGTATACTTACGTTGGGAGAGGACTAAGGAGTTGGGCTTTCAAGAGATTTCGATCCCCAGAAAGTACTTCGGAGAGCCCATATCTTTCGTGACCAGATGTTGACGAAGATGCCACTTTGTCAAGGCTACCCCTTCCTGGTCATCGCTAGTGAGAAGAATATCATTGACGTATACAGCAAGAACCACCAATCCCGAGGAGGTTTTGCGAATGAATAACGAGTGATCGATAGAGCTTCACACAAAACAAACGGCCTCCACAATGCCGCTGAACTTGTCAAACAAAGATCGAGGGCTCTGCTTGAGGCCATAGATTGCCTTGTTCAGCTGGCATACTCGTGTCTCCCCCTAAGTAACATACCCAGGAGGTTGCTCCATGTAGACGGCCTCCTGAAGATCACCATAAAGGAAGGCATTCTTGACATCTAGCTGGGAAATATGCCAATCTCTATTGACCGCCATAGAGAGGAGAACCCGGATAGTTCTGAGACGAGCCACGGGAGAGAATGTGTCAAAGTAATCAACCTCATAGGTCTGAGTAAATCCCTTAGCAACAAGGAGAGCCTTATAACGATCCACAGTGCCGTCCGGGCCAAATTTGACCACAATGACCCAACGACAGCCAACAACATCGGTGCCGAAGGGAGAAGGAACAAGAGTCTAGGTACCCCGCTTAGTTAGGGTCGCCATTTCCTCATCCATGCCCATCTTCCAATGAGGAATAACAAGAGCCTCCTGGTAGGAACGAGGTGTGGAAGTTGTAGAGATAGCCAGTGCAAAGGCCCTGCGAGAAGAAGTAAGACTATCATATGAAACAACAACAACAAAGGGGTGCAGGGTATACGTTCGCACCCCTTTACGAAAAGCAACATGAAGATCCAGGTCGGCGGGTCCCTCGGCATCCGGAGCATCCGTGGCGGAGAGAGCTATCCCGGGAGTAGAGAGCGATGGCGTCGGAGATGAGGGAGACAGTGGTGGATAAGAGGGAGAGAGAGGCGGAGGGAGAGGAGTGGACGAAGACGGTATAGGAGGTGAGACCGCAGTAGGAGACGAGGGAACGAAGGGAACAACATGAGTATCAGAAGTCGGGGGAAGAAGAGAGGAGTCATCCGAGAAGTAGGAGGCATTCTCGAAGAAGGTGGCATCAGCGTAGACAAACTACTTACGAAGAATGGGGTCAAAGAAATAATAGACTTTCTGAGTGGTGGAGTACCCCAGAAAGACTGATTTGGTGGAGTGAGGGGAGAGCTTATCACGGGTGGCAGATGGAGCATGCACAAAGGCAGTGCACCCAAAGATTTAGAGAGGGAGAGGAAAGGGATCCTTGCCCGGATACATATTGGAGAATGGGGTATGCCTGTGGAGAACCGTAGAGGGAATGCGATTGATGAGGTAGCAGGCAAGGAGAACATCATAGCCCTAATAGGAGCGAGGAACATGCATCTGGGTCATCAAGGTGCGAGCGACATCGAGGAGGTGACGGTTTTTGCGTTCCGCCACCCCATTTTGCTAGGAGGTATAAACACAGCTAGTCTGATTAATAATGCCATGTTGCACACAGAAAGAGGTAAAAGCATGACTCAGATATTCTTTAGCATTATCTGAGCGAAAGATTTTAATACAAACACCAAATTGAGTTTTAATTAATTGATAAAAAGAGAGGCATACATCAAAAATTTCAGAGCGATCTCGTAAGAGATACACCTAATTACATCTAGAAAAATAATCAATAAAAGTAACAAATAAGAACTACCCCAACCAATGGTGAGGGTAGGAGCAGGTCCCCAGACATCTGAGTGGACGAGATCAAACGGACGGGTAGAACCCCGACCTTGCTTCGGCGGGAAGGAGGAACGGTGATGCTTGCCAAGTTGACAAGCATCGCAGTTGAGAGGAGTACTAAAAGGAGGGAGGTGGGGCAGAAGCTGACGTAAAACCCATGGAGGAGGATGACCGAGGCGGAGATACCACTGGAGAAGATACGTACAAGAAGAGGAGAAGGCAGACAAGGCGGAAACATTGTCGAGGAAGTAGAGGCCACCGCTCTCAGTCCCAGTAGCAATCGTCTGCTGGGAGCTCGGATCCTGAAAAGAACAAGAAGTCGGAGTAAACGTCACAGAGCACTAAAGCTGCTTGCATAAAGAGGTAACCAACAATAAATTGCACAGAAATTTTGGCACATAGAGAGTGTCCGCTAGGCAAAGAGACGGAGTAACATGAACCACTCCTTACCCATGAATCGGGGAGGGAGAACCATCTGCAATGAGGACTGGGGGCAACTGATCATGCTATTCGAGGAGAGAGAAGCACTAAGGATTACCCGTCATGTGATTAGTCACACCCGAGTCGATAAGCCATTTACCTTGAGTCACCACGGGGGCACTACCTGATGATGTGACCACAGAGGCAAATGGCTTGGAAGAGGAGGTGGAAGAGTCACCCGAGGGGCGAAGATGGGGATACTTAATCCAACAGCGATCCACAGTATGGCTGGTGCTGAAGGAGAGAGGTGACAGCGGCGATGCGGGCAGCGGTGGAATATAAGGTAGGAGATTCTGCCTCACCCAGAATTTACTGGCGGATCATATCATAAGTATTAGGAAGCCGTAGAATATAACACACAACCAGAAGCTCCTGGAAGTGCTTGTGTTGTTGAGCCAAATCCATATAAAAGGGGCGATTCTGAAGAATCTCAGCCCCGGGAGCCTGAACCTGTTGGTAGACAGCATCAGGAGACAAGGTAGGACATGCAAAGAGGTCCATATACAACGTATAGATACGGGACGTCTGAGCCCCCTTGGAGTACAGAGCAGCAAGATGAAGCCAAGCGGCCTTGACCGTCTCATCATGACGGATGATGGGAAGGCATTCATCGGATAGGCTGTTAGCGAGCCAAGTACGCACAAGCACGTCGCTCGCATCCCAGTCATCAAACAGAGGTTAAGTGGGAGGAGGAGGTTCATCAACGAGATGGTGGCGATGCATTGCGAGCGAAGGATAAAGGTGAAGGAGATGCTCCAATCCGGGTAGTTGGAGTCGACAAGCTTTGAAACGGTGCCAAGGTTCCCATAAGGAGTAGGAGGAAGAGGCGGAGGCGGATTGGCGACAGGAGTGGTGGTAGTAGAAGCATCAGAAAGAGCCATAGGAGAAAATAGCAGGAAGCCATGCGGTTAGGAGACAAGCCGCGCGAACAGGGAGAAATCGTAGCGGTTAGGAGAAAGAGAGCTGCAATGGTCACGGTGTTAGACACCAGCAGCAAGAAAAGCCATGACCAAGCCGCAGAACCAAGCAGAGGGAAAGAAGTCGAGCGGCTAGAAAGCAGCCCGCGCGAACAGAAGGAAGAGAAGACCGCACGAACAAAAAGAGTCCGTAGGAAAGCTAACAGGGCGTGCGAGCAGACTAGAGGTCACATAGAGAGGACGCGCACATAGAGGGCAGTGACAATAAGAAGAAAAGAAATCGCGCGAATATACAACCAGAGAGGAACAAGCCGGGGGACAAAAAGAGGAACCGAATCAGGCAGAAAAGATCGAGTCCTTTGATACCATGTTAGAAACGAACAAGAACAAACCGAAAGTGGATTAATAGAAATTTTATTATCCAAAAAAGGTATCTATTACAAAGGTATGGACTCCCTTTTTATAGAATTAAGGAGAGATTAGAGAATACAAATTAGAGATGTGGGACTAAAAATTTACAGGACTAAGCGGCCTATACAAAAAACAACCCGCACAAGCCGCGTGGTTAGATGAGAAGGGCTAACCGCTCGGCTACTACCAGAGAAAGAAGTCTATATGGGAGACCGCTAGACCGCCCGGTCTCCAAGCCATCTGAGAAAAACCGCTAGACCGCTTAGACTCAAGACAGCAACAACCCAGCAACCAAACCACTGATGGGAAACTGCCAGACCGCGCGGTCTTCAACCCGCCAAGACAGACCGCCAGACCGCCCAATCACCAACTCCAACAACAGTCAAGCAGGTGGCTGAAGAGACTTTGGGGAGCTCTATGGATAGGTTACAGGAGGCGCTTCTCCGAGTACAAGAGGTGCCAGGGTACACCCTGATGTTAGCCTTCATGCTTGAGCTTCGTTAGGGATTCATTAGTATAGAACTAAAGCGGGAGCCTCCTCTATCCTTTGAGGAATTGATGGAGAGGGTGGCAAAGGAAATAGAGGGAGAGTGGGCGAATCCAACATTCGCCAAAAAGTTAGCCGTCGTTTTTTCTGTGATGAATTTTTTAAATGCCTTTTCAGGTTATCACCAGATCAGGGTACACCCGCCAGATATCAAAGATGTCTCCTTCATCATGAAATACGATTGTTATTGTTATAAGATGATGCCCATCAGACTAAAAAATGCAGGTCCACATACCAAAAGATGATGGACCAAGTCTTTCGGGAGCAGAGGGGGAGGAACATGGAAGTATATGCGGATGATCTAATGGTGAAGAGCAAGGAAGTAAACTCTCACCTCCAGGACCTAGGGGAAACCTTTGCCACCCTACGGAAGTTCAAGATGAGATTGAACCCCCTGAAGTGTGTCTTTGGGACCAAAATGGGGAAGTTTTGGGGTTATGTCCTCACCCTAGTAGTGGTAGAGCCCAACCTTGCCAAAGTTAGGGCGATACTGGAATTAGAATCACCGCGAAGTGTTAAGGAGATTTAGCGACTGACGGGAAAGATTATAGGGTTGGGCAGGTTTCTCTCTAGGGGCAGGAGAGAAGTGTTCCCTTTCTTTAAATTATTAAGAGGATATCAAAAGTTTAAATGGTCGTAGGAGTGTGAGGAGGCCTTTCAAGCATCGAAGAATCAGCTCACTAAGGCCCCACTACTCTAGAGACTAAATGAGTGTGAAGATCTAACCCTATACGTTGGGGTGGGTGCGGAGGATGTGAGCTCCGTCCTGGTCCGTGAGGAGGGTAAGAAGAAGCTGCCCATCTATTTTATTAGCAGAGTCTTGAAGAAGGTAGAACTCTGGTACCCAATCCTTAAGAATTTGGCGTACAATCTTATCATCTCAGAGAGAAAACTAAGACCCTGCTTCCAAGCACACTCATTTAGGATAGTGACTGATCATCCCCTCTGCAATGTCCTTGAGGAGGTGGAGCACTCTGGGAGGCTGGAAAAATTTTTGGTGTAGCTTAGCGAGTTCGACATTTCTTTTGTCCCTTTCTTATTCCTAAAGGCACAAGCGGCGGTGGATGTTTTGGTCAATTATGTGGTCGAGATGGAGAGACCTGAGCCTCCCCAGCATGTCGCTTGGGAGGTACTAGTGGACGGGGTGTCGGGGAAGAACTCTCTTGGAGGTGGAGTGGTATTGGAGAGTCCCTAGGGGACTAGGATCGAGCAAGCCATGGAGATCCACTTCCCCCTCACCAAAAATCAGGCGAAGTACGAGGTCGTGATCATAGGGCTCTGCCTAGCCTAGGATTTGGGTGTCCAAGATGTAAGGATGCACACAGACTTTATGTTGGTGGCCTCTCAGATCAGGGGGAATTTGAAACGAAGGAGCTCATGCTCTAGTGATACTTGGCAAAGGTCAGATGGCTTGTTGGGTTGTTCTTGACCTTCTCCATTAAGGGAGGGAGCCCACGCTCTAGAGAATACCTCGACAGACTGGCTAGCCAAGTTTGGACCTTGGGAAGGAGGGACCGTAAAGGAATTGTTCCTCCCATCCATTGAAGAGGGAGAATTAATGGAGATTGACCGGCACCATCCATAAATGGATCTCTTTGTGACCTTCTTAACCACATGAGAGTTTCCAGGGGTAGTCCGACAAGAAGAAATTCAGGTTTAAGACGGTGTATTACCTTATGCACAAGGAAATTTGTACCGGAAGACCCTCTCAGGATTCCTTGCACGATGCGCGGCCGAGGGGGAGGTCCAAAAGATCATGGAGGAAGTCCAATCTTGAGAATGTGGAAGTCACTCTAGGGGCAGGAACCTAGAGGGAAGGGTGTTGCGGCAAGGATATTTCTGGATGACCCTAAGCAAAGATGTAGCAGAGTTCGCAAAGAAATCCCAAAAATGCCAACTATTTGCACCACTCTAGCTTTTTCTGGCACAGAGGCTTAGGAACATGCGACGTCGTGGCCCTTTGCGATTTGGGAGATGGACATAGTGGTACCCTTTCTTCAAACAAGCGGGTAGAGGCGGTTCTTTCTGTTCATGATCGATTATTTCTCAAAATGGTTTTAGGTCAAGGCATTGGCCAAGGTGACTTCCCAAGTAATCTGCAACTTCATTTAGGATAGATCATATGTCGGCACGGGTTAACCCTGGCCATAGCACTGACAATGGGCCGCAGTTTGTCAGCGAAGTGTTCATCAACTTCTGTAGCTAGTTAGGGATAGACCTTCGTTTTATATCCGTCCATCATCTCAGGAGCAATGGGCAAATGGAGGAGGCAAACAAGATAATCATGATCTTACTGTAGAAAAATTGGAGAACCTGAGGGGACACTTGGTGGAGTAGCTCCCCTCAGTCCTTTGGGCCCTAAGGACTACTCCCAACACCGATATAGGGGTAACACCTTTCAAGCTATCCATGGTACCGAGGTCATACTTCCAGTGGAATTTGAGGTGAAGTCACCACGGGTGATCGCCACGGGAGAAGGGGATGAGGAAGGGAGATTTGAAAATGAAGATGAGTTGAGGCTTTCACTGGATCTCATGGAGGAACTCCACGATAAGGAGATCATTTGACAAGAGTAAGTAAAATGCCAGATGACAAGGTATTTTGATAAGCATATTCGGGTTAAGCAATTTGTAAAGGAAGATCTCATCCTTAAGAATGTCGATACAGTCGGGAGGTCGGAGGCAGTTGGGAAGCTCAATCCCAATTGGTAGGGCCCCTACATAATGGAAGAGGACTTAAAGTCAGGGGAATACCACCTCCAAAATGTTGAAGGGTCCCCTTTAGCCGCACATGGAGTGGTGATGACTTAAAATGTTTTACCCTTAAATTGTAATAATAAAAATATTTACCTTCACAATACTCTACCTTATGACACATGTTCTTTGTTATGTGATATAAACCTGTGGTATCGAAGGCCCCGAGTAGACCCGCTGACCTGGCTCTCACTTGCTGGTAGGTCCGAAGGCTCACTCGATGGCAGGGTGAAAGAAAAATGTGTGGTATTGATGACCCAAGTTGACCCGCTGACCAGGATTCACTAGCTGGCAGGTATGAAGGCTCGCTCGATGGTAGCTAAAAGAAAATTATGTGGTATCAAAGACCCCGAGTAGGTCCGCTGACCAGGATCTCACTAACTGGCAGGTCCAAAGGCTTACTCGGTGGCAGGTTGAAAGAAAAATATGTGGTATTGATGGCCTAGAGTAGACCCGCTGAATAGGCTTTCACTAGTTGGCAGGTCTGAAGGCTCACTTGGTGGCAGGTTCAAAGAAAAGTATGTGGTATCGAAGGCCTCGAGCAGACTCGTTGACCAGACTCTTACTAACTGGCAGGTCCGAAGGCTCACTCGGTGGCAAGTTGAAAGGAAACTGTGTGGTATTGATGGTCCTAAGCAGACCCGCTGACCAAGCTCTCACTAGCTGGCAGGTCCGAAGGATCACTTAGTGGCAAATTAAAAGAAGAATGTGTGGCATTGATGGCCCCGAGCAGACCCGCTGACTAGGGTCTCACTAGCTGACAGTTACGAAGGCTCACTCGGTGGTAGGTTGAAATAAAAATGTGTGGTATTGATGGCTCCGAGCAGACCCGCTGACCAGGCTTTCACTAGCTGGCAGCTCCGAAGGCTTACTCGGTGGAACGGTGAAAAAAAATTATGGTATTGATGGCCCCGAGCAGACCCACTGACCAGGATCTCACTAGTTGGCTGGTCCGAAGGATCACTAGTTGGCAGGATAAAAGAAAAATGTGTGATATTGATGGCCCCGAGCAGACCCATTGACCATACTCTCACTCACTGGCAGGTCCGAAGGCTCACTTAGTGGCAGGATGAAAGGAGAAAGGTATTGTCAAAATGATTGCCCTGAGGAGATCCCGCTGACTAGGCTCTCCTTAGCTGGCAGGGCTGGAGTACACTAAGGGATATGTTGTATATATATATATATAGGAAATAAATGAGGAGCGAGAGTGGAGTTAGCCATGGCTCATTTGCTTGCCGAGATCCCACCCCGTCCGTCAATAGTAGTCACCTAAAGGATCAGAGGTGAGTCAGGCGCTAATAACTCTAATCGTGTGTGCTGGTACATGTCCATGCACGGAGGTGAAAATGAGATGCCCGAAACTATTCAATTCCACGAGTGATCGCGGGAGACAAGTGGGTAAGGCTGATTTAATCCTTAGAAACGCTGGTGCGGGAGGCCGGGCAGAGCCAGGCAAGATGTTTTCATGATGAAGTCATGTCATGATTGTAGCCGGAACGTGGAGGGTTAACAAAAAATGAGTTCATTCTCCCAAATATGGGTTGCGAGTGGAAGGAATTCAGTACAAGCAAGAATTGAGGAACTGGAGCCGAATTTTAAGTTTCGCTCAGGATGTAATAATGAGCTGGTCAAACATCACTCTCGATTGCACGTGTTGGGCACTCGCCATTACGAGAAAGCATTGAACGCGCGTGCGAGATCGACCCAGTCCTAAGTAAGGCAAGAGTGCAAGGTAATTGATCTAAGCGCAGTAAAGTGTTGGTTTGCAAGAAAGATCGATGCTTTCCCATAATAAATATGAAAAATCCCATAACCAAATAAACTTAGGATTATCAGCAAGCCACGAGGAAAAAAGAAAATTGTCATGCTAAGAAAACAATGAGTCAAAAAACACAGTTCATGTATATGATATAACAATTTATTTATAAAGTATTTCTCGCCTGCGAGTACATAAGAATAACAGGAAGGAAAATAATACAATAAGAAAAGGGGCAGGAGCCAAAAATATCTCTAAGTCCTAGTCTTCATGGCTTGCCGTCATCACCACCATCGTCACAACCCCCATCATCCCCGTCGGTCTCGTCATCGAAAATCGAGTCAAAATCTTCTTCCAATGAGTCGACCTGGAGGAATAGCTTGGGAACCAGGTCCTTGGCGGTGATCTTCTCACAGCCGGATTTTAGCACGTCGGGAGTCTACATCATGAGAAGCATGTGCTCAGCAGCTTTGATGGCAGTGGATCACATCATCTTGTCAATGTCTCACTCAGAAAACTATTTTGCTTTGGCAGCCCCTTGGGACGACTCACCACGGTTTGAGAGGAGAACAGAGGAGACCAATCAAGAGACATCAACTTTTAGGTCTTTGTTCTCTCTTTCTAGACTGGTCACGCGAGCTCAGTTGATCGATAGTAGCATCATCCTGTAAAGGAGACTGGATATGGGTTAGAATAGTAAGAAGAAGTAAAGATTCAAGTAGTTAGGGAGATCCAAAGACTCACCAGTCCACTAGAGATTGCCTCTAGGAGTTTCTCAGTGATCACTAGACTGAGCACTAGCCCTTTCTCCTCATCAACTGCGGCTTCCCGTGCAACTTAGACCCGGTGCCAATCCTAGGAAAGATGCAAGCTACTGTGCATGTTCATGTGGGAGAGCTCTAGTGATCACAGCTGTTGATGGATATTTTCTCCACGCTAATGCGTGTTTCCACTTGATGAGGCAAGTGTATCTATTGTTCGAAGTATAGAATCAAGTGTCGTATATCGACTCGGGGACTGTAGAGTAATTGTACTCACAAGAAAGAGCTATTATCTTATCGGATAGAAAAGTTGCTGGTTTTTGTTTAAAACGGAAAAGGAAGAACTAAACGTTATACTTAGAAAGAGAAATTCGATGATGGGGAAGCTAGCACATGATCTAGAATCCCCTTGGGATAAAATAAACCTTCTTGAAAAATAAAGTAATGCGAGTTCTTAAATTGCTCACTTGACCGTGGAGGTTCCTAAAGTACAAAAGCATCTCTCTCGAGCTCATGCTTTTTACTAACCTTAGGTTTATCGATTAAGATCTCTCGACCAGTCGAAACCCCTAAGCTTGCTTTAGGCGGTGACCACTCTATTGGATTTGACTCCAATCCGGAGGATTTATGTCATCCTCTCTCGAGGAGTGCATGCAACTCCTTTTATCCTTGAGTGATATCCTCGTATCCGTAACCTCTCGGTCATTTAGGATACGGATCTTAGATCGAAGATCATAACCGCGCAATATGAAATCGCCAAAAAATATTTCAAGAATAAATCGTAAGTTAGCAAGATCAAGAACAAGACATTTTTGATAAAATAGAAATGTTTATTTTATTCCAAGGATCATCATGATCAAGTGCTAAATGAAATTTAGCTACTCATCATTAGGGAAATACAAGCTAAGGTAGTGAAAGACATGATGAAAATAAAGTACAACTTGAATTGTAACTTAAAGCAAAACTTGGCTAAGAAATGGAAAATATAGCAAAATAAAATAGTAAACTACAAGACTCCAACTCTCAAAATTTTCCCCTGAGCATCTGAAGTTGTCTGAAATTTATAGGAAAAAATTTTGTTTGGTCACGCTCGTGAACTAGGGCGTGTCAGGCTCGGAACCGTCATCTTGAAACCCCAGGAACGTTGGAGGAGAAACCGCCAAAATCTGTTAACTGACGGGTCACGCCCCTTGGTCACGCCCATGACCTAAGGCGTGTGAGATCTGTTTCTGGAAAATGGCGAGAATCTGAAAACGGTGGGAGTAAACTGATCTTGATTGAGGCTTCACGCCCCCTGGTCACGCCCGTGACTAGGGGCGTGTCTAGCTGCAATGACATACTGGCAACAACGACACGAACGGTTGGTTAATTGGCTGAAAACTCACCGAACACGCCCTAAGTCACGCCCGTGCCCAGGGCGTGTCAATTTAATCTGACGTGGCAGTGGCTTAACGGTTCTTCCACAGCTGGCATGCCCCGTATAAGGATGACACGGGCGTGTGACAATGTAACACGGGCGTGTCTGTGGCCGATCAACGATCTTGGGTCGTGGTCAACGATTTGCATTGTCAATCTTTTCTTGTGTGTGTCATGCCCCTGGTCACGCCCATGGAGGGCGTGTCACAGGGCGTGTCTAGGCAGAAAAGAAGAAAATCTAATTTTGCTCCAAAAATTCTACAGTTTAGTCCTGCAAGATTGAAAAATTATTTTATTAGAAAAATAATTATAAAAAATAAAAAGTAGCAAATTATGAACTTTAAATTATAAAATTGATATATTAAATCTAACTATTGATAGGAAATATTGAAATAAAAATAGAAATAATTAGAGTTATCAAATACCCCCATACTTATCCGTTTGCTAGTCCCGAGCAAACAACTTCCTATAGGGAGTAGAAAAATTTTAAAAGCTAGAAAAGAAAATTGAACCTAAGGAGTAAAATGCAAAGTCTTATGCCTATGCCTGTAACTATTTTTGTAGAAAAACTTACTCAGCATACAAATTAGGTTTTTATTTTTCTTTAAATATTTTTCCACTATTATTTTTATTTTTAAAATGAAAATACGGTAAATCTTAAAATTATATTTAGGGAGAGTGTAGTGTGTGTACTAAGATAACATTTACACGAAAGAAGATCAAAATACTCTTCAAAGAAATCCATCAATGTCGATGGCCATAGGCTTGCCCTTCCACACTCTCGCCACGACACTAGTTCAATTTATAAACATAAATCAATAGAACTTAATTAGGTTGTAACGTAGGCTTAGGTTTTTGGTGAGGGTGGTCAAATATAAAAACGATGGCTAGTCACACCAAAACCTAGAGAAAGCTTACACACAAAAATTTTGCTATAGCTTTAAGAACACAGCCAAATTCCTAATCCTTTTGTGTTTTTTTTTCTTATTTTTTTCAACTCTCTCATCATGTTGAAAATTTTCTCCTACCTCTTCATTTTTTTTCTTAATAATTTTTTTCTTTATTTTGAAGAGGAGAGAAGAATAAATCAACTCTTTTTTTTATAAGAAACGAGCCACCAAAAATAAAGGCTCCTAATCACTCTAACCATGTTTGTATATCTATGTTCAAGCTTGGTATTAGGTATGCAATTAGGTTGCTTTTTAGGCTTTGGTAAAATGTTTTGTGGAGCTAAAATAAATGGATACGGTAATAGGCTAAAAATGGCTTAACAAAGATAAAATTTTAGGTAAGGGTGCAAAAGCTCGAACTAGCTAAAAGAAGTGCCTGAATCATATTTATGCTAATGAGTCTAACTTATGCAAAGTCTTGAGAATAGTTAGAGAGCAAGTTCTAGACATCGAGAAAGAATACCTCTTTCTTGATCCGCGAAATATCTCTCTAGTAGACTTCTACTTACTCACATAAATTATTTTAGATTTTACTGGTTTTCAAAATGAAAGTAAAATAAAACATTTTCATGCATTTAGAAAAATGAAAATCTAATTATATGCTGAATATTTAAATCTATATAAAATTCTACTTACACGTGCACTTGACTAGAAACACTGCATGACCAACAGTTTTACTCAAAAATTCAAAATTCAATTAAAACATTAAAATTCTATAAACACTATAAAAAAAGTTGAATTACTAGGAATTTTGCATGTGAATAAATATGAAAATAATGACTTCTCTAAATAAAAATTAAACCTAATTTTTTTTTGTTATTTCTTAGACTTCTCGAGGTATATCCTGTGAAGGGCTCTCAACGATACTAGAAGGTAATATGGGGTGATATCCCAAACGTCCCTTTCTAAGAAATTTAATTTTCGATTTTCTAATTTTTTTTCGTTTTAAATTTTTGAAAAACAAAATTCATAATAAAATATAATTTTTGAAATTTTTGAAATAGAATTTGTTTTTAGAGTTTTTTTTAAACAACAAAATATATAACAAAATAAAATTTTTTTAAAGAATTTTGATATATATATTTTTATGTAATTTTTTTTTTTATATTTTGCTTGAGAAATATCCCTCCCTCATACTTAAGCAATGCATTGTCCCCAATGTAAAAATGAAGAAAAGAAAGAAAAGGAGACTTCCCTGATAATTTCAAAGCCGCACCAAAAGCTACATGTAAGATAGTAGCAAAGCAAAACATAATTTTTTATAGATTTTTTTTAATAAAAACAAATACATGAAAATAAAAATAACGATACAGATACAGAGAGGCGACCCACTACAAGTCCAAAGAAATGAAAAGACAGTTACTCCTGGTCGGGAGCGTACCCAGGCTACTGATAGAAAGTCTGCATGGCCGTGAACTCGTGGGAAATATGCTCCATGGAAGAAGCGTGACTCTCCTCCAGCTTGGTAAAGCGCTCATCAAAATGAGCGAAGCGATCGTCATAATGGGTTTGCATCTGGTCTATGCGAGTATGTAGCAATCCAAATTGATGATCCCAATAATTTGGAGGAGTGTGCGCTGGGGCAGAGTGCAGTGATGGTGGTGGAATCTTAGGAGAATGATGAGAACCGCTGGTACCGACACCATGATCAAGATCAAGATCCCCGCCACCGACTGATGGGGGAATAGCCTCAAACTCGCCCTCACGACGGCGTGCTAGGCCAAGGGCTTGAAGGGTCGAGAACTGGAGAGCCTGTGGCGTTTGCATGCAAGTGAGCCGTGGAAGGGCATCCCAAACGCCGTATTGCTTGGCGAGGAAAGTGATGAAATTCCCGCCGTGCACCGCTCCCAATCTCACATTTTCGGCATGGTGCCGAAAGAAAATGGCGAGCATGTAACCAAGGTTGAGTGGGACCCGGTAAAACATACTATACAAGTATAGTAAGTCCGCCCGAGTCACCACGCCATGGCTTTTGCCGCGTCCGGACAGAGTAAAAGTGAGAAGGTTGTGGAGAATGCGCAAAGCGGGGGAAATGAGGTGGCTACCCTTGGATTTCTTTGCGGTGTAGGGGGAGGCATCATTACTGATTTCTGACCAAAAAGTAAGGAGGTTGAAATCGGGAGGGAAATCAGTTTGGAGGTCGAGGTAGGCCGGGGAAGTTGAAAAGGCCTCTTAGCAAAAGCCCATGGCGACATTGAGTTAGCGGATGGTGAGCTAGTGCATCATTTCACCCAGGCAAAAGATGATGAAATCATCATGCGCTGCCCAACAGAACTCAAACGACGCCAAAAACTCGATGGTGAGCTCGAGGAAAGCTGGCTCCGAAATGGAGAAAAGGGGAGCCCATCCCAGGGTGGATAGAAATCCCCGAACTATCTTCGCTGCTCCGAAGGTGGCGAGGATCGCCCAGTCCAAGATCCGGAACATGCCAAATGGTTTGGCGTGCAGTCGCTCGCTCTGATCCTACTGTGTGGCATTTTCAAACAAGAGCATGTCCTCCGCCGAGGCGGGATCTGCTGGATGCTCGGAGGAAGAAGTTGTGGAACGAGGCTGGTGGCGAGGCATGGCGAGAATAAGGGAAAAATTCGGCCACAAGGAGAATGGAAGAGAAGGTGAAGGCTTGAAGGTGTGGAGAGAAGAGAGGGGGGGGGGTGACTTCCTATTTATAGGGGTTTTCGGGTTAGTCACGCCCCCATGTCACGCCCGTGATAGGGGGCGTGACAAGCACGGGTCAAAGCGGGAAGGAATCTGAGGCGACTCGCCTCAAATTCGTGGGTCACGCCCTAGAGTCACGCCCGTGACTCTTTGCGTGTAACTGGTTTCCTAGGGTGGCGCGTGGGAATCCGAGGCGCTGGCCTCAGATTCCACTGTCACGCCCCATGGTCACGCCCATGACTCTGGGGCGTGTCGGCTAAAATTAAACACGACGCATGGAATCCGATGCAACGCCTTGGATACCCGCAACACGAGCATGACACGCTCGTGACCTTCTAGGTCACGCCCGTGTCATGTCCGAATGATGAACGGAAAAAGCTGCGTACGAAACCATCCCCTAGTTTAGTAACACAGGCAAGACACGCCCCTGACACTCCCATGACTGGGGCGTGTATGAGAAATAAATTTTTTTTGGTTTTCTTATATTATATTTTTTTGCTTTTATTGTTCTTTGTTTTTTTTGTTTTTTTTAAAAAAATTCAAAGAAACTAGAATAAAATATTAAGTTACTGACTTGAAGAAAAATGTAGACTTGATCTTCGTCCCCGACCGATTGTCATGCATCGATGTCCTTCAAACCTGTAAAAACTCATATAGAAAAATAAAAATAAAAAGAAAGGATAACCATGAGATGCCTCCCATGAGCACTTTGTTTATGGTCGTTGAGCTCGACCATAGTGATGCGCGCTACATTATGGGTTTTTCAAAAATATAAGCTGACGCATGAGCAGGAAGTTTGGGACCCTCCGCTAGAGATAGATATTGTCAATGATCTAACATGTATTCATATTCTAAAACAGGAGGTTCCTCAAACGACGTTCTTAAAGGGTCACTATCTAAGTCAAGAGTTACGAAAGTAGGTGCGTATGCGACCAAATGATTATCACTAATTTCATTAGAAATTAAATTTAAAGTTTCAAACTTTTCATCATGAAGAATCGGTGAATAAAAATTTTCAGAAAATAAGATGGAGTCTTCTTCAGGAGAAGCCTCCAAATAATAGCATGAGTCATCATTTGAGAGCGAACTTTTCATAGACGAGTCAATAGTAGAGGTAACTTCTTCATCTCCGACTCTAAGGAGAAGTTTACCGTTACTAACGTCTATAATGGCGCGTGCGGTGGCAAGAAAAGGGCGACCGAGAATGAGTGGTACCTCGGTGTCCTCTTCGATGTCAAAGATGATGAAATCTACCGGAAAGATAAATTTGTCAACTTTAACAAGCACATCCTTAATGATCCCCATAAGGAGTTTGATTGACCGATCCGCCAATTGAATGCTCATTCGTGTGGGCTTAGGCTCTCCTAATCCCAACTTTTTCACTAAAGAATAAGACATTAAATTTATAGAGGCGCCTAGATCGGCTAATACACGTGTTATTAATAAATCACCAAACAAACAAGGAATAGATAAACTACCCAGATCAAGTAATTTCTTAGGTAATTTATTAAGTAAAACTGCCGAACACTCCGTGTTCAACTGAATCGTGGAGATATCCTCAAGTTTATTTTTATTGGATAAAAGATCCTTAAGGTACTTGTCATACTTCGGCATTTGTGCGATGACTTCGCAAAACGGTAAATTTATTTGAATTTGTTTAAACATATCTAAAAAATTATTGTGGTGCTCATCCACCCGATCTTTTAGCATTCTAGAAGGATAGGGAAGAGGTGGTTGATAAGCCTTAGGTTTATTATCATTAGAAGGCTTAGGAGGAGGAGAAGGTGAAGAAATTGTTACCTCCGCATCAACCGCAATTTGAGAAGTGGTTACCTTCTTCCCATTTCGTAGAGTGACGGCTTTAGCTTGCTCCCTAGGGTTGGGCTCCGTATTGCCCGGTAGCGCTCCTTGTTGGCGATCGGAGAGCATTTTTGCGATTTTCCCAATTTGTGTCTCCAAATTACGAAGAGATCCAGTGAGATTCCAGATGTTGGAATCATTTGTAGTTGTATATTTGGTGAACAACTCCTCGAGATTGGGAGCTTTTGGAGCTTGCGGTGGAAAATAATCGGGAGGAATGTTGTTAGGTGGGCGAGCCGCGTTCCCCAGATTACTCCAAGAGAAGTTGGGGTGATTCCTTATACCCGGGTGATAGGTATTACCAAAATTATTACCCAGATTATAGGGTGGCCGATTCGGATTACCCATGTAATCCACATGCTCGACAATAGTAGAAGGCTCCCAATATTGGGGCTCACAGGTAGGTGTAGACAAGGAAGCAGTCATCTCGTTCATCTGTTTTTGTAGTTTCTTAACCTGTAGAGATAGACTAGAAACCGTATCTATTTCGTACATCCCGGCCGATTTAGGTGGATGAGACCTGGGTGTACTCCACTGATACGTATTCATGGCCATACCTTCTATAAGTTCTTGGGCGGCCACCGGTGTCTTGTTATTTAACGTTCCACCGACGGCGACATCAATATGTTGCCTCGTTTGTTGATTGAGGCCATTATAAGAGGTTTTCACTTGCAACCAATCGGGGATTGCATGATGCGGACAACGGTAAAGCAATTCCTTAAATCTCTCCCAAGTATCATGTAACGTTTCCATATCAACTTGGGAGAAATAAGTAATATCATTGCGCAATTTGGCTGTCTTAGCGGGAAGAAATATTTCGTGAGAAATTTTTCCATCATCTCGGCCCAAGTAGTAATGGAGGCTCTTGGGAGAGAACTCAACCACTGCTTAGCCTTGGTGCGCCAAGAAAAAGGAAAAAGTCTTAGCCGAATGACATCATCAGAAACCCTGTTGATTTTAAAAGTATCGCATATTTCTAAAAAGTTAGAAATATGCGCATTTGAGTCCTCATCTTGAAGCCCATCAAATTGTATCGATTGTTGTACCATTTGAATGATGCCTTGCTTCAATTCAAAGTTATTGTTCGCAATAGCGGGTCGAACAATACTTGATTGCTCCTCATCCAAATTTGGTCAGGCATAGTAGGACATAGTCCGTTCTTCGGCCATATTTGGATTTTGATTACCCAAATTAAAAGAAAATTGAGAAGAAAGAGAAGTGGAAGAAGAAGAAGATGAAGATGATGAAGAAGAAAAAGTGTTACCTACGGATTCCTCAATCAAATCTGGAGAATTGAGGTCACGGAGTCTTAGGCGTCGCCGTAAGCTTTGCTCGATCTCCGAATCCAAATCAAGTCTATTTGACGGATTCCCTCGGGTCATATACAAAAATAAAACAAAAGATAAAAGTTTTAAGATTTAAAAATTTATAAAATAAAATTTCCCGGACTTCCCAAAGGCTACCCAGTGACGGGTTTGCAAGGTACTAGGCGGTATTGCGGGATGAAAACCAGGCACGACCCTTTCGCAGGAAATTTTTTATTATAAAAAAATTAAAGTTAAAACTTTTAAAGAAAACAGACAAAATAAAAAAAGGATAAAATTGATAGATTTTTGCTTTCAAAATATAGACAAAGAAAAGTCCCCGACAATGGCGCTAAAAAACTTGATGGATATTTTCTCCATGCTAACGCGTGTTTCCAATTGATGAGGCAAGTGTACCTATCGTTCGGAGTATAGAATCAAGTGTCGTATATCGACTCGGGGCTTGTCGAGTAATTGTACTCACAAGAAAGAGCTATTATCTTATCGGACAGAAAAGTTGGTTGTTTTTGTTTAAAATGGAAAAGGAAGAACTAAACGTTATACTAAGAAAGAGAAATTCGATGATGGGGAAGCTAGCACTTGATCTAGAATCCTCTTGGGATAAAATAAACCTTCTTGAAAAATAAAGTAATGCGAGTTCTTAAATTGCTCACTTGACCGTGGAGGTTCCTAAAGTACAAAAGCGTCTCTCTCGAGCTCATGCTTTTGATTAACCTTAGGTTAATCGATTAAGACCTCGCAGCCAGTCGAAACCCCTAAACTTGCTTTAGGCGGTGAACCACTCTATTGAATTTGACTCTAATCCGGAGGATTTATGTCATCCTCACTCGAGGAGTGCATGCAACTCCTTTTATCCTTGAGTGATCTCCTCATATCCGCAACCTCTCGGTCATTTAGGATACGGATCTTAGATCGAAGATCATATCCGCGCAATATGAAATTGACAAAAAATATTTCAAGAATAAATCGTAAGTTAGCAAGATCAAGAACAAGACATTTTTGATAAAATAGAAATGTTTATTTTATTCCAAGGATCATCATGATAAAGTGCTAAATGAAATTTAGCTACTCATCATTAGGGAAATACAAGCTAAGGTAGTGAAAGACATGATGAAAATAAAGTGCAACTTGAATTGTAACTTAAAGAAAAACTTGGCTAAGAAATGGAAAATACATCAAAATAAAACAGTAAACTACAAGACTCCAACTCCCAAAATTCCCCCCTGAGCATCTAAAGTTGTCTGGAATTTATAGGAAAAATTTCTTTTTGGTTACGCCCTAGGTCACGCCAGTGACCTAGGGCGTGTCATGATCGGAACCGTCATCTTGAAACCCCGGGAACGTTGGAGGAGAAACCAACAAAATCTGTTAACTGACGGGTCACGCCCCATGGTCACGCCCGTGACCTAGGGCGTATGAGATCTATTTCTGGAAAACGGCGGGAATCTGAAAACGGCGGAAGTAAACTGATCTTGATTGAGGCGTCACTCCCCCTGGTCATGCCCGTGACCAGGGGCGTGTCTAGCTACAACAACATACTGGCGGCAACGACACGAACAGCTGGTTAATTGGTTGAAAATGCACTAGACACGCCCTAAGTCACGCCCATGCCCAAGGCGTTTCAATTTAATCTGACGTGGCAGCGACATAATGGTTCTTCTACGGCTGGCATGCCCCGTGTAAGGATGATACGGGCATGTGACAATGCAACACGGGCGTGTCTGTGGCTGATCGACGATCTTGGGTCACGGTCAATGATTTGCGTTGACAATATTTGCTCGTGTGTGTCACGCCCCTGGTCACGCCCTTATAGGGTGTGTCACAGGGCGTGTCTAGGCAGAAAAGAAGAAAAATCTAATTTTGCTACAAAAATTCTACAGTTTAGTCCTGCAAGATTGAAAATTATTTTATTAGAAAAAATAATTAGAAAATATTAAAAGTAGCTAATTATGAACTTTAAATTATAAAATTGATATATTAAATCTAACTATTAATAGGAAATATTGAAATAAAAATAGAAATAATTAGAGTTATCAGCTGTGCTCGCAAGCTAGGGTCTAGGTGGATATGTCGTTGTATTTTGCCGCATTACTCCAACCATAGAGCCCGAAGCTGAGGGTGTAGGCGTGCCCACTGGGGGGGAGGAAGTGGGGCTCCGCTTTGACCAGAAGGGGAAGAGGGTAGAGATGGAGGCCCGATTAGAATTCTCGTCCCAGAGAACCATCAGCTCATCAGAGCTATCTTTGACCTTTTTCCCCAATCTAAAAATTGGGTGCGAGTCAAGCTGCTTTTCCTCCTTCCCTTGCATTCCTGTCCTGGTGGGGGATTTCAGCACGTCACTCCCTAATATACCCCTTGAGGAGCCTTCTCAGCTCCCTTGTCCTTAGTCATCGTAGTTTTCTTCATTTTGTTTGCCAGGATTGCGATGGAGATGATTCGTGACGTGAAGGCGTGTGCCTTTTCCTATTGCTGGGAGGGGTGGAGGTACCTGGAACATCTCATTAGGAAGCCATTGCCATCTTCACTCGCATGAGTTTAGCAGTCGGCGCTCTAGCACTCGCGTGGGGAGGGTTCACAGGGATGAACCGTTCACTTGCAACATGAAGAATCAGTTGTTACCAAAGAGAAGGCAAAGAAATGGGGATGATGGAATTCTGGGGAAAGAAAGCGAGATTATATCTTCACCAAGAGGCACCGGGGGCAGCGAGCTGACATTTCGCCTCAGATAGGTGACCTTGAAATTCTTCTAGATAAAGAACATGTGGATCTTGCGTCCAGGCCTCCCACATACGACACGCGATAATTCGCTTCATCCTGCTAGATTAACAAATAGGGGATATTCCTAAGGTTCCCCTTGACGAAGATAAACTTCGTGATCCAGAGGTGATGTATGTTGGCGGTCTCGCACACCATGAAGTTGAAGCCGGAGAAGAAGGTAATATCGTTGCTGGTTTCCCGGTAGATAAAGTGTTTGCGGAAGACCATAAGATTGAATTCGAATCGCTCCTCACGGAGGAAGCATGTGAATGCTACCAGTATCGCGATGGCATTAGTATTTAGCAGCGCGGGGATGGCCGCAAAGTACTTGAGAACCTGGCAAACTTCTGGCCATAAGGAAAGGCGTAGACCCACCTCGAAGTGCGAGATGGGGAAGGCAAGCTCATCATCGTATATGGTGTCGATCGCCTCACTTTAGTTTGGGGTACGCGTGGTGAATCCCGGTAGGATGTATTCAGCCATGCAAGAAAGGTACTCCTGCTTAGTTAGGTTTCCCTCAAAGTAGTGGTCCATGAACTGCTTCGCGCACTTCATCCTACCGTCAACGAACTCGCCGTCGCCTCCCATCGAAATAAGTGGGTCAGAGGTCGAAAGTGTGAAGGAAGGTGCTAGGGAAAGGTGAGTGCGATATCACAAGAGTAATAAATATGGTAGGTGAACTGTACGATGAAGAAAGGGGGTAGGGGCTATTGACAGGTAACATCAAAAATGATTGATAAAAAATGGGGGGGGAGGAGAGCATGGGTGCGGATAGCCAACTCAACGCTCCCAACCATCACCCACAGACCAGTCCCATGGTCCCTACCTCACCTTGTAGCGAGTCCACTGAACATCGTGCCATATGTCAGATCTCGCGTAAGAGTTTCAACACAACATCAAGAAAAACTTAAATTATGATCACTCGTAGAGTGAGCTGTAGTTCATCAACAAGTTCAATAAATACAGGGAAAGCACAAATAACAGTACAAGATAAAAAGAAAGAACAAAGAAAAGGGGGGTATGGGGGGCGAGTGCTGGTAGGCTTAGAATTGGATTCATTTCCACCTTCTACGTCCTCGCTCCCCCAAAAGGACGACAAGGTTTATTGTATTCCCGAACAACGTTAAGCTCCAATTGGACTTGACACAGGAGCTCTTCAACTCGCTCAATATGCACCCCGGGGAAGATCACCTAGCCGCTCGTCCCCTATATCACCTCCTATGTCAGCAGCTCTTATTCTCTCTTAAGGTTTCTTAGTCACTATTCACTAACGGCCTGCTCCTCCTGGATCTTGCAGAGCATCTGTCCGTACTTTCGAAGAACCTCTACCAGCCGCATTTTATCCCTTCAGGATCACTCGCGACATCCATAAAGTCCTCCAGCGCTTCGGGGGAAGGAGGCGGGGACCAATCCCCTGCATTAGAAGAATTAGACACCAAGATCTCCTGGTTATCTGTGAAGAAAATGAGTTAGTGTTAAGGACAACACCATCATGGACAAAGAGCGAGTGCTCAAACTAACCGCACGAGGAACTAGTACCTTTTCTCGAGCGACGGCGAAATAAGTTGGGTCGCCCTAAGAAAGGGTGGCCTAGAGGGAACGAGAACGACTTCCCAAGGCCTGGGGAAATGTGGTTTGGTCACGAATTTAGTTGACATAAGGGATTTTAATGGCGAGAGCTCCCATAGTCTGGGGGCAAAAATAGAAGCAGGATCGAGTGTAGTCTCGTGGATCAGCGTTTTTGACGTATCCCCCAGGCTAACTATCTAGAAGAGGGGAGCTATTAAGTGCGACAAGAGATCAATGCAGGTTTTGGGAATTTGTACTCAATATTCCTTGATTTGAAGGAGTGCATCTTGTAATGATAAGTGCAATTGGTATTTGATAATTATCTTCTCTCAGGATTGCAGAATGATTAATTAGTACTACTAATATATCTCAGAAAGTCAGGAGATGGGTCCAGAACAATTCTCTAAGAATTGGCATAATACTAAGCCTCATCGTCTTCATATGTATTGAGGTCAAGACGATGTCGTCTTGACAAGAATACCAGCTCAATGTCTTGAAAGATTTATCAAAATGGCTTTACCGTCTTGATTTGTTTAATACTCAAGATGGTTACATCATGTTTTAAAGACCACCACACCGTCTTGTTACCCAGAAAAGACAGGATTTGAATCTATCTGGGCGCTGAAAGCAAAGTCACATCAGCGACTTTAGATGGGAAAAAGTTTTCAATTAGAAAAAAGAAGTAATACAAGTACTTGGTTGAAAGTATCTAGCGTCTACTTAAATTACCTAGAGGGCGGGGGGGGGGGGGGGTGAATAGGTGATGTTTATGTCTTTTTGCGGAATAAAAATATCTAAAAACTCAAGCACACAAACATAGAGATTTATAGTGGTTCCCCATATTAGGTACGTCCACTATCCCACCTCGCCTATCTACCACAAAGGGTAAGATTCGACAACTTCACCTTTCCTAGATTATAACAATCTTACATCTCGGAGCAACGCTCCTACACCTCAATCCACAACCGGATCTACAACTCGATCCACAAACCGGATCTACAAACTCGATCCACCAACAGATCTACACTCGGAAGAACAAACTTCCTACAATCTCGGAGACAAAGCTCCTACAAGGGTTAAATTTTTTTTTACAAGTACAGTAAAAAGTTAATACTTCCAGATCTGAAAACTTCAAGGGTCTTCCTTCTCGAAACTTGAAAAACTTGATGAAGAAGGTTGAGGAAGAAAACCGAGAAGGCTGATCTGAAAACTAGGATCCGACCCGATCAAAAAGATATTGAAGAATCTTGAATCATGGATCTGTCGAATCTTTTCTCTTGTTGAATCGCTGGATCGAAAGATGACCACAGAGAAGAATGTCGAAGAAGATGGAGCGTGCGGCTTATCCCGATCTTGAAGAATTGCGGTGCAATTCTGATGTTAATTCTGATTTGGGTTAGCGAATCCTTGAAATGACTTTATATAGATCATCGTCCAACGGTCAAACGCCATTAAGGAATGATCCACGTGGATCAATCATACTAAACTTGGACTAAAATTTTAAATCTCGTCTGATAGTTTAAAATGAGAATTCTGCAATGGCATTTCTCGAGAAGAAGTATATTTCTCGATAAAACATTTGCTTTCTCGAGTAAAGACTTGGCTTTCTCGAGAAAAGACTTGACGAAATTTCTGTGAAGAAAATTACTCATTTCTTGAGAAAGTAACTTAGCACATTTTTAGAACTGGAGCTAGATTTCTCGAGAAGAAAATGATTTCTCGATAAATGAATTGCTTTCTCGAGAATTGTCCTAGACTTCTCGAGAAAACGTATTCAAAGTAAATGTTAAGAACTGGATGAAGGATTTCGCGATAAAAGTTTGATTTCTCGAGAAAAGTACTTAGCTTCTCGAGAAATGGACTTGACTTCTCGAGAAATATTTTCCTTTCTCGAGACATGAACTAGGTTTCTTGAGAAATCTTCTGGACCTTTCTCAAGAAAAAGGACTTAGATAGGTTTTGAGAATTTTCCGAGAAGACTTAATGTTTCTCGAGAACAACTATGCTTTCTCGAGAAATAGACTTAGACTTCTCGAGAAACATATTCCTTTTCTCGAGAAATGGACTTGAAGAAATTTCTGGAAAGTTCTTATCTTCTTTATTGGAAACCAACAACCCTTCCCTTCTTTCATTTCTTTAGTACTTGAAAATGAAGTGCATCCCAATAGAGAGGTTACACATGAGTCAACACCATGGAACACACAATGTGGGATTACTTTGTATGGTCCTGGGTTTAGTGACTCAGTGTAAACTGACATTGGTCTACACTTAGCAATATTGACCTGCAAGCACTCAACTAAAAGATATCATCAAATACATACTTAATTCATCTTAGTTCAAGGGTGATTTCATACAAATATAGGTTATTATGGATACCATACCCAACAATCTCCCCCTATTTGTAGAAGTCAGAACCCTTTATACTAAGATGAATTATACCAAGATATTTAAAGAATTGAAAAACAAGCAAAATAAGGTATGTAAAGACAGAAGAGAATTAATAAGATCATCAAAATTCAAAATTTTATATATGTATAGAATTTGTCCATTGATACATCCAGATCCACAAGATTCTACATTATAGCTAATCTCCAATCATTTGAATTGTTGTTGATTCTGTCTTTCCTTCTTTTCTTGCTGGCTTTTCTAATAGCTGTAAGGTTTGGGGTAGTACTTTGGAGGTCGAGGAGGAGCTTTTGGATTGTTTCTGTCATATTCTCTATCATTGATCCTCCTCTTAGTAAAAGACTTTTCATACAACTCTCATTCCTTGTGACTGTAATGATCATCTATGTTTTCACTAAAATCTACAACCAATTTAAGAGTGTCAAGAATGAGAGCCTTGGAGGTTGGACTCAACACTTCAGCAAATTCTTGTTCTGTTCTTTTGGAAGCACCTTGGCTGGGGTACAACCCCGTATCCGGGGAGTGGGTCAGTAGGAGCCAGACCAGCTGAATCGAGCAGTCTGATTCCCTGGGCGAGCTTGTCAGGGGGAGAACTTGGCAGTCTCCAACTCTCCCAGGCAGTGTGAGATGCTTTTGGGAGGCGAGCTTGTACTCGCCAAGCCCCACTCATCGAGCTCTGGGCCTCTCCTCGAGCTCTGGACTGTTCCTCGAGCTCTGGGCCGTTGGTCGAGCTCTGGGCCTTTCGTCGAGCTCTAGGCTGTTGATCAAGCTTTGGGATATTCGTCGAGCTCTAGGCCTTTCGTCGAGCTCTGGGCTGTTCTTCGAGCTTTGGGACTTTCCTCGAGCCCTGGCCGTTTGTCGAGCCTTGGGCCGCTCGCCAAGTTCTGACAACTCAAAGAACTTGCTACATGCGAGTAGGGAAGGCAAGGCCCGTACTCGCCAAAAGGCCGAGCAGAAGCGGCGAGTGCTAGCTCCATCGATCACTCGCCGCCCATGCCGAGCAGAGATTGTCGAGGGCTACTCGCCCAATGATCTGTGAAGTATTTTTACAATTTTGCCTCCGCTGGCCTGCCCATAGTCAGTTAGAACAGTAGAGTTACGCTGTTGGCAGACCCAGTTGGGCTGCACATAGCTGTTCAGAATAATGGAGGTTTGCTATTTGCAAGCCGTTTTTAGAAATCTATAAATAGGACCCAAGTGGTACCTCAGAAGGCATACTCACTTATCTCCCAGTCTTTTAGCGCTTTTTGAGGTACCTTAGCCCAGCATTTGGCCAAGGAGGCAAAGCACTCTGAGATCTTCCGGGTGTGCGGTGGGTCCTCCGCGCCGAGCCCTTGGGTCAGTTCCCTATTCTACTTTCTTTATCATTTTACTTACAGGAAGAAGTTGGTGCACGATCACCCCTTCCCCAAGGGTGAACTCTACAGAGACCAATATTTCGGTTTCAACATTTTAGTGCAATGAGCCTGGAGCGTGGTCAGTACAGAAATTCTTCAGCAGTCTCGATGAAGGGAGGAGAAGGACAAGGCTCGGACAGGTCTGACTCGCCCCACCCCCCCCCCCCCGCCTCTCGCTACAGTAGGGATGTTCGAAGACTTCAGGAAGGAGGTGTTCAGCCTCGTCAGGTTCACACTCAGCGTGCGTGTCGAGTGCTCGACTCCAACGGCGCAAGTACTCGCAGTCCCGACCCTTGGCGAGGATGCTCCCGATAGGTGAGCTGGGAAGGAGGTTGTAGAGGAAGGGAGAGGCTGTGAGCTCCCCGGGCGAGTACTCTTCCCGGGCTCGACGAGCGGCGGCAGGTTCGATGAGATGGGGGTGCTAAGCCCTCCAGCTTGCCCAGCAGTGGGAGGCATCCCCTTCAGCGAGTTGGTTTCTTCCGCCCCAGTTCCGATGGGTTTTAGGGAGCCTGCGATGTCCTACTACGCCGAGAAGGGAGACCCGGTCCAGCACGTCCAATTGTTTGAGTACATGGTCTCGATCCGACAAATGTCGGATGGGTTCAAGTGCAGGCTCTTTGCCATTAATCACAAGGAGAAGTCGAGAAAGTGGTTCCACCGGCTGCCGACTAACTCCATTTACTACTTTGAGGACCTACGTAGGGGGTTCATGTTGAGGTTCACCACCTCCAAGAGGAGTAAGAAGGAGTCGGAGTTCCTGTTCCACATCAAGCAGTGGGTGAATGAGACCTTGGGGAGCTACGTGGACTGGTTCTAGGAGGAGGTGACCTAGGTACAGGAGATGCTAAGGCACACCCTAATGATGGCCTTCACCCTAGGGATGCAATAGGGTTTCTTCATAATTGAGCTGAAGAGGGTGTCACCTCTCTCCTATGAGAGCTGATTGAGAGGAAGGCAAGGGAAGTCGACAGGGAGGCATCGAATCCGGAGTTCACCCAGAAGCTGGCAAGGTGGGCCACGGAGGAAGAGAGTCCAAGAGGTGGCAGAGGTCAGGAGGAGAGAAGAGATGAACCCCGGCAGAGGGAATAGCAGCAGCAGCCGCCCAGGTGGGGCCACCTTGAGTCGAACAAACGGCTAGGTTGGAGGCCGGAGTGGTAATACCAAGGGCCACAGAGAGGTTTCCATTGGGGAGATAACCGCCAAGAAGGCCAGGACCAAATTTACCCTCCAGTTGGGAGGCAGGGCCAGATACCACCTCTCCCCGACCAGAACCAGGCTATTGCTATGGCCATGGGGGAGAGGAGGAGAGTAGGGCGGAGGATGAGAAGAGAGGTTAGGGTGGAGTTGCCCTACTGTGAATTCCATCAAGAGGAGGGGCACTTTACGACCATGTTCCTGGAGTTCCCCGAGATGAGAGGAAATAGGGAGCAGCAACAGCAAGGTCGCCAGGGAGTGCGAATCGAAGAAGTACTGCCTCGGGCGGAGGAGGATAGGTGTGAGGACCAAACCAATGTTGGGGCATGGGGAGGGATCCGAGTTATCCATGGGGTGGTGGGGGTCGAGGCTTCCCGCAAGGCAAGTATCCACACCATATACCGCAGGAGTGTTGGCTCTACATCCCAGACCTCACACTCGGAAGAGAAGATCACCTTCTCAAGGAAGGATATGCCAGACCATGAGGACCCCTTATGCGACGCGCTAGTCAACCAGATAGTGGTCGAGAACTTCACCGTCTCCCGGATCCTTATCGATAACGGGAGCTCGGTCAACATCATCTTCAAGAAGGCGTTTGATGCGATGAAGGTGGAGGCCAAAAGGGTGCTAGCCTCGGATGGACCTTTGTTTGGGTTCTCGGGGGAGAGGAAGGAGGTCGAAGGAGGAGTGGGACTCCATGTCACTTTAGGGGGGGCAGTCATGCACCTGTAGGTTCTTCATCGCGGACTCCCCCAACAGCTACAATGCCATCTTTGGGTGACCCCTCATCAGTGCCTTCCGCTGCATCCCCTCGTCCTTCCACCAATGTATGAAGTTCAATGCCGAGGGAATCCAGGTCTGGGTCCAGGGAGACCCCAAGGTGGTAAGGGAGTGTTACGTCACGGTGGTGAACTCCATCTCTTATCAAGAGGGGGCCGAGGAGATGGGGCGGAGGATGGAGGAGGCGGAGCAAGAGGTAGTAGAGATGGAGGTGGAGAACCACACCCAGGTAGAGGTGGTGGAGGAAGTCCAGGAGCCGACTGAAGTCATGGATGTGGAGGAAGCTGAGGAGGAAGTTCCTGCCTCGGGTGGGGAGTACGTTGGGGAATGGGGGGAGCAGTCTAGGCTGGAGGCTGCGGAGGAGGTGGTGGGATGAAAGTTCTCACCCTCGGGGGCAGGGTGGAGAAGGTTCGCATCAGCGGGGGGCTGGCCCCAGCAGATCAGGAGAGGATGCTGGAGTGCATCCAAAATAACTTGGACATCTTCCCCTGGAGCGCCATGGAGATGTCAGGGATCGATGCGGACATCGCCTGCCACCACCTCAACATAGACCCAGAGGCTCTCCCCATCCAACAAAAGAAGAGGTCCATCACGGACAAGCTGGCCGAGCCCATCAGAGAGGAGGTGTCCAAGCTCCTCAAGGCGGGCTTTGTATCCAAAATACAATACCCCAGCTGGGTCTCCAATGTAGTAATGGTTAAAAAGGAGATGGCCGGTGGTATATGTGTGTCAATTTCTCTTTACTTAATAAATTGTGGTCTAAGGACTGTTATCCTTTGCCTCGGATCGACGCGCTGGTTTACTCAGCCGTTGGTTTTCCTGTAATGAGTTTTCTAGATGCATTTTCAGGTTACCACCAGATCAGGATTCA
Source organism: Platanthera zijinensis (assembly GCA_039513925.1). Lineage (NCBI taxonomy): Eukaryota > Viridiplantae > Streptophyta > Magnoliopsida > Asparagales > Orchidaceae > Platanthera > Platanthera zijinensis. The sequence continues at coordinate 185,041,485 of CM077080.1, read as the reverse complement.
CCCACAGACATCAAGGATGTTTCCTTCATCACAGGGGATGGGTGCTACTACTATAAAACGATGCCCTTTGGGCTAAAGAATGCAGGGACGACGTACCAAAAAATTATGGATAGGGTCTTCCAAGAATATAAGGTGAGGAACCTAGAGGTGTATGTGGATGACCTCATGATCAAGAGTCGAGACGTGTACTCTCACCTCCGGAACCTGGAGGAGACCTTCACCGCCTTACGCAAGTCCAAGATGCGGTTGAACCCCCTGAAGTATGTCTTCGAGGCAAGAAGGGGTAAGTTCCTACGCAATCTCCTTAGTCATGCAGGTGTAGAGCCCAACCCTGATAAGGTAAGGGTGATCATGGAGTTGGCATCGCCTCGGAATGCCAAGGAAGTGCAACGGTTGATAGGAAAGTTGGCAGGGTTGAGCAGATTTCTCTCCCGGGCCGGAGAGAAGTGCTCCCCCTTCTTCAAAGCATTGAGGGGGGGGGCAGCCGTTCGAATGGACTAAGGAGTGTGAGGAGGCATTTCAAGCCTTGAAGAGGCAGTTGACTCAAGCCCCTTGCTCCTAGGGCCAAAGGAGGGAGAGGACCTGTCTTTGTATCTTGGGGTCAGAACAGAGGCCTTAAGCTCTGTCTTGATTTGGGAAGAGGGGAAGAAGCAACTCCCCATATATTATGTGAGTCGGGTCCTGAGGAAGGCAGAGCTCCAGTATCCCATTTTGGAGAAGCTGGCCTTCGCTCTGGTCATCTTGGCTCGGAGACTCCAGCCTTACTTCCAGGCACACTCAATCTAAGTGGTAACTGACCACCTCCTTCGCAACAAATTCGAGGCGGTGGAGCATTCAGGTCGGTTGGCCAAGTGGTTGGTAGAACTGAGTGAGTTTGATATCTCCTTTGTCCCTCGTCTCTCGATCATGGCCCAAGCAATTGCCGACTTATGGATGATTATGTTGTCGAGATGACGGAGACAGAACTCACTCACTTAGTTCCCTAGAAATTGATGGTAGACGGCGCTTCAGGGAGGCATTCCCTGGGGGTGGGGGTGATCCTAGTAAGCCCCCAGGGGATGAGAATGGAAAAAATAGTAGTGGTGCACTTTCCAATTACAAATAACTAGGCCGAGTATAAGGAAATGATCGCAGGGCTGCGCCTGGCCAGGGAGCTGGGGGTACTTGATGTGGAGGTCTTCACTGACTCCATGGTGGCGACTTCCCAAATCAATGGGGAGTTTGAGGCAAGGGAGCCTACCCTCTAATTATACTTAGCAAAAGTAAAGGGGGTCATTGGCATATTCCAAACCTTCTCCGTCTGGCATGTGCCCCGGGAGGATAGTAAGCAGGTGGGACGACTAACAAAGCATGGTCCCCGGGTTGGGGGGCACCATTTCCTACCTATTCCTCCCTTCCATCGAAGAAGGAGAGTTGATGGAGGTGAAACAACACCCCTCATGGATGGACTCATTCATGACCTTCCTTTCCACGGGAGAGTATCCGGAGGGGATGGATAAGAAGAAATACAAGTACAAGTCGGCGTACTATCTCATGCGCAATGGGCAGTTGTACCGAAAGACCCTCTCAGGGATGTTGGCACGTTGCCTGGCTGAGAGGGAGTTCCAGAGGATCTTGGAGGAGGTCCACTACGGGGAGTGTGGGAGTCACTCTAGGAGTCAGAACCTGGAAGGAAGGATTGTCAGGCAAGGGTATTTCTAGCCTACCGTGGGCCACGACGCGGCAGAGTTCACAAAAAAGTGCCACAAGTGCCAGTTATATGCCCTCCTCCAGTTGCAACCGGCCCAACGTCTCAGAAGTATTACGCCCCCTGGCCCTTCTCCATCTGGGGAATGGACTTGGTTGGGCCTTTCCCCCAGGCCAGCGGGCAGAGGAGGTTCTTAATCGTCATGCTAGATTATTTTTCTAAGTGATTTGAGGTGAAGGCGCTGGCTAAGGTGACCTCTCAGGTTATCAGAAATTTTATTTGGGGGGAGATCATCTGCCGACACGGGTTTCCGCAAGCCATTATCATGGACAACGGACCTCAGTTTTCCAGCGCTTAGTTCATCAGCTTCTGCGGGCAGCTCGAGATTTATCTTAGATTTGCCTCAGTCCATCACCCTAGGAGCAACAGGCAGGTGGAGGCGGCAAAAAAAATCATAGTGAACCTCCTGAAGAAAAAAGTTGAGAACTTGAAGAGTATCTGGGTGGAGCAACTCACCTCGGTTATTTGTGCCCTTAGAACCACTCCCAACATGATGCAGGCCACCCCTACGCGACGCTAAATTGAAAATAACAAAATTGAAAGCCTAAGGGGAATTAGAGCGAACTCCAAACGCGCATCTAAAACAACCTAAGTGGCATTTCAACGAACACGCGGCGTGCATGCAAAGTTGGAAATTTCGGCAGCATTTCCTTTGTAAATGCGCGATCTCACAAATGGGAAGTTTCCACCCAAACCTGCATGAACACACACATTCACTAATAGCATATCCTAACCATACATCTAATCATCACAACACATCATTTCCATCCACAACGAGGGCGTTCCGGACTAAAGCTTCGATTCGGAAAATAGTCCAAGCTACAACCCTCAAAACAAAATCATACGAGGATATACCAAATCCTCTTGATCCGTTCGAAACCAAAGGCTACACAAACCCCGGTTTGCAAACATCCAAGGGGATCTACCCTTGCGAAAATCTTCGCAAAAATTCGATTGAATACAATAGAACTTTCAGATTTTGTAAATGCTAGTGGCTCAATATTTTAGGATAAAACTTTGAAATCAAATGTCTCCAAATGCTCACAAATACAAGATGAATATCACACCAAAGTTAAGGGATAGGAAATCGTTACCCAAATTTGAGTTTAAAGGGGAGGAGAGGAGGAGGAGCAAGAGAATGTTGGAAGAGTCACACTTCCAAAAGGGTCACCGGAGTCGCACCAGAGGATGAAGAACCGAGCCGCCTTCTTCGGAGTCACACCGGAGGAGGTAGGATGTCGCCGGGGCAGCAATATTGCACCCAAGGATGGGCGGCGGCAGCAGCCGATCGGGGCTTCCAGGAGGTCGGGATGGAGTCGGACTGGCCGAAGGAAAAAAACGGGCGGCTGGAGGAAACCGTGAGAAAAGTCTAGGGGTTTGCTTTTTTTTTTCTTCTTCAATTCTATTTCACTACTCCACAAACATGAATATATATAATGAGCTACACCACTCCATCATCACCCCTCATCACACTCAAATAAATCCTAGGCACTAAAATGTTTAACAACATAAACAACATAATAAAAACTAATAATTTTAGAACCTATAAATTATAAGACTAATAAAAGATAATTAAACGATTATGAGGATAATATTATTTCAAAGATGAAATAACATTATATTCATAACAAAGCGACGAAATGCCGCGGCGGTGGCGGTGACGGTTGCGGCGACGGTAGCGGTGACGGTTGCGGCGACGGTGGCGGCGGCGGTTGCGGCAACGTCCGTCAACGTCCACGAACAAGTAGCGGTGGCGGTCAAACGAGAACTCCATGTCGGCACGAACGAATGGCGGGGGATCCTCGCCATCAATCCTCCCCCGCTCAAAATCACTCATCACCGATGAGTGGCAATGGAGGGAATAGCAGGAGACAGCAACATCCACAAGTAGCGTAGCCGGAGCGGACATCCACGGGGCAGGACAAGCAGTGCAGGCATCCGCAATAGAACATAACCTGTCAAGGCCAAACACAGCAGGAAACCTCATAGGTGCGTCAGCATAAAGAAAAACAGCACAGATCTTACCATCCAATGCGAGAACCGGTAAACCCAAATGGAAGAGCGACACGGGAAAAATCTCACCTCTCAACCCACGAGAATTTGAAGTGGAAGAGAGAAACGTTGGGGAAAGCCGCTCAGATGGAGACCAGATTTGCAAAATTAAATCCGAAAAATTGAAATGCGGTGAAAAACCGATTGCATCGTAAAAATCCAAAGAAATTGCATTAAACCCAAAATTCGTGAAAATCTCGAAAGGGTCAGCGCTCCAATGTAATACTTTTGTTACGGAACTCGAAGGTATCCACTCGGGGGCTAACCAGACGAAATTAGAATCGACAATTCCGCAGTCAGATGCTCTCGAAGGTGAATGGGCATGGAAGTGATGCAACTCATAGACACTGGCATAAGGCGATGATATGTTTACATGCAGTTCGTACCAGGATGGACGCAAGATATGTGCAAGTTGATTTGGCGGGTAACAATGTCGTGAGGACACCACATCAATAGGCACAGTCGCCGTAAAATCATACGCAGTCGCAAATAAAAACATGCCCGCCGGCGGATACTCACTAATACACAGCTCACTAGACATCTCAAGCGGAGGGGCTAATAACGACGATTTAACTACGCGGATTGGACTAAATAAAATCAAGGTGCGTCCTAACAAGTCCGCTAACTGATCCAACAGGACGGGTCCCTCGCAAGGTAAATCTCTCCACTCAGTAGGTATTTGATAACAGCGTAGACTATGGCTAGCGGATCCCCGTCCTAAAATGATATCAAATGTAGGCACACAAACAGGAGGGAGGGTCGGTAAAATCGAGCCCGGGACTAAATCCAAATCCAAATGAATCTCACTCAATGGTGACTCAAACAAGGGGCAATCATCCGGGAAACTCACGTCCGGGCAATCATCAAAAAAATCGTCCAAAGATACCCTTCCCTCAGGAGGAAACTCATCCAAAATAGTAATTGAGAAATCCTCAATCTCGGGCTCCTCAGATAGCTCAGATCGGACCGCAGAAAGATCAGGTCGAGGCTCACTCAAAATAGGGATCAGAGACTCGAGAGGGTACTCAATAGTAGGGTGATCTGAAACATCACTATCATGACACGTAGTGGCTAAAGGGGTACTCTCACAAGTCGAAATATCATTATCATCCCAAGAATCATCATCCAAGTCGCTAGGATATCCATTCTCCTCATCGTCAGATAAATCTGCCTCGCCCTCAGTGGCGGGCTCAGACGTCGAAGCTAAAAGAGCCAAAGCTCTAGGCTTAGTGGGGCACTCCACGGCATAGTGGCCAATCACTCCACAAGCATAACATGTAGCGCTCTCCTTGCAATTCTTAACTATCTTCCTATGCTCAACTCGCGGTTTTGGAGCATCCCTAGTAATGACTATGACAGGTGGCGGGACAGTGGTCCTAACCTTTTCCCTCTCCCTAACGGTAGGGGTAGGGGTACTCAAAATGGTAAGATCCTTTTGGGACAAAGATCTAACGCGTGGCCTATCGTCACTCTTATAATCAGAAAGGGGTGTAGTGTCCTGGCGGGGTGAGATAACATCATGAGACGTCCTCATACGGGAGTATGTGGGAACGTGCTTGCTCGGTATAGGCAAAATCTCAGGCGGCGCTACACTCGAATAACCAGAAGACTGAGAACGGCAGTATGAGGGATAATACTCATCCGTTAACAAATTCTTCATAAGGTGCCAACCTATGGGCAAAGCCCCATTCTCTATCCTCAGACGACGCTCCTCATTTAGCCAGAATATTTTGGCGCGCCCAAACAATTTCATTCGTGATACCCGCACCTTATCCACATCATTCAGCGTATACCACTCAAAATAATATTCAATCTCCATGACCCAGTCCTGGAAGACTTGGGGGTCCCCCAATCCATCGTAGGAAGGAACATTGGTCCTAAGCTGTGGCCTAGGGGCATCAAGATGCGGTGTCGGAAGCCGACCTCCAAGTTGTGCTAACATATCTCTTATGTCATCACATTGGCGGTTCATTTCCTTGCGAAGGTCACCAACCGAGGAACATGGGGGAAGGGGACTCCCAACGCGTGCCATGACGGACTAACGGCAAAAGATTCCAATTAGGAAAAAAAACACTAAAACCCCTTTTTTTTGTTTTTATATAACTAAAAATAAAAATTTTAAAATGAACGGAACGAACCTAAGTGCAAGTGGGGGGTAGCATGGAAAGAGCGGATCGTTGTCAAGTTGAGAAATTGACAAACCTGCCTCTGATACCAAATTAATGCAGGCCACCCCTACGCGACGCTAAATTGAAAATAACAAAATTGAAAGCCTAAGGGGAATTAGAGCGAACTCCAAACGCGCATCTAAAACAACCTAAGTGGCATTTCAACGAACACGCGGCGTGCGTGCAAAGTTGGAAATTTCGGCAGCATTTCCTTTGTAATTGCGCGATCTCACAAATGGGAAGTTTCCACCCAAACCTGCATGAACACACACATTCACTAATAGCATATCCTAACCATACATCTAATCATCACAACACATCATTTCCATCCACAACGAGGGCGTTCCGGACTAAAGCTTCGATTCGGAAAGTAGTCCAAGCTACAACCCTCAAAACAAAATCATACGAGGATATACCAAATCCTCTTGATCCGTTCGAAACCAAAGGCTACACAAACCCCGGTTTGCAAACATCCAAGGGGATCTACCCTTGCGGAAATCTTCGCAAAAATTCGATTGAATACAATAGAACTTTCAGATTTTGTAAATGCTAGTGGCTCAATATTTTAGGATAAAACTTTGAAATCAAATGTCTCCAAATGCTCACAAATACAAGATGAATATCACACCAAAGTTAAGGGATAGGAAATCGTTACCCAAATTTGAGTTTAAAGGGGAGGAGAGGAGGAGGAGCAAGAGAATGTTGGAAGAGTCACACTTCCAAAAGGGTCACCGGAGTCGCACCAGAGGATGAAGAACCGAGCCGCCTTCTTCGGAGTCACACCGGAGGAGGTAGGATGTCGCCGGGGCAGCAATATTGCACCCAAGGATGGGCGGCAGCAGCAGCCGATCGGGGCTTCCAGGAGGTCGGGATGGAGTCGGCCTGGCCGAAGGAAAAAAACGGGCGGCTGGAGGAAACCGTGAGAAAAGTCTAGGGGTTTGCTTTTTTTTTTCTTCTTCAATTCTATTTCCCTACTCCACAAACATGAATATATATAATGAGCTACACCACTCCATCATCACCCCTCATCACACTCAAATAAATCCTAGCCACTAAAATGTTTAACAACATAAACAACATAATAAAAACTAATAATTTTAGAACCTATAAATTATAAGACTAATAAAAGATAATTAAACGATTATGAGTATAATATTATTTCAAAGATGAAATAACATTATATTCATAACGAAGCGACAAAATGCCGCGGCGGTGGCGGTGATGGTTGCGGCGACGGTAGCGGTGACGGTTGCGGCGACGGTGGCGGCGGCGGTTGCGGCAACGTCCGTCAACGTCCACGAACAAGTAGCGGTGGCGGTCAAACGAGAACTCCATGTCGGCACGAACGAATTGCGGGGGGTTCTCGCCATCACAACACCTCCATGGGAGAAACCCCCTTCAAGCTCTCCCATGGGTGCAAGGTAGTGCTTCCAATCGAGTTCAAGATCTGAATTCCTCGGGTGGTTGAGGTAGAGGAAGGAAGGGAAGAATGGCAACTTGAAAATGAAGAGGAGCTGCGGATCTTCCTTGACATGGTGGAGGAGGTACGTGATGTAAAATCCCATGTTACTTCTAGACCCCTTAACTTAGATTGGGTTAGGCATGGGGTGGGTTTTAGGGAAATTAGCTAGGTTTGACCCTAGGTAGTGGGTTGTAGCCATGTGGGGCCCACTATAGGACCAAGTCAAACTAGGTCAAACTAGCCTAAATAAGGACCCTAGCCACACCATGACCCCACCACATTGCCCTAACCCTAAAAACAATCTAAGTGGACCCTAGGGCATGTCACTAGGTCAACATTTTGACACTAGTTGACCCAAGTCAACCTTGGGCCTAAAGTGGTCAAAACAACACTCATATGCCCAATTAGCCTAAGTAGGGCACCCCTTTGACCCAACTAAAGTTGGGTGGTGCCATTGGGTTCATGACCGTCAAGTGGGGTCAGCCCACTAATCATGTTGACCAAGTCAACTCTCCAAGTCAACAAAGTCAACAATTTGACCTAAAAGAAGAAATTAGCCCAAGCCCTTTTCCCCTTGGGCCAAGCCCACCAAATATGGCTCATTGGCAGCCCAAAGGGTCAAATACCAGCCACACCCCTCTGGTTGTGGAGAGAGAGTACATGCAAGGGGGTATTTTGGAGATTTTACCCAAAGGAAGAGAGAGAAGGAGGAGAGAAGAGAAATGAGACCACTTGGCCTGGTTTCTCCTGCCCAAAGGCCTGCTGGCTTTTCCCAGGGGATCATTCCAAAAGAATTGTAGTTGGGGGTGTCCAAGTGGAGGCTATGGTGAAGCATCCAAAGTGAGCCCGAGCTCACCTTGGAATTATCTCCATGTATAAGCCTTCCCAGCCCCAGCTAACCCCACCATCAGCTTTAGAAGGTCGAGAGGAGTGGAATTCGAGTGTTGGATCAGGTCTTTTGCTGGAGAATCCAGGACACGGGAAGGAGCTCACCGGCGCACCACCGCCATGCCAAACCGCCGCCAAGCTCGCCGTCGGGCCTCCATTCAGGTCCGTTTCGACGCCCCTCTCTTTGTACTAGCTTCTTAGATCCATTAGGCGAGATATCGGGCTCAATTGAGCCCGATGCCATGAGAGGAAAGTGCGTATTTACCGAGCTTTTCTTCTTGCTCCTGTTCGCCAGAGGAGCCAACTCTGGCGGCCTCACCGCCGGGAAACGCTAGCCCCCACCTCAGTGAAGGTGGTGGCGACATCCGCGGGCGGCGGTGGTGGCTCAGCTGGCCGGAAAACGGCAGACAAGTCGGCCCAGCGCAAATAAATCCCGGCCGTTTGCTGGAGGTAGGAGATGAACAGATGTCGTCGGTTTATGCTTTAAGATTCGTGCTAAACTATATAATGTTATATTATAAATGTTATGAAATGTGTATTTCTGTCAAAAAAATACAGTCACATTACATGTGATTTTTAGTGTACTTAGAGACCTCTCCCTAAGTTGAATCTTCAATTAAAAATGTAACCCTGTGTGTTACCTTTAAAATGCAACCCTAAACTTGGGTTTTGGTCCAGTGGTCTGGCCTGTAGGGCATTTTTACTAGGACTGGTCCTAGGATAAGGAAGAAATTAAAAGTGAAGCCCAGGTAAAAACATAAGTCCAAATAGGATGGAATTTTGGGTATGTGATTTATTTGGGCATATTTATCCCCTGCCAAAGTTTGGGAATTTTTGGAGACAAAATTCCTATAGTTTTTGTCATAATATCAAAAATTAAATTAATGGTATAATTGAAGTGTTAAGCCTCCAAATGGCCCCAAATTTTGGTGGCAGGTCCTTGGGGACATCATCAGTGCATGATAGAAATTTCATCACAATTGGGTTACTGCATGTTGGGTTAACCCACTTGCATGTGTAGGCTTGATTTAGCCTTGGGGTGCAAATAGCAAAATTTGTTATGTTGTGTATTCACCCTCTTTGAGGCTTCTAAAAATCTTGAAATTGAAACCAGAGGATCATTAGGGAAAATTTAACCCCTCAATTTATTTATGGGATTTTTGGAATAAAAAATCCCATTATTTGGAATTTTGAAAATATAGTCCTTATTTGAAAATAAATTGAGAAAATAGGTTTTGATCATGCAAAATCCTCAAACTTTGCCAAGTTAAAAATAAGGTCATATTTGACTTAGTAAAATTTGATCTTTCTGTTTGAGAACTTCTGGAGTAAAATACCTTGTAATGACCATTTTACCCTTATTACATTTATTCATGAATTAATGGAAATACAAATCAGAAAAATTTGGAAATATTCCTAGTGATGTATAATTGTATTAATAGTCTTGCATAAATATCTCAGAATTTATGAATTTACTGATAATTTTAAAACTAACATAATGGCATTTTGGTAAATATTTAAGAATGGGAATTGTTAGGCCCTTACACTATAGAGGTTGATGAAACTCTGCCATTATTCTTAAATTAATGTCTTATATGCTCTGTAATTTTCCTAGAATTTTGGTAATGGAATTTCTTATACTTCCTTTGTAAAATGATAATTATGATGATTTTGTATTAATTAAGGAATAAATAGAAATACTTAAAGGAAAATTATAAATCTTGGAATACAGTGATATTTAACTATGTTATAGGTCAGAATAATTTCTCACAACATTAGGATTATGATATGATATACTTCATGTGTTAAATGACATGAAGAATTATTTGAAGAAATTAATTTAATGATATAAATAATTGGGAAAATTATGAAAATCATCATGGTCATCATATAGGTCCATACCACCCTGGGATAAATAATTTGAGACATATGGGCCAAGTATTTAGAAGTTGGATTCTGGGGTGGAGTTAGGTCAAGGGCTGCGCATAGTAAAAGTAGGTTATACTATAGGCCCACCAGGGGATAGATCGACAATTGAACTAGAGAACATGATTGGAAGTATGACCCTGGTGGTTAGTATCGTCTTAGTGATGAGAGTAAAAGTGCAAGTCATTGGGTAACCACTGGAATGGAGGTCGGCGGAAGACCGTCGTCCTTCCGATAATAATACCTTAAGTCATTAGCATAGTTCTAAAGTAACAATGAGAGTTGGTTGTGGATCATGGGTAGAAATCAACTAAAAGTAATTATCCTTGCGAAAGGGAACTTTGGATTTTTAATTCCATCTTGATTCCTAGTGCCCCCGAGACCCCTTCATTGGGCATACCCTGGGCAGTCGTGGGATTAACCCTAATTTACTAAGTAGAATAACCGGTAGGCAAGAGTAGCCTAATAGGCTCGGTAAACTGTACTTGTTCTCACTCGTGCCGGGTTGGAGGTACTTGCAGTCCGTTGACTACTTGCTCACCCGGGCAGGGTTGGAGGAATAAGGACAGGTTGGTCCTGTGAGCTGGAGGCTCGAGGTGAAATACTTGCATGTGCATAACTTAGTGGTGGGTCATGCGGTACTAGGCTAGTCGTCACACCGATGGCGGTATGGTGACTCGGGTGAGGTGTACGGGTGGAAGGGCCAGTATGTTTTTTAATACTGCGGTCAGGCAGACAATCCCCGAAGACGTGCACCCGACCTAAAAGACTAGCAGGTAGCTAACAATAGTACACAAAGACTCTAGAGTGCACTTGTCGGTGTACAGAGGCGTACAGAAGAGGTCTTGACCTGGTATTGTGTATACCCGCCTAAAAAGCGGAAGCGCCCGTTCCGCTGTTGCCGTAGCCACAACGGCGGTACCTGAGAGTGATGCTAGCTCTCGAAAAGTGGGAACTAAAGGTCTGTGATCACAGAGTCGTTGTGTGTGAGTTGCACTTGCCTGCTGCATAATTTGCATCATAACATTCATTCATGTTAGAGCACACGCTTCATAGATCCTTATCATATAAATTAGTATGGGCTCTTTTATATGATAAGTTACAATTCCTTGAAACCTTAACTTATAAATTTGTATGGGCATTTTTATAAGTTAAGGTACGTCCGTGATGATAGATAGCTTTACATTTCAGCTTACTTTATTTCCTGCTCTTACTTTCAGTTCTTTTCTTTTACTAGTACTGCTTTTACTTACCTGTACTACATACTTAGAACTTCTAGAGTAGGATAACAATACCTATTACAACTGCCAGTTAACATTTGTCACCTGCTTCCACTTTTGCTACCCCTTGTTGTCCTCCGCTTCGACCTCCCGCTCGGTGCCTAGGAGTTGCGGGGCGAGGTGCAGAGGAAACGACTTAGTCTTTTTGACTAATGGTCGATGACCATATCATTTTAGGAGCACGAGGAGATGGACAAGCACGTCGAGGAGCCAGGACTTGAGGTGCAGATGCCGATACCACCTACTACCACTACTGGAGCATATGTTCAGGTGAGATGAGTTGAGATGTTAGATTCCGCTGCTGTTAGATTAAGAGAGAGAGTGATTTGATATTGATGTACTGGGCATAAGCCCTTATTCAATTTCATTTTCGTACTCATTTTGGACTATATTCATGTACTTTTCATTTGATATATATATATGATTAGTACTGTGGCTGTGGACTGTGATATTTACTCTGTTTTATACTTCTATTTCTCATATTGGCCGACAGGTTTATGATCGTACTAGCCGGCAGAATCGGCGACTTACGGTGTCGACTATTCCGCGTGTTAGTGTCACCGTAAGGCGGTGGTTCTGGGCATAAGATCCGAGTTAGCCCCGGAGAGGGGGAAACGGATCTTACAAACTGCTATCACTTGAACAAGCGATCATGTGAGAAAGAAGTCCACAACACTGGAACACCCCGCTCGAGCATTAGTTTGCAGACAAACTATGCAGCGGAAGCAATGGTGTGCCCATGCGCAAAAAGTCACATAAAACAGTCCATTAAACAATGAGTTAGGCCAATTTTGACGTTTACCTTACCTTTATGCAGCCTCCACAGGATGCGGTTCCTCCCCCTCCGGCTTCCATTCCCTTCATGCAGATAGAGATGGGACAAACTCTTACGGCTATACTGGATGCCTTCAGAGCCCAGCAAGCCCTGACACAGCTGCCAAACCCCGGGTCGAACTGGTTGAATGCCTTTAAGAGTCTGTCTCCGCCAGTGTACCGCGGGACAGAAGATGCGATGAAGACGGAGGAGTGGTTGGAGACCATTCAGGAGCTATTAGCTGGCATCAGCTACCCCGTCAGACAGGATGTCCCTCTTGCCACCTCAGTACTGGAGGCTCATGCGAAGAGATGGTGGAAGTCTGTGCGAGACTCTACATACGCTGATAGGGAGCTGATGGATATTACTTGGGAGGAATTCAGTGATGAGTTCTTGGAGCACTACGTATCCTCCACAGACCGAGATTCCTTGGAAGCTAGATTTCTGAACCTCCAACAGGGAAGCCGATCCGTGATCGAGTACAAGAGAGAGTTCTCCCACTTGGCTAGGTTCGCGGGATTCCATTACTGGGATGACCGGAAGTATGCAAAGAGGTTCTACCATGGGCTCCAGGACACCTTGAGGCAGCCCTCTTTGTTTATATCGCATGGCACCACTGCACAGATCATTGAGATGGAGAAGAAGCTGGAGGCTGACCAGCTGATGGTACAAGGCAGAGGGAAGAGACCGCTAGAGGGGTCGTCATCCGGAGATGGTAGCAGGGCATCCCATATGGGCAAGGTTATCGGCTACAGGAGGGGTGGGGCACGTCGTCGTCCCAACTACAGGCAGGAGCAGGGGCCTCCTCCACCATTGGCTCCCCAACCTCTACAGACTCATGGGCCGATGAGACAGGAGGATCGTGGCCAGAGACAACTCACGTGCTTTGGATGCGGCCAGCCTGGACACATTAGGACGCAGTGCCCCCATCAGATCCACACAATCCCTCCTCCTCCACCTCCAGTGGCCCCTCCAGTGAACTAAGGTCGAGGCCGAGGACGAGGTCGAGGCCGAGGCCGAGGACACTACGGCCGAGGCCGAGACCGGGAGAAGGTGTATGCGCTGGACCTCACGGAGCAGAGGAACCCCGAGGAAGTGATTACAGGTACTTTAATTATTGCAAGATTTAGAAATTTCAACTTTAATAAGTACCTTGAGAACCTTAGAAATAATCTTTATCTTTGAACTCAAACAAAACCCAGGCATAGTTATGATCAGCGGCAAGCCCGCTCATACCCTCTTCGATACGGGTGCTTCGCACTCCTTTATGTCAGACACCTTTATTGAAGGACTATAGGGCGTGGAAAGGTTCCCTGGCATAGAGAGGAGGGTACGTCTTCCTGATGGCTCGGATCTATAGACTACGGTTAGCTGCAACATGGAGGCTGAGATCGGAGGCAAGGCGTTCGAAGCTCCGGCAGCGGTCTTAAAGTTACCAAACTTCGACTTGATTTTGGGCATGACTTGGCTCCATTGGAACCATGCCCAAATCGACTGCCCCGCGAAGAAGATTACACTTAGACATGGAGATTCTTATGTCACCATCGAAGGTATCCGTCCCATCCCCCATCTATCTTTATCTTATGTACAGGCTGTCAAGGCCTACGAGAAGGGGGAGGAGGTGTACCTCATATGCTTCGAGATGGCGACAATCGAGAGTTCAATAGCCGATATCCCGGTGGTCCGGGATTTCTCCGACGTATTCCCGGAGAAATTGCCTGGACTACCACCGGCTCGAGATCTGGACTTCAGAATTCAGCTAGTGCCGGGAGCGAGACCAGTGTCCCGGGCACCTTATAGGATGGCTCCCAGGGAGCTGGCAGAGTTCAGGACGCAGCTTCAGGAGGTAGTGGATTCGGGATTTGTGCGGCCGAGTTCGTCACCGTGGAGAGCACCGGTTTTATTTGTGAAGAAGAAGGATGGATCCCTCCGATTACAGGGAATTGAACAGGTTGACGGTTCGGAACACCTACCCGTTGCCCCGGATAGATGAGTTGTTTGATCAGCTTCAGGGAGCCTTCTTGTTCTCTAAGCTATATTTACGATCCGGCTATTATCAGTTGCGCATCCGGGAGGAAGATATACCGAAGGCAGCATTCAGCTCACGTTATGGATTATACGAATTCACGGTCATGCCATTTAGGCTCACAAATGCCCCCTCAGCATTTATGACGCTCAGGAACCGTGTGTTCGAACCGTATTTGGATCGCTTTGTCATAGTATTCATCGACGACATCCTGATTTACTCCCGGACTCAGGAGGAGAATACCAGGCACTTGGCACAGGTTTTACAGAGACTGAGGGAGTTTCAGATGTATGCCAAGTTCTCGAAGTGCCAGTTTTGGATGCAGGAGGTCAGTTTCCTGGGGCATATTATCAGCGGGGCTAGATTAGCAGTAAATCCAGCAAAAGTAGAGGCAGTACGGGATTGGCCACGGCCAAAGACAGTGTCAGACATCTGCAGTTTCTTAGGTTTAGCAGGTTATTATCGCAAGTTCGTGGAGGGGTTCTCGAGGATAGCCCTCCCCCTCACGTCCTTGACGAAGAAGGATGCGGTGTTTGATTGGATAGAGTAGTGCGAAGCGGCTTCTCAGGAGCTGAAGGACCGACTCACTTCATCCCCCATCCTTGCACTCCCATCTAGGATTGAAGGATTCCAGATTTATACAGATGCCTCCTATCAGGGGATGGGTGCTGTCCTGATGCAGCATGGACACGTTATCGCTTATGCTTCACGACAGTTGAAGAAGCATGAGCATAACTATCCAGTACATGACCTCAAGTTCGGGGCGGTGGTATTCGCCCTCAAGACATGGAGACACTACTTATATGGGATCCATTGTGATATCTATTCAGATCAAAAGAATCTAAATTACATTGACAAGCAAAAGGATCTAAACCTACGCCAGAGGAGATGGCTTGAGTTCCTCTGCGATTATGACTATGAGATGCATTATCACCCGGGGAAGGCGAACATTGTTGCGGATGCCTTGAGCAGGAGAGCCGGCGCTTCTGGACCGGAGCCTCGGGTGATGTCTATAGAGCTGTTTTGCATGATGGAGGATATGCACATTACCATGGTTTCGGAGGCCGAGCCAGTGGTGTACAGAGAGTACTTGAGCTCTTTGGTCGGCGATGATGATATCCGGGAGCGCATAGTTACACATCAGAGATTGGATACTGATTTAGAGCCTATTTTCGGTGCCCTGGAAGGGGGAAAGTATGAGGACTACACGCTGCAGGACGATCTTCTTCAATTTTGTGGTCGAGTATACATTCCAGCAGAAGATGGTATCCGGGATGACATCCTCAGAGAGGCACACTGCTCCAGATACTCAGTGCATCCCGACATCACCAAGATGTGGGCTGACTTACGACGGACCATGTACTGGCCAGGGATGAAGAGGGAGATCATCTATTTTGTGACACACTGCGAGACCTGCCAGCGAGTGAAGGCCGAGTGCAAGAGCCCGAGTGGTCTATTACAGCCACTGCCAGTCCCAGAGTGGATGTTTAAGGACATTAGCATGGATTTTGTTCACGGATTGCCTCGCTCCCACTCTGGGCACGATTCAATCTGGGTTATTGTAGACAGACTGACCAAGGTAGCGCAGTTCATTTCGGTCAGAAAGGATGCCCCAGTTGCTGTGTTGGTGAGAATGTTTGTGGAGCAGTTCATCAGATTCCATGGCGTCCCCAGGTCTATTATTTCGGACCGAGACGATCGCTTCACCTCCAGGGAATGGAGGGCAGTGCATGCTTACTTGGGTTCCAGACTCACATTTAGCACTGCCTTCCATCCACAGACCAATGTTCAGGCGGAGCGGACGATCCGGACTATGGAGGACCTGCTCAGGCTATGTATATTGGATACAGGGAAGCCTTGGGAGAGACTACTGCCACTGATTGAGTTCTCGTACAACAACAGCCACCAGGCCAGCATCGGGATGGCCCCTTATGAGGCACCCTATGGTAGAAAGTGCCGGAAATCGCTATCTTGGGTTCAGGATGTGGATACTCGAGCTCTCAGATCAGATTTTGTGGAAGATACGGAGGCCCAGATTCGTTTGATCAGGGATCAGCTATTGGAGGCACAGAGAATACAGGCAAAGTACTATGATGCTCGGCACCGGAAGATGGAGTTCCAGGTTGGGGATAGGGTTTTCCTGAAGATACGTCCAGTACATGGTGTCTCTCGGGTGCGGAGGCACAAGAAGCTCAGTCCGCGATACATGGGGCCTTACTTGATCCTGGAGCGGATCAGCCCCTTGGCTTACCGATTGCAGCTGCCACCGGAGATGAGTACCTTACATGACGTCTTCCATGTCTCTTCCTTGCAAAGAGCTCTCCTTCGGCCGGAGCAGCACATTACTACTACAGCCGGACCGGTAGAGCCTGACAGATCAGTTAGATTTGAGCCGATCTGGATTGACGATACGGCCGTCCGAGTGTTGCGGAAGAAGAAGGTCCCTCTCATGAAGGTGTTGTGGTCGAACCATGGACGGGAGGAGCACACCTGGGATCCGAGAGATCTTATGCTGGAGCAACACCCGGAGCTATTTGTATCAGGTACTTTTAATTTATGTTTTAAACTTGCTTAAAATTCTTGCAAGTAGAACCCCGTAGACCCGAACTAAAATTTCGGGGACAAATTTTTTTTTTGTTTATAGGATTTGTAACATCCCATGTTACTTCTAGACCCCTTAACTTAGATTGGGTTTGGCATGAGGTGGGTTTTAGGGAAATTAGCTAGGTTTGACCCTAGGTAGTGGGTTGTAGCCATGTGGGGCCCATTATAGGACCAAGTCAAACTAGGTCAAACAAGTCTAAATAAGGACCCTAGCCACACCATGACCCCACCACATTGCCCTAACCCTAAAAACAATATAAGTGGACCCTAGGGCATGTCACTAGGTCAACATTTTGACACTAGTTGACCCAAGTCAACCTTGGGCCTAAAGTGGTCAAAACAACACTCATAGGCCCAATTAGCCTAAGTAGGGCACCCCCTTGACCCAACTAAAGTTTGGTGGTGCCATTGGGTTCATGACCGTCAAGTGGGGTCAGCCCACTAATCATGTTGACCAAGTCAACTCTCCAAGTCAACAAAGTCAACAATTTGACCTAAAAGAAGAAATTAGCCCAAGCCCTTTTCCCCTTGGGCCAAGCCCACCAAATATGGCCTATTGGCAGCCCAAAGGGTCAAATACCAGCCACAAACCTCTAGTTGTGGAGAGAGAGTACATGCAAGGGGGCATTTTGGAGATTTTACCCAAGGGAAGAGAGAGAAGGAGGAGAGAAGAGAAAGGAGACCACTTGGCCTGGTTTCTCCTGCCCAAAGGCCTGCTGGCTTATCCCAGGGGATCATTCCAAAAGAATTGCAGTTGGGGGTGGCCAAGTGGAGGATATGGTGAAGCATCCAAAGTGAGCCCGAGCTCACCTTGGAATTATCTCCATGTATAAGCCTTCCTAG
Organism: Platanthera zijinensis; assembly: GCA_039513925.1. NCBI lineage: Eukaryota > Viridiplantae > Streptophyta > Magnoliopsida > Asparagales > Orchidaceae > Platanthera > Platanthera zijinensis. The sequence continues at coordinate 185,023,675 of CM077080.1, read as the reverse complement.
CCCCAGCAAACCCCACCATCAGCTTTAGAAGGTCGAGAGGAGTGGAATTCGAGTGCTGGATCAGGGCTTATGCTGGAGAATCCAGGAAACGGGAAGGAGCTCGCCGGCGCACCACCGCCATGCCAAACCGCCGCCAAGCTCGCCGCCGGGCCTCCATTCAGGTCCGTTTTGCCGCCCCTCTCTCTGTACTAGCTTCTTAGATCAATTAGGCGAGATATCGGGCTCAATTGAGCCCGATGCCATGAGAGGAAAGTGCGTATTTACCGAGCTTTTCTTCTTGCTAGGGTTTGCCGGAGGATCCAACTCCGGCGGCCTCACCGTCGGGAAACGCTAGCCCCCCACCTCAGTGAAGGTAGTGGCGACATCCGCCGGCGGCGGTGGTGGCGACATCCGCCGGCGGCGGTGGTGGCTCAGCTGGCCGGAAAACGGCAGACAAGTCGGCCCAGCTCAAATAAATCCCGGCCGTTGGCTGGAGGTAGGAGATGAACAGATGCCGTCGGTTTATGCTTTAAGATTCGTGCTAAACTATATAATGTTATATTATAAATGTTATGAAATGTGTATTTTTGTCATAAAAATACAGTCACATTACATGTGATTTTTAGTGTACTTAGAGACCTCTCCCTAAGCTTAATCTTGAATGAACAATGTAGCCCTGTGTGTTAACTTTAAAATGCCACCCTAAACTGGGGTTTTGGTTTAGTGGTCTGGCCTGTAGGGCATTTTTACTAGGACTGGTCCTAGGCTAGGGCAGAAATTAAAAGTGAAGCCCAGGTCAAAACAGAAGTCCAAATAGGCTGGAATTTTGGGTATGTGATTTATTTGGGCATATTTATCCCCTGCCAAAGTTTGGGAATTTTTGGAGACAAAATTCCTATAGTTTTGGTCATAATATAAAAAATTAAATTAATGGTATAATTGAAGTGTTAAGCATCCAAATGGCCCCAAATTTTGGTGGCAGGTCCTTGGGGACATCATCAGTGCATGATAGAAATTTCAGCACAATTGGGTCACTAAATGTTGGGTTAACCCACTTGCATGTGTAGGCTAGATTTAGCCTTGGGGTGCAAATAGCAAAATGTGCTATGTGTTGTATTCACCCTCTTTGAGGCTTCTAAAAATCTTGAAATTGAAGCCAGAGGATCATTATGGCAAATTTAACCCCTCAATTTATTTATGGGATTTTTGGAATCAAAAATCTCATTATTTGAAATTTTGAAAATAGTCCTTATTTGAAAATAAATTAAGAAAATAGGTTTTGATCATGCAAAAATCCTCAAACTTTGCCAAGTTAAAAATAAGGTCATATTTGACTTAGTAAAATTTGATCTTTCTATTTGAGAACTTCTGGAGTAAAATACCTTGTAATGACCATTTTACCCTTATTACATTTAGTCATGAATTGATGGAAATACAAATCAGAAAAATTTGGAAATATTCCTAGTGATGTATAATTGTATTAATAGTCTTGCATAAATATCTCAGAATTTATGGATTTACTGATAATTTTAAAATTAACATAATGGCATTTTGGTAAATATTTAAGAATGGGAATTGTTAGGCCCTTACACTATAGAGGTTGATGAAACTCTGCCATTATTCTTAAATTAATGTCTTATATGCTCTGTAATTTTCCTAGAATTTTGGTAATTGAATTTCTTATACTTCCTTTGTAAAATGATAATTATGATGATTTTGTATTAATTAAGGAATAAATAGAAATACTTAAAGGAAAATTATAAATCTTGGAATACAGTGATATTTCACTATGTTATAGGTCAGAATAATTTCTCACAACATTAGGATTATGATATGATATACTTCATGTGTTAAATAACTTGAAGAATTATTTGAAGAAATTAATTTAATGATATAAATAATTGGGAAAATTATGAAAATCATCATGGTCATCATATAGGTCCATACCACCCTAGGATAATTAATTTGAGACATATGGGCCAAGTATTTAGAAGTTGGATTCCGGGGTGGAGTTAGGTCAAGGGCTGCGCATAGTAAAAGTAGGTTATACTATAGGCCCACCAGGGGATAGATCGACAATTGAACTAGAGAACATGATTGGAAGTATGACCCTGGTGGTTAGTATCATCTTAGTGATGAGAGTAAAAGTGCAAGTCATTGGGTAACCACTGGAATGGAGGTCGGCGGAAGACCGTCGTCCTTCCGATAATAATACCTTAAGTCATTAGGATAGTTCTAAAGTAACAATGAGAGTTGGTTGTGGATCATGGGTAGACATCAACTAAAAGTAATTATCCTTGCGAAAGGGAACTTTGGATTTTAATTCCATCTTGGTTCCTAGTGCCCCCGAGACCCCTTCTTTGGGCATACCCTGGGCAGTCCTAGGATTAACCCTAATTCACTAAGTAGAATAACCGGTAGGCAAGAGTAGCCTAATAGGCTAGGTAAACTGTACTTGTTCTCACTCGTGCTGGGTTGGAGGTACTTGGAGTCCGTTGACTACTTGCTCACCCGGGCAAGGGTTGGAGGAATCAGGACAGGTTGGTCCAGTGAGCTGGAGGCTCGAGGTGAAATACTTGCATGTGCATAACTTAGTGGTGGGTCATGCGGTACTGGGCAAGTCGTCACACCGATGGCAGTACGGTTACTCGGGTGAGGTGTACGGGTGGAAGGGCCAGTATGTTGTTTAATACTGCGGTCAGGCAGACAATCCCCGAAGACGTGCACCCGACCTAAAAGACTAGCAGGTAGCTAGCAATAGTACGCAGAGACTCTAGAGTGCACTTGTCGGTGTACAGAGGCGTACAGGAGAGGTCTTGGCCTTGTAGTGTGTATACCCTCCTAGAAAGCGGAAGTGCCCGTTCCGCTGCTGCCATAGCCACAACGGCGGTACCTGAGAGTGATGCTAGCTCTCGAAAAGTGGGAACTAAAGGTCTGTGATCACGGAGTCATTGTGTGTGAGTTGCACTTGCCTGCTACATAATTTGCATCATAACATTCATTCATGTTAGAGCACACTCTTCATAGATCCTTATCATATAAATTAGTATGGGCTCTTTTATATGATAAGTTATAATTCCTGGAAACCTTAACTTATAAATTTGTATGGACATTTCTATAAGTTAAGGTACGTCCGTGATGATAGATAGCTTTACATTTCAGCTTACTTTATTTCATGCTCTTACTTTCAGTTCTTTTCTTTTACTAGTACTGCTTTTACTTACCTGTACTACATACTTAGAACTGCTAGAGTAGGATAACAATACCTATTACAACTGCTACTTAACTCTTGTCACCTGCTTCCACTTTTGCTACCCCTTGTTGTCCTCCGCTTCGTCCTCCCGCTCGGTGCCTAGGAGTTGTGGGGCGAGGTGTGGAGGAAACGACTTAGTCTTTTTGACTAATGGTCGGTGACCATATCATTTTAGGAGCACGAGGATATGGACCAGCACGTCGAGGAGCCAGGACTTGAGGAGCAGATGCCGATACCACCTACTACCACTACTGGAGCATATGTTCAGGTGAGATGAGTTGAGATGTTAGATTCTGCTACTGTTAGATTGAGAGAGAGAGTGATTTGATATTGATGTACTGGGCATAAGCCCTTATTCACTTTCATTTTCGTACTCATTTTGGACTATATTCATGTACTTTTCATTTGATATATATATATGATTAGTACTGTGGCTGTGGACTGTGATATTTACTCAGTTTTATACTTCTATTTCTCATATTGGCCGACAGGTTTATGATCGTACTAGCCGACAGAATCGGCGACTTGCGGTGTCGACTAATCCATGTGTTAGTGTCACCGTAAGGCGGCGGTTCTGGGCATAAGATCCTGGTTAGCCCCGGAGAGGGGGAATCAGATCTTACACGTGACCTCTCTGCCATCTTCCAGGAGGAAGTGAAAAGAAGAATGGCTAAGTACTTTGACAAGCATGCCCGGGTCAAATAGTTCACGGAAGGAGACTTGGTCCTGAAGAAGGTGGATGTCGCGGGAAGGTCAGCTGCTGTGGGGAAGCTCAACTGCAACTGGGAGGGTCCGTACATTGTAAAAGAAACATTAAAGTCAGGAGGGTAACGCCTCCATAATGTGGAGGGTGATACCCTAAGTCTCACCTGGAGCGGTGATGACTTGAAATATTTTTACCCTTGAGTTATGTAAGTAACATTCTTTTCCTAATAAAACTTGATGTGCCTGTGCTCCCGTTGTGATTCATGAGAATGGGTGAAGTGTTCATTTGACAGACCCTGAGAAAATCCCGCTGTCAGGCTCTCACCAAGATGACAGGGATGGATGCCATAATGGAGTATACCCGGACCCCGAGCAGATCCCGCTGCCAGGCTCCCACCTAGCTAATAGGGCCAGATGTCACTCAAGGGAGTCTACCCCGACCCCGAGCAGATACTGCTGTCAGGCTCTCACCTAGCTGGTAGGGCTGGATGTCACTCGATGGAGTCTACCAAGACCCCGAGCAGATCCCGCTGCCAGGCTCTCACCTAGCTGGCAGGGCTGGATATCACTTGAGGGAGTCTACCCAGACCCGAGCAGATCCCGATGCCAGGCTCTCACGTAGCTGGCAGGGCATGATGTCACTCGAGGGAGTCTACCTAGACCCGGAGCAGATCCCGTAACCAGTCTCTCACCTAGCTGGCAGGGATGGATGTCACAAGAGGTAGTCTACCCAGACCCCCAGCAGATCCCACTATTAGGCTCTCACCTAGCTGGCAGGGATGGATGTCACTCGAGGGAGTCTACCCATACCCCGAGCAGATCCCGGTGCCAGACTCTCACCTAGTTGGCAGGGCTGGATGTTACTCGAGGGAGTCTACCCAGACCCCGAGCAGATCCCGCTGTCAGGCTCTCACCTAGCTGGCATGACTGGATGTCACTCAAGGGAGTCTACCCAAACCCCGAGCAGATCTCGCTGCCAAGCTCTCACCTAGCTGGAAGGGTTGGATGTCGCTCGAGGGAGCCCCACCCTCTCTGGGAGTTATTCAAAAAGATCGGTCTTTTTCCTGAGGGTATGGAGAAGAAAGCACTTACGGGTGACCTGGGGCTCACGAGCCCGGCTTGGTAGAAAGGAGGCGAGCCAGGCCCTTGACATCGGGGCTTGAGAGCCCAGCTCGACAGAAAGGATGCGAGACAGGCCCTAGGAATCCTCCGAAGAAGGCGAGCTCCAGCAACGCACCTCACCCCCCTCCAGTTTTATTTGTGAAATTTTTTGTCTTAACATAGGCGAAAAGGGAGGCAGCTCACGAGCGAGCTGGGTGGCGGCGAGTCCTAGCATGGCGAGTGGTCTCCCAGGTTGCCTAGAGGTGGCGAGCTCTAAGGATCTGTTGGGTACTGTATCCACAATTACCTGGATTTGAGGAAGCCACCTGTCAAGCTAAGATGAATCCACAATGTATTTGATGAATTATTCTCTAGTTGTACTTGCAGATATTCCATGCTAAGTACACACCAATGTCAGGGTACAGTGGGTCAATATACACGGGTCTGTGCAACGTAATCCCTCGTTGAGCAGATCAGTGTGTTGGCCTACGTGTACTCTCTCTATTGGGGTGTACTTAATTTCAAGTACAGGGCTATGATAAAGCAAGAGCAGACAATGAGCAAGGAGGGGCCAAAGATCTGCTCAAGGGGAGAAAGATGAGAAACAGCCTAAGTACAAATCGACGAGAATCACTAAGTGATTCTCGCCGATTCGGCGAGAATCACTAGTGATTCTCGCCGAGTCGTCGAGAATCACTAGCTGATTCTCGCCGGTTGAAGCCGGCAGCTTCGACACAGACAGGGAAATTTTCTAAGGCAGTATCGTCGAGAATTACTTATGATTCTCGCCGATTCGTCGAGAATGACCTTGCATTCTCGACGATTCGGTGAGAATCAAAAGTGCCTCCCGCCGATTCTCCCCGGCTTCTGTATCTGTGCAGTCAGATTTCGGCTAAGTAGAAGTCGGCGAGAATCATAAGTGATTCTCGCCGATTCGGCGAGAATCACCTATGATTCTCGCCGAATTTGACTTGGCAATTTTTCTGAAAGTTCTGGACCGGTCCAAGTTATCTGCAGCTGTTTGAACCGGACCTTGGTCCTTACTTTGGTGGGACCCACAACGGTCATCTTCTTGACCTAAGGTATATATACACTGTATTGGTGAACAGTAAATGGTCGGATATACGGAATTTCAAAAAGAACGAGCGGCCGACGACAAAACCCTAATCTCGCGATCTTGCTCCGCCGTCTTCTCCGCCGCTCGTGAAGGTGGTCACCGCCGCTGATCGTGGATTATTCCTGATCTCCCGGTGACAGAAGCTTAGGCTAGCATAGCGTCTCACGCGTCTAACGAGAGATCCCTTGTCTCTTGGTTCGTTGATCGGGAAAATCTTTCCCCTTCCGAATCGATCGAGACGATCGATCCTTGTGTGACCGTTGGAAGATCTTGCTTCCTTTGCTACGAAGTTTGAATCAAGTTGGCACTGCTGCTGCTCTCCGTCGCCGCTGCTGATTTCGAGAACCTTGCCGCCGCCGGTTTCGGGAAAGATTCACTCCAAGTGAGATCTAGGGCTGTGCACTCTTCGTTGACTTCAAGAGCACGTCGTCAAACGAAGAGAGTCACCTTCTCTCCAAACGTTGTTTGTATCTCTTACAAGCTAGATTTTAATTTCCTTGTAACGGACCGTTTGGTCCCTAGTTGTAAGGGTTGGGTGCAACCCGGATTGTGGGAGTGTTGACTCCTACGTGTGGAAGGGTTCCTTCCGTGAGTGCAAGGATTGGATTTCAATCCTGTTGGAGAAGTGACCGAGTCGTCCCGTGTTGGGAGATAGGTCGAAGGGGGAAAGTGGACGTACCCAAATCGGGGAACCACTATATATTGTCTGTGTTCCTTGTGTGCTTGGTTGTTTTGTTTTCTTATGCAGGTAAATCTTTAATTCCGCAATTACGCTGCAGAGTCACCTAATCCCCCCCCCCCCCATAGGTGAACATAGTTGACACTAGGTGGACTTTCAAGTGGTATCAGAGGGAGGTTGCTCATCAAAGGGGTTAACTCCTCGAGTAAGCTCCTGCATCTAGTGTCAACTAGAAGATTAGACTCACGCATGGAGTTGGACTATGATGTCCATCCTCTAAGACTCCCCTCATGTACAAAGGAGTATTATCCTATCTGGAAGATGAGAGTTATGTTTCATCTGGAGGCCATCGACCCTCGGGTGTCAATCATCTTGGAAGAGGGTCCCTTCATTCCCATGAAGGATTCTGAGTCTGGAGAGGATATCCTTATCCCCAAGAGTCCCAAAGAGATGTCTGAGACCGAGCTCTCACTGTACAACTTGGATAAGTTAATACGTCAGATCATCACTGACGTCTGGTCTGGTGTATCTCGTTCAAGAGTGGACAAGTGTAGGACAGCCAAGTCCATGTGGCAAACCATCTCAGACCTCATGGAGGGATCAGAGAAAGCTGGCACCGGTTGTCAGCAAGAGGATGAAGCCTATGTAGGAGTCCTTATCTCTGAAGATGAAGGGCATGATCAATACGTCAATATCAGGGCTCCTGTGTCCTTGTCAGAGACTGAAGAAGAAGCTGAGGAAAGCAGTTCTGATGAAGCTAACACAACAGTTTCTGCCAATCTGGATGGTAACCTTGAACAACAAAGTCTGACGCAGGTAACTTCTTCCTCATGCCCCTCTCCTCTTGAAGTTCCTGAAGTCAGGAATAGTTTTGAGAGTAGTCCTTCCAATGATGCATGGGATACACATAGCTTCTCTCAACCGATTGATTATCGTGATTCCCTTGAGAGTGCCCTTCAGACGAGCAACTTACTTGTTGAGGAACAAGCTAAGGAGATTGCTCAGCTGAAGATTTTGATGAATCTCCAATTGGAATCCATCAAAGTAAAGGACTCTCAGATCTCGGATCTAGAAAATTGTCTAGAGACCGAGAAGAGGATAGTTTCCAATTTCTCCAAGATTGATGCTATCAAGAGGAAGGCAGAAAATGGGTGGATCTCCCAAATCATTAAGTCATGGAGAAATGGGGAAACGGTGTTCAGACCCCCCACCCCGAGTAGGATGGGCACTCATCATGCATTCAGGTATGACCACAGGAATGCTCGGGGTCACTACAAGGTTAATGTGCCCTCTGGTGGGAGTACTCAAAATGCAAGGGGTGTCATGGCCACCCAGAAGAGAATACCTCTGGCTTCCACCAAGCCCTTTGTATTCTCGGCCACAGCACCTACTCGTCATGCATCTGCCAGCATCAGCTCACAATGCGCCTCTCACCTCCCTAGGACTCTGGAAAGGGGGGATAGAAATCATGTTGTTAGGACTCATGAGGTCCTTGGAAGGGGGCTGACTGAAAAGAAGGCACCCCCTCCCAGGCCTCATGATGCCTGCCATATGCATTCTTTCCACCCTTCCAATAGTCACGGTGGAAGAGACAATTCTGTGAGCATATCTGGCTCTATTCCGTTTAGACCCAGAACTATGACTATCTCTGTCATCGGTTCAGGTCACAAGCGGCGATACAACATTCATGAGTGTTGGTGTTGTGGCAAAGTGGGTCATTTTGCCATAGACTGTTGGCACAACCAATCTGCATCAATGGCAAGGGGACCTCCACATCCTTGGGGCAATGTTAGTCTTCCCACCCGGATTCCTGAGGGGAGGCACTCAAATTATTATGCTAACAGGAACCTAGGACCCAATACATATTGGGCTCCTAAGGTAAGGTAATATTCTTTGGTGCAGGGTAGTCTAGACTTCCTAGTCATGATGGGAGCTAGACAGAAGATGTTCCGAGAATAATCTGGAACAAGCATCTGGATCGCAAGAAGTACTATCCTCAAAATTGAAGTATTATCCTCAAAATTGAACACCTGGTATGCTCTTCAAAGGATCTCAATGATGAATCTTACAACCTCAGGTATCATTGATCAGCCTAAATAATTGAGTCATATTGTGTCGTCATATACATATATATATATATATATGTACAAATATACTTCTACACATCTATGTGTGTTCTCCTAAGGGCAGATCAAAGCTGTATAATTAACCCTTAGATATATTACTAACGATGTGTCAGTAAATTCTCTGATAAATTCGAGAAGTTATACATTACAAGCTGAAAATTAAAGCTGACACGATATTAGGAGACACTGAGAATGACAACTAACATCATGAATATTGCATTTATCAATCTCGACATAACTTATGAATCCTGATAGCCAATGTCAGTAAGTTAGGAATCTCGGGGTTGATGTACCTCCTAAGCGGTGTGGTAAGTTACACCACACGTGGCTTAAGTGATCGTTTCAAATTCTTGACAACCCCGGACAAATAAAATTGAAATTCCGGCAATTCTCATCGAACCGAAGCTATTAAACCCGGTTATAGCTAGTAATCCCGCCAACCCAGCGATTCTCACCGACCCAATAAATCCCGCCGACCCTTCGACTTCCCGTTGGTATCAGAGCCCTCCCAGCGATTCTCGCCGACCCTTCGACTTCCCGCTAACCCAGCGATTCTCTACCTCCGATTATCGTCAACACCCTATCCAAGACATCTCTCGCTACTAGTTTCACAGCTCTCCCGAAGCAGTGTCCCCTCTTTCCCGAAGCTCTCCCGCTACCGGTTTCTTTGCTTTCGGCTTTATCGTGACCTAACAACCCTCCGGAAGACCTCTTGCAGCCGAAGTCACGCCCTCGCTTGGCCTCGAATCGACTCGCCGCACCTTACGCAACGTGGTGCCGGAACCTTCACTGCGTCTCCTCCTAAGTTTGCTATGGCTCCAAGGACCACCGCTGGGCTGGTCACTGGCTGTGAATTAGTTCGAACCGGGTTCTCACACGCCTCGGATGAGTTCAGAAACATCATCATCATGCTGGAAGAGGCTGGACTCACGTTTGTACTGGAGCATCCCTGCAAAATTCTGGATAAAGAAGTGGTGGAGTTCTTTGCAACCGCCAAACTTCGGAATGAAGACTCTATCATCAAGAGTAAGGTTGCTGGTGCACGGATCAAGATGTCTGCCAGGACACTGACTCAATGCTTGCAGCTGTCCAGTTCTGAGCACGAGGATTATCTGGAGGAACATGATAGAGCCAGGACCCTATTATTCTGTGGGCTAGCAAGGGGCACCAGATCTATAAAAAGAAAAGAAATGAATGAGGAGGGGAAACTCTTGTCCGACATCATTGGGAATGTACTGATATGCAAACCAGGCTCACACGACCACATTTCAGCCGACATGTTCAAGATTCTCGTGGTGATTGTCTGCCGAAAGAGATTCAACTGGGGGGCCATGCTTTTCGAGAAGATCAAGGACACCCTCAGATCTCCAAGCTTTGGACGAATCATCAGTCTATTTCTCAATCAGTTGAACGGAGATAAGTTCGACATGAGCAAAGGAGTTCCCTTGCATTATTTGAAGAAAATGGACTCCAGCGTCTTTGACAGATGGGAGCGAGTCATAGGGCAAGCTGCTGTGGTAGTTGAACAAGAAGAATCTCCGGCCGAGGACAACAGAACTTCAGCAGATTTCTTGGCAGCCCCCAGTGAAGTTCATGACGCATTGATCACAGGAACTGAGGGGGAGCCTGTACTCTCTTCTGCGAACACCATATCTGATATTTCTCAGATAGCAAAAGATGCTGTGGAGGCCGTGCAAGAAGACCGTGAGGAGGAAGTGGGAAATATGGAGGAGGAAGAGGAAGAAGCAGAAGACGTGGCAGATGGTGAGGAGGCTGAAACTGATGAGGAGGAAGAGGAAGAAGTAGAAAAAGATGTGCACATCACTGATGATAATGGTGATCATTTGGAGACAGAGATAGAGGAAGAAGTACCTGAGAACGAGAAAGCAACAGAGTCTCAGGAGGATGCTGAGGTTCCGTCTGAGGAACAAGCTCCTAAGCAATTAGATGCAAGAATGGAGGGGGAGCAATCCTTTGTTCCCCCTGTGGAGTCCATCCTACTATCAAGCTCTCCTAGTACTTCTGAGGGGGAGGCTAACCAAGGTATGCCTGCAGCTCCTCCACTTCAAGATAACTTAGCAAATCACACTGTAAATATTGTCCAAGGGATCCTAGATGAGGTCAAGAGATCGTTTAAGAAGTCCCCCAAATCGGTGCTAAAGAGACTACAAGAATCTGAGGACCTCATGCTCAAGAACATTGTGCAGATCAACCATAAGTTAGATGAGATGGAGAAGAAATTTGATGACAAGTATACACAGGCAGGCACAGCAGTAACTCTTCTCATGCAAGGACTCAAAAAGAATACTGATGACCTGGGAGTGGTCAATAATAATGCACATGTTATGGCAAATAGCATACAGAAATTTGATGCCAACATGGTGCTCCTCAATCAAAATCAACAAGCCCTGCTGACTGAATTCTCCAAATCTCTGAAGCATATAGATGAGTCCCTGCACTCCTATGCAAACTCCATAGCACTCGAAGCCAAAAAGGGGGAGCAGGAATATACTACTAAGATGGAAGGGCTTCAGCACATCATCATTGAAAACTTCGATCAGTCAAATGTTTTTGTATATGACAGTTGCCAGTGGTTGCTTAACCAAGCTTTAGGCAATAATATACCTGAGGTTAATCCTGTACATGAAACCACTGAGCACAATACTGTGGATGACGAAGGGGCAAGTGCAGAGGCTGTTCCGTTGAGCGAAGCTGAGATGAAGAAAGCTGCTGAAAGGGCTGAACGCAGAACTTGGTTTGATCAAGAAGCCTTAGCTAAAGCCAAAGGAAAAAGGCAGATCCAAGAGGGAACCTCAAGAGAAACACCAGCTGAAAAGAGGACCCGATTGACGGAGGAGGATGTGAGAAATGAAAAATGGAGTCCTGTGTCAAAAAGTATCATCCTGGACACATTCTTGTTACAGCAGAAGGGGCACATAAAACGAAGTGAGGTATACAGTCAATACGAATGGGAGAGGCACAAAGAATTTGAAGCCAAACGCAACTTATTTTTCAGAAATAATACAGTGACAGATAAAGTTCCTCCTCCCAGATATCATCCTAAGCCCAAAGAATATTTCGAAAGACAGAGCAAGAAATTCCTGGCCCAGAAGCTTAAGGATGATCTAGCCAAGGAAAAATAGACCCAGGACCTTTTTGTCCTTCACTGCACTTCTATGTTTTTTTTATTATTGTCTTACGAACAAGTATTGTGGTTTTATATAAATATATATATGTGATGACATGTTGTGACTCAAGTATTATTTTGTCTGTTCTTATTGTCTTAAAGTTTTAATTATTCTGCGGGTGGTGGTATTCATCTTAGCTAGTAGGATTTTGGCTTCGTCAAATAGGGGGAGATTGTTGGGTACTGTATCCACAATTACCTGGATTTGAGGAAGCCACCTGTCAAGCTAAGATGAATCCACAATGTATTTGATGAATTATTCTCTAGTTGTACTTGCAGATATTCCATGCTAAGTACACACCAATGTCAGGGTACAGTGGGTCAATATACACGGGTCTGTGCAACGTAATCCCTCGTTGAGCAGATCAGTGTGTTGGCCTACGTGTACTCTCTCTATTGGGGTGTACTTAATTTCAAGTACAGGGCTATGATAAAGCAAGAGCAGACAATGAGCAAGGAGGGGCCAAAGACCTGCTCAAGGGGAGAAAGATGAGAAACAGCCTAAGTACAAATCGACGAGAATCACTAAGTGATTCTCGCCGATTCGGCGAGAATCACTAGTGATTCTCGCCGAGTCGTCGAGAATCACTAGCTGATTCTCGCCGGTTGAAGCCGGCAGCTTCGACACAGACAGGGAAATTTTCTAAGGCAGTATCGTCGAGAATTACTTATGATTCTCGCCGATTCGTCGAGAATGACCTTGCATTCTCGACGATTCGGTGAGAATCAAAAGTGCCTCCCGCCGATTCTCCCCGGCTTCTGTATCTGTGCAGTCAGATTTCGGCTAAGTAGAAGTCGGCGAGAATCATAAGTGATTCTCGCCGATTCGGCGAGAATCACCTATGATTCTCGCCGAATTTGACTTGGCAATTTTTCTGAAAGTTCTGGACCGGTCCAAGTTATCTGCAGCTGTTTGAACCGGACCTTGGTCCTTACTTTGGTGGGACCCACAACGGTCATCTTCTTGACCTAAGGTATATATACACTGTATTGGTGAACAGTAAATGGTCGGATATACGGAATTTCAAAAAGAACGAGCGGCCGACGACAAAACCCTAATCTCGCGATCTTGCTCCGTCGTCTTCTCCGCCGCTCGTGAAGGTGGTCACCGCCGCTGATCGTGGATTATTCCTGATCTCCCGGTGACAGAAGCTTAGGCTAGCATAGCGTCTCACGCGTCTAACGAGAGATCCCTTGTCTCTTGGTTCGTTGATCGGGAAAATCTTTCCCCTTCCGAATCGATCGAGACGATCGATCCTTGTGTGACCGTTGGAAGATCTTGCTTCCTTTGCTACGAAGTTTGAATCAAGTTGGCACTGCTGCTGCTCTCCGTCGCCGCTGCTGATTTCGAGAACCTTGCCGCCGCCTCAAACCGCCGCCGGTTTCGGGAAAGATTCACTCCAAGTGAGATCTAGGGCTGTGCACTCTTCGTTGACTTCAAGAGCACGTCGTCAAACGAAGAGAGTCACCTTCTCTCCAAACGTTGTTTGTATCTCTTACAAGCTAGATTTTAATTTCCTTGTAACGGACCGTTTGGTCCCTAGTTGTAAGGGTTGGGTGCAACCCGGATTGTGGGAGTGTTGACTCCTACGTGTGGAAGGGTTCCTTCCGTGTGTGCAAGGATTGGATTTCAATCCTGTTGGAGAAGTGACCGAGTCGTCCCGTGTTGGGAGATAGGTCGAAGGGGGAAGTGGACGTACCCAAATCGGGGAACCACTATATATTGTCTGTGTTCCTTGTGTGCTTGGTTGTTTTGTTTTCTTATGCAGGTAAATCTTTAATTCCGCAATTACGCTGCAGAGTCACCTAATCCTTCCCCATAGGTGAACATAGTTGACACTAGGTGGACTTTCAGGATCTATTCACGGGTATGAGTCCTAACATGCACTCTAACGACAAGTTTTATCCTAACACAACCCCTAAGGAGAAGAGCTCGTGGGCGAGTATATCACATTGAGAAGGTGCAAGAAAAAGAAGATAGAAGAACATGTTTTGCATTATCAATATCTTAGTTACAAAAAAGGGAGCTCACCTAGGCGAGGTTACAAAAAGGGGGGGGAAGAAAATTACAAAAAAAAGAAAGAAAAAGGGACGGGTCAGCTCTCGCCTCCTCCCCCAGATTGGTTATCTTCGCCCGCTCCTCTAGATGGATCATCCTTGTAATCCTTCCCGAAGATTAGATCGAAGCTGTCCTCCTTCGCACTGGGCGGCGTGGACGAGAACAGACTCGACATGAGGTCTCGGGCCGTGATCTCCTCGGAGAACTCCACCAAAACCCACGTATCCTTCATGATCTGCAGGGTGCATTCGACAGATTTGATCGAGTTGACCCACAGCCTTTCAACGACCTCAGCCTCGTCGAAGATCCTCAGCTTCTTGTATGGGAAGGGGGCTCACTGCCACTTGGAGGGAGGAGGAATTTTTCCTGGCAGATGATCTCGCCATGGAGCCCCATGTTCTCCTCGCTAAGCTTCGCATTGTTCCCCTCCAGCTCAGCGGTGCGAGCCTCTAGATCGGCGTCATGAGACTACAACATGGCGGAGCGAGCACGCAGCTGGTTGTTTTCTTCCTCAAGCTCGATGGTGCGAGTACGCAGCTCCTTAGCGGCCTCGGCATCCTGTGAGGTAAAATGGGTAAGTAAGTCTAAGGCAAAAAAATTCCATATAAAAAGAGAAAGGGGTGATCAGTGCTTACCAGCCTGCCAGTTGCCTTGGCGAGTAACTCCTCGGTAATGTTGAGTCGTCTCGCCAGATCGGCCGATTTGTCCTTTTCCAGGTCACGCTCCTGCTCGGCTTTTAACTGGAGGCGGTTGAGGTTGAAGCCGCGGCGGATAACCATATGGTGCAGCTCCAGGGCCCGCATTTGGGCTTTCATTCCCTCATGGCCGAGCTGGCGTAATGTCGCCCCCTTGTAGGCCTCGACGTCCTCGCGCCCATAGAGGCTGAAGCAAAGCACGTAGGCATGGATGGAGGAAGGTTGGCGATCTGACCAGGAGGGGTGGAGGGTGGAGAGGGAGACCCTGTGGGTCTGCTTATCCCACCGAACCATCGGCTCGCCAGCTGGGTCCTTCACCTTTCCCCCAAAGCCGAAGAGGGGGTGGCTCTTCAGCGAGCCCAACTCATGGGCCGCGACCCCATTTGTAGCAGGAGGAGCGGAGGTCTCTCCGACGATCCGTCAGGAGAGGGATCGGGCGAGCTCATATATTTTGCTTTTTGTTTTCTCGACCTGGGGGACATCACCGCCCATTTCATCTTCTTTGGCGGCTGTGGGCGGCGAGGTGAGCTGGACCCCGCGGGATCAGATCACTTCTTGCCAAATAAGGGCTTGGAGGACGCCAACTCGTCTCGGCAGGCTGCATCAGCTGCCTTCTCACGTGCGAGTGGGTCAAGGGAAGGTCCCGAGACTACAAAGGGCAGGTTCTCAGGGATCAGTCTCTCTCCTACGTGAAAAACAGTAAGAAAATTCTGTTGAACCCCGCGAGCTGGACAGAAGGAAAAAGTAGAGACATACTTCGCCGGGTAGGACAGGGGGAAGAGAGTCGAGGTCCCTTCGGAGGAAGGTGACCTCGAAGTCTTTGTGGAGAAAGAATTTGGGGAGCTCGGCATCATTGTCGGACACAGAAGGGGGTCGGTACACTTCCTCGCCCTTCCGCTACGACAAGTAGGGGACGTTGCTGAGATCGCCCCTGATGAATACGATCTTGGTCATCCAGTTATGGTGCTTATTCGCGATGACGCGAACTTTGATGGACGAGCCCCCGAAGTAGGCAACACCATTAGGGGTCTCCTTGTAGGTGAAGAGTTTCCTGAAGACAGTCAGGTTGAACTCGATCCGCAGCCTACGGAGAAAGCACGCGAACGAGACCATCATGGCGATGACATTCGTGTTCAGCTGTGCGGGGACCGGGCCATAGTACTTGAGGACCTAGCGGATTTCCGTCTAGAGGGGTAAGCACAACCCCACCTCAAAGTACGAGATGGGGAAGGCGAGTTCATCCTCATAGAATGTGTTGATGGCTTCATTCTCCCCAATTCGGCGCGCCTCAAAGCTAAATGGCAAGTAGTCATTCATGAATTCCACGAGCTCCCCTTCGGTCATGTTCCCCTCGAAGAAGCAGTAATCAACGAAGTGTCAGGCACACTTGGAACGTCCGTCAGCATCTGGGTTTGTCTTGCCCATGCTCGTGAGGTGAGTAATGCGCGAGTACAGGTAGGGGAAGAAGTGAGAAGGGGGTACGAAAGCAGTAAAGACGGTGGACCGGGGTTGGTGAGGGGCCTATTTATAGAAAAGGAAATCCGTGGCCGAGCCGACCGACCAGTCCGGCTTGCCCGTCCTAGCTCTCCAACCCCAGCTCGCTGACTTCTTTGGCCTGTCCTATTCCGTGTTGAGTTGAGCCTAAAAAGGGCACTATTTTATCCAGATTACAAACATTGAAATTTGAAAAAATATTTTAAGTTATTATAGATAAGGGTGCAGATATTGTTCAAAGAAATCAAATACAGAAGGGTGCAATCTCACAGGCGCGCGAGCTGAGGGGGGAAGGGGCGAGTGCCGGTAGGCTCAGTAGGAGAGCCGTTTCTACCTACCCCGTCCTTGCATACCTTTCCCCTCAGGTCGACGCAATTCGTGGAGCCCACGTATCAACTCCAGGTTCTTCTGGGCGGCCCTGATATTCTCGTCGATCTCATCTATAAGTGGAGTAGGAGACACCGCCTCGTCTGCCGGACCACCGTCCACTTCTCTTGCCGGCCGACCCCTCACCTCATCCGCGAGCTGCGCGTAGTTTCGCTGCAGCCTCTCGTTGTCCTCCTGGACCTTGCGTAGCCCGCGCACCAACTTCTTGAAGATTCGGACCCCTCGCCTCGTCAGCTCTTCATTCTCAACCAAGGGGCCTAGGTAGGCCTCTATCGAGTTGGGGGAAGGGAGGGGCGAGCAGCGAGCTGACTCCGAAGAACCGTCGGCGTCAGGCTGGATGTGGGTATCTACAAAGGCAACTGATCTTTATAAGAAGGGCAGGTACTACCAGGGAATTGGTGAAAGATGGTTTAATGAAACCAGAAATCTACCTTGCGAGCTCGACTTCCCGGGTGTAGTGCGAAGCGGGATCATCCCCAGGTTCTTGCCACGACCCGGGCGATGAGTTTGTGGGGGAAAGAAGGTTGAAGCCTAGAACTGGTATGGTTCTTACATTTCCCCCCTCAAGCCCTGGGGCGGGAGAAGGTTGTCGAGAAGGGATGCGAGCCGACGACTTCATCTTTTGCGAGTCTAGTCCCAAGGTCCTGAAGGGGGGAGATTTATCCCGCAGGTGGGTGTCCGGAGTTTGAGGTCGCAAGTTGTCATGAAGAGTATCTACTCACGGCAGGAAGGACTCGCCATCATTCTGTTGGCTATTTAGGTCGATGCAGAGGTCAATGATTTCATTCCCTTTTTGCTCAAAGGGAGGTAGAGTAGAGGAGCCGGCCCCGTGCTCTATGGCAGATTTAAGGTCATGGAAGATAGGCTCGGTAGCTTGGGGAATCGGTCTCGCCCTCTTGATGGAGTTGGGCCCTGTTGGACCGCTCTGAGGGATAGTGGGCACCGCGATCAAGTTGGCGATGCGAGCAAAGGAGACTTCGTAAGACCTCACAAGCCTCTCTTGGATCTCCTTGGGGATATGCATCTCGGCAAAGATTAGAACAAAGGGAATGACAAAGGTCACCCAGGTAATGCAGGTGCATATTTATAGCCACTAGTGGCCCCCACCGAAAGATTCTCTGGATCCTTCCACACTCGCTGAATCCTGTGGGGTTGGATGTTTCTTTCCGAGCTTGTGCCAACCTCAAAAAGAGTGGGGATTGAGTACAACTCCGTATCCGGCGAGCGGGTCAGCAGGAGATAGATTGGCTAAATCGGGTAGTCTGAGTCCCTAGGCAAGCTCGGCAGGGGGGAGAACTCGGCAGTCTCCGACTCGCCCAGGTTGTTCATCGAGCTCTGGGCCGTTCGTCGAGCTCTAGGACTTTCGTCGAGCTCTGGGTTGTTTGTCGAGCTCTTGGCTGTTCGTCGAGCTCTGGGCCTTTCGTCGAGCTCTGGGCTATTCGTCGGGCTCTTGGCCTTTCGTCGAGCCCTGTAAATTCGTCGAGTCCTGGGCCGCTCGCCAAATTTTGACCACTCAACGAACTCATGATATGCGAGTAGGGCAGGCCGGGCCCGTACTCGCCAAAGGCTGAGCGGAAGTGGCGGGTGCTAGCTCCATCAAGCACTCGCCACCCTTGCCGAGCAAAGATTGTCGAGGGCTACTCGCCTAATGATCTGTGAAGTATTTTCACCATTTTGCCCCTACTTTCCTGCCCATAGCCAGTTAGAACAGCGGAGTTACACTATTGGCAGATCTAGTTGGGCTGCACATAGCTGTTCAGAATAGCGGAGGTTGGCTATTTACAAGCCATTTTCAGAAATCAATAAATAGGACCCAAGGGGTACCTCCGAAGGTATACTCACTTGTCTCCCAGTCTTCTAGCGCTTTCTGAGGTACCTTAGCCCGACATTTGGCCAAAGAGGGGAAGCGCTCTAAGATCTTTCGGGTGTGTGGTGGGTCCTCCGCGCTGAGCCCTTGGGTCAGTTCCCTACTCTGCATCCTTTGTCATTTTGCATGCAAGAGAGAAGTAGGTGCGTGATCACCCCTTCCCCAAGGGTGAACTCCACAGAGACCAATATTTCGGTTTAAACAGCTTGGAATAGATCTGCTAACTGAAGCACCCTCATCATTTTTCCTTTTATTCTGTACTTGAATCTCAGGAGGTAGATCTTGATGTATCTCTGACTATTATGAAGTCCATACTTGATAATAACTTTTAGGAGGAAGTTCAGACTATTCAGGTCCAGGAGAAAAAGTAGGCTTGAAGATATTTGGATCAAGTTAAGGAGGTGGAGGCTCATTTGGGTCAACCTGAAAATCTGGGAAGATTTTGTTGTGCATCCACACAACATACTCAAAAGTATATAAGTTTACCTCTATAATCTGCTTTTCAAAACTGGTATTGATCTCTTTTGGTTGATCATCCAACTGACTTTTCATCTCTAGCACCTTCTTTTCTAGAACTCCTTTAACTTTATCCTCCTCCTTTCTGACTTCTACAGACAGGGTCTCTATGGTATCTTCCTTAAACTTGCCAACTTCTTCACATGTCTTGAAGTTTTATTGTTCTGTTTTCTTCAGCAGTTGTATCTGATTGTCTGCCACAGTTACTGCTTGATTCATCACCTCACCAACACTAATAATAGTGTGTTCTAGAGCCTTTCCACCAATATTCAACATCCGTTTGAAGTCATACGTATTACTCTGGATTTCATCAAATTCTCTACTCATCTCTTTCTCTAGAGCAGATACTTTATCATTAACTTCTTTGAGAGACTTAACAAAGTACTCTCTTTGCTTTGTAAGCATAGATTCTATTTTACCCAATAGGGTGTCTTCAGGAATTGGTGTTGCTGTAGGAGATGGAAGAGGTAGAGTTGGGGCTGTCCATACTAGGATTTCTTCAATTACAACTGTACTTCTCCCTCTTTGGGCAGAAGTCATTTCATCACCTTCCTCTCCAAGAATGACAGGAATTTAGAAGTCTAGATTCTTGAGAGGTGGTTCCACCTGTTCAGGACTAGCTTCATCATCTGAGGGTATATCAATACAATCTCCCTCAGTTTTTGGAGAGGGATGAGCATATTCTAGAAATTCTGAGCCACCATCATGAGCTGGAATGCTTTTCTTCTCATCAGACTTACTTTTATCTTCTTCTTCCATTGCTTCCACATCTGCAAGCACTTCTTCTAAAATTTGCTCAACATGATCATCGGACTGGGCTTCTATTTCAAGTACCTCTGCTTCTAGAATCTCATCATGCTGCACTTCTTCTTGAACTAAAGAAGCAGGCTCCCCCTCAGCAGCTGCACAATATGTGCCAACTGCCATAGTAAGAGGAGGAGATGGGGTCCTATCCTTATCATCTTCTACCCTTGGAGCGGCCTGGCCTGACCTTGGAATGCTTATTTACCATCTACTGATTGTTTAGATGGTGACCTTCTTTAGGTGGTGGATTGACACAACTTTGTACAGGTCAAAGACCTCAGGGTGAGCTTGATTCAAGTACAGAGAAATAATTCTTCCAAAATTTGGTGCCTTCAGACTCTCCTTGATCTTTTCAAACAACATGTATCCCCATTGGAATCTCTTTCGACATACCATAACAGTCATCATATCGAAGAAATCTGAAGAAATATATCCAATAGACCCTGTTTTGCATAGAATAACCTTACCTAAAATGTCGGCCAAAAGTTTACTTTCTTCTGTCATATGTTGCCTTCTAACTGAAGTGGTAGGCTGAGGAAGACCACAAAAGTAAAATGTTCTTGAGAAGTCAACTTCTTCTAGATAATCTTCCTCTACAACTGATGGAATTCTAAGGAACTCTGTCAATGAAGTTGGCCTGACTTTGATCTTGATGTCTCTGTCTAAGCTTTTCAGCAATTTCCCAGACCTCTTGACCTTGGAATTTCTGAAAAACTCATCAACTTCAGGTAACAACACCTTACAGGGATGTTCCGGGATGAAGGTGAAGCCGATGGATTCTAGAAGTAGCAGAACATTCTTAAAGTCGTCTAAAATTTCCTCTATGCCTGCGCGAACGAATTCACTTCCCACATCGATCTTGGAAGATGAAGCCATTGATTGCAGAGAATGAGAAATTTCTGATATGCCGAAGAAGAAGCGATGGATTTTGCGAGAGAGATAGCTGAATGCTCTAGCAGAACTGAAGAGTTTTTATCGGGAGAGGCTATTCGAATTTGTGTATTTGGATTTCTATGGACTTATCTATTTATATAAATTTGAAATTTTCAAAGAAATAAGAGAAGCGTACCTGGAACGACATTTCAAATTCTTCAGAAATTTGTCCTATCGAATTAGTGCATTTCTCGAGAAAAATGATGCCTCTCGAGAAATCCATAAGCCATTTCTTGAGAAATAGAAATAATGTTCCCAGAAGACCAGAAAACTTTTCTCGAGAAATATAGAGGCTTTCAAGAAATCCAGTCTGTTTCTTAAGAAATCAGATATTTCTCAAGAAATGGAAGTCCTTTTTTCGAGAAATCAAACTTCTTTTCGAGAAATCCACACTAGTTTCCGAAAAATACAAGATCTTTGAGTTTGTCCTTGACTTTAGATATGATCACTTCAGGATCCCATGTTGAGCATGCTAAGTTCTATCTTGAAAATGGAGAACTTGGCCTCTTCCAACGGATTCATGAAAATATCTGCCACCTGCTTGTTCGTTTGGACATAGCTAAGGGTTATGTGCTTATTCTACACATACTACCGGATGAAATGGTAGCGTACTTTGATGTGCTTGGTCCGACTGTGGGAGACTGGATTGTTGGCGATAGCTATTGTGCTGGAAGAGTCGCAATACATTGGAATTTCTCTGAACATCAAATTATAGTCTTCAAGTTGATTCCTTATCCAAAGAAGCCGTGTGCAACAACTACCCGCAGATATACTCTTACTCGGCAGTAGATGTTGCCACACAATTTTTCTTCATACTGCTCAAAGAGATAAGCCATCTTCCGAGTAATTGGCACGTCCCGGAAGTGCTTTTCCTATAGTCCCTGCTTCCTGCAAAATCAGCATCTGAAAGCAAATTAGCTCGACATCATTACTTCTTGGGTACCATAAGCCAAGGTTGGGTGTACCCTTAAGGTATCTTAAAATCCGCTTTGCAGCGACGTAATAAGATTCCTTAGAGTTCACCTGATATCTAGCACAGACATATGTTGAAAATATTATATCTGCTCTACTGGAAGTCAGGTAGAGCAAGGATCCAATTATGCTTCTATACTTGATTTCTTCAAAAGGTTTCCCTTTCTCATCCTTGTCCAAAGACACAGTTGAACCCATTGGAGTCCTCATGGAGGTTGCGCTCTCCATTCTTAATTTCTTAAGAAGCTCCTTGGTGAACTTTGTCTGAGAGATGAAAATTCCATCTTCAGATTGCTTCACCTTAAGTCCTAAGAAATACTTTAACTCTCTCATACTGCTCATTTCAAACTTCCCTTGCATAAGTTTGGAAAACTTCTTGCAAAGGTTGTCTTCTGTAGAGCCAAATATGATGTCGTCGACATAGATTTGACTAGCAGAATCTTGCCTTTAACTTCCCTAAGAAATAATGTCTTGTGTATCTTTCCACTTATGAACTTGTTCTCAAGAAGAAAGCTAGACAACGTCTTATACCAAGCTTGGGGAGCTTCCTTTAGTCCGTATAAAGCTTTATTTAAAAAAAACATGTTCAGGGAATTTAGAATTGACAAAACCTGGGGGTTGTGCTGCGTATACTTCCTCTTTCAGATTACAATTTAGAAAAGCTGACTTCATGTCGATTTGATAGACGGTGAAGCCATTGAGGGCAGAATACGCGGGAAACAACCTGATTACCTCGAGCTGAGCCACTGGAGCAAATGTCTGGTCTAATTCGATCCCCTTTTCTTGTCTATAACCTTGAGCTACAAGCCTGGCTTTTTTCTTGATAATTACTCTGTGTTCGTCCAACTTGTTTCTGAATATCCACTTGGTGCCTATCATGTTCTGTCCCTTTGGTCTGGGCACCAGCTCCCAGACTTTGCATCGTTCAAACTGGTGGAGCTCCTCTCGCATTGCCATGATCTAAGAGGCATCTTTGTTCGCTTCCTCAAACTTCTTTGGCTCGACCTGAGATAGAAAGCTGAGATGCAAAACTTCGTTAGTTGTACCTCTTCTAGTTCTAACACTGTCGCCTGGATCTCCAATTATTTGATCATCTAGGTGATCTCTTAGGTGTCAAAACCCTAGATTCCTTTCCCTTCCTTAAGCAGGACCTACAACATCTTGTACAACCTCTATAGGTTGAGGCAATTCTTCCTCTAGCGGTTCTTCATCCACCAAGCCTGGATCGATGATCTTGACTGAGCTTGGAATGTCTGCTTTGACTGGTTCATCCAAGCTAAGCTCTTTGAATCTGGTACCTGCATCTGCACCAATAAAAATAGACGAGCTGCTATGGAGCATGCTAGTCTCATCAAATACAACATTTATAGACTATTCTACCACCAATTTTATCTTATTGAAAATCCTATATGCCTTACTATGGCTACTATATCCTACGAAAATACCTTCGAAACACTTTTCACTAAACTTTGTATGGTAATACTTTCCATTATTAAGTACGAAGAATTTACTTCCAAAGATTCTAAAGTAGGACACAGTCGGTTTTCTGCCCTTCAATAGCTCATAGGGGGTCTTACGTTGGTTTTTGTTGATGAGTGCTCTGTTTTGCACGTGACAAGCCGTGTTGACTACTTCAGCCCAGAAATACTCCGGAAGTGAAGCGTCATTCAACATGGTTGTACATGCTTCAATTACGGTTCTATTCCTTCTCTCAGTAACTCCATTTTTGTTGTGGAGTGTGCAGGGAGGAAAACACATGAATGATACCTTGGCTTTAACAAAACTTTGTCATAGCACCAAACTCAAACTCTATTTTGTGGTCACTTCTGATTTTGACCACTGAGCAGTCCAATTCATTCTGAATTTGCCGGACAAAATTAGTGAAAGAATCGAAGGTGTCTGACTTGTGTTTCAAAAATAACACCAAAGTGAAACGCAAGTAGTCATCAACAATCACTAACATATATACCTTACCTCCTAAGCTGTGAATAGGCATAGGTCCGAATAAGTCTATATGAAGCAAGTATAAGCTTCGTGAAGAATCCTTTTCAACAATACCCTTGAAGGTAGTCCGTGTCTGCTTACCCATTTGACAAGTGTGACAAGGACTCTCTTTAAGGCACTTAATGCTGGCAGCATCACGCACTAAGTTGTGAGAAAATAACATAATTATGGTTTTGAAATTAATATGTGCTAATCTCTTGTGTCATTGGTCATAAAGAGATGCACTACTTTTTTCCATAAAACACATTGGGGTAGAATTGTCTGAGCAAAGGAAATTTAAACAGAAAATATTTCTGCTCCGAGTGCTTGTTAAGACGTCTCCAAATTTGCAGATGACTTTATCAAACACTTGTCCTTGCAGAACTCAACGATGTAGCCTTTGTCACATAGTTGACTTATGCTTTTGAGATTATGGTGTAATCCTTCAATATAGACCACGTATGTGAAAGTGACTACGCTGTTGGAAATCATACCATAACCTCTTGTTGTTGTCCTATCTAAACCTCCAAAGATGACTTTTGGTCCGTCTTTGACTGGGGTATAATCACGCAAAAGACTTCTTGTCCCGTTCATGTGCCGAGAGAATCCACTATCCAAGTACAAGATCAGAGTTCTATTGGCCTTTTGACATACCTGCAAAAATAAATCATTTTACCTTAGGAACCCAAAAGTATTTGGCTCCTTGGTTCCTGGTCAGCTTAGAACCACTAGGAACATTAACCTTGTGAGTGGTAGGTCTCGTATTGCTAACTCGTGGAGCTACAAAATTGGCAGGGTTGTACCAGAAATCTATGCCAAAGTGACCAACTTTGCTGCAACACCAATAGTCAAACCTATTGTACCTTCTCGGGCACTCCTGCTTTATCTTTTGAGACTTAGGTCTGGCAGGGGCACCGTCCTTTGAGGTGGAGGCCTCATGATTGCAGCATACACAAGGTTTCTGCATCTCCTTTTCCTTTTGTATAACGGGCTTGGCTTTAGGTGCCTTCTTAATGTCATGACCATGAATATATGGACCATAATTTTTCAAATGAATTCCTTCGTAAGGTGCTTTGAACACACTCTTACCATAGTTCCAGGGACGGGTCCATCCTTGATAGCGTGACTTAGGCTCTACATAAGTAGGCCGAGTATAGTGCCCATAGGACGACTCAAAGTCAACCTTGTTCATTAGGAAGATTGCCTTCTTAAACGAGGTTTGACCAAGAGGGTTCTTCCCATTTTCTTTGGTGCTAGCCTTCTTGGCAGCCTTACCCTTTCCACTGACGTGGCCAAGACCACTACCCTTCTTCTGAGTTGAGAACTCATCAATGAGCGGGAGAATAGTCTTCGGCTTAGAGTAACTCTCAATGAGTTTCCTCTCTACCGAAAGCTTTTCTTCCAGCTCATCAAGATATTTCTCCTTCAGATTTAACGTCTCAGCGGAGCCCTTGAGTTCCTCTTTCAAGGAGTGGACTTCATCACTGAGAGGAAGTAATAGTGCAATTTCTTCCTTCAGATTTGCTTCCACTGGCTTGAGAGGCAATCTCTTTTAATTGCTTTTTGACTACCTTACGACATTTGTCAAAAGCCTTTAAAAGGTTTTCGTGTTAAACCATCAACTCAGAATCACCATCCTGTTTAGAAGAGTAGCCATCATGACCATTCGAGGATGTTTCATATTCAGAGAGTATAGTGTGCTAGTTTACCTTCCCGCGGTACTCAGAGTCGCCCACTTCCTCGTCAGATTGAGCCATAAGTCCGAAGTAAGCTTCTTCGTTTTCAGAGCTCAACTCACTCGAGTCACTATCACTGAGAGTCTTCGACTTCTTGGCGATGAAGCTCTTTTCTTCTCTCTTCTTCCCTTTGAAGGATCTCTTCTCGTCCTTCCTGGAGCTATCCTTCTTCTTATACGGACACTCCGCAATCATGTGCCCTGCTTTATTATAGTAGTAGTAAACAACGTCAGAGGAAGAAAAGTTATTCAGTTTTGATTTATACCTATCTTACTTGTTGTAGCTTTTATTGGTATGATCACCGTCACGATGTGATCTCCTGGAATCTGAAGAGAATGACTTATTTTCATTTGTCTCCTCTTGCTCAGCAGCTTCTTGAACTACTTAGAGATTACAAAAAATTCTCCATCTGATAGCTCGGAGACTGACGTTCTGGGCTCAGAGTCTTCTGGAGTGTCTTGAGCTCATGTCCTTATGGGCGACACAGCCTTAGACTTCCTTGAACCTTCAACCTTTAGAGTTGTAGACTTCTCTTTGCTTAAAGATCGGTTGGCCTGCTCCTCCTTCTTTCTGGTGTTCATTTGGAGTTCGTAGGAGAGAAATTTGCCAAAAAGATTTTGAGGGTCGATCTCCCACAACTTTCCAATTTCTCAGAGGGCGACGACCTTTGTGTCCAAGTCCTTCGTGAGGGATCTAAGGAACTTGTTGTTCAGTTCAACATGAGTGAATGCATGACCATAATTTCTGAGGCTGTTGATGATCTTGAAGAACTTCTCAAAGCTGTCAGGTATGGATTCATTGGCACCTTGCTTGAAGGCTTCGTGCTCCTGGTTGAACAATGATCTGCAATCATCTCGCACTTCTTTTGTACCTTCCATTAGGACAACAAGGCAGTCCCACATCTCCTTGGCAGATTTGTAGTGGAATAAGTTCTAGAGATTTGAATCATCCACTGCACTTGCTATGATATTCTTTGCCTTCTTGTCGAGGGAGACTAAGGCAATCTCATCCTTGGTGAGATCCATCATCTTCTTGGGAATCATAATTGCGGGATTTATCGTTGAAGCCTGAGTGGGAATGTGTGGTCCTTCTTCCACTATCTGGTTGGATCAACAGCTTCCATGTAGGACCGTAATCGTTCTTTCCACATGGGAATGTTTTTCTTTGTGCACACCGGTAGCTTCATGGATGACTTGTCTTTGCTTCGATCCATGGTGAATATGCGGAATCTCTGAACACTAGATCAGGGATATTGTTCAAAGTGTTAGCCTTATCGAGCAAAACGCCCCTCTGATACCAATTGAAAGTATCTATTGTCTACCTAAATCACGTAGAGGGGGTGAATAAGTGATGTTTGTGTCTTTTTGCGGAATAAAAATATCTAAAAATTCAAGCACACAAACACAAAGATTTATAGTGGTTCCCATATTGGGTACGTCCACTGTCCCACCTTGCCTATCTACTACGAAGGGTAAGATTCGGCTACTTCACCTTTCCTAGATTATAACAATCTTACACCTCGGAGCAATGCTGCAACACCTCGGAGAACAACCTCTCCTACACCTCGATACACACCTAGATCTACAACTTGATCCACAAACCAGATCTACAAAATCGATCCACCAACAGATCTACATTCGGAAGAACAAACTTCCTACAATCTCGGAGACAAAGCTCCTACAAGGGTTAAAATAAATTTTACAAGTACAATAAAAAGTTTATACTTCCAGATCTGAAAATTTCAAGGGTCTTCTATCTTGAAACTTTAAAAACTTGATGAAGAAGGTTGAGGAAGAAAACCGAGAAGGCTGATCTGAAAACTAGGATCCGACCCGATCAAATAGATGTTGGAGAATCTTAAATCTTGGATCTGTCGAATCTTTTCTCTTGTTGAATCGCTGGATCGAAAGATGATCATAGAGAAGAATGTCGAAGAAGACGAAGCGTGCGGCTTATCCCGATCTTGAAGAATTACGGTGTGATTCTGATTTTAATTCCGATTAGGGTTAGAGAATCCTTGAAATGACTTTATATAGATCATCGTCTAACAGTCAAACGTCATTAAGTAATGATCCATGTGGATCAATCATACTAAACTTGGTTTAAAATTTGAAATCCCGTCTGACAGTTTAAAATTTGAAATCTCGTCTAACAGTTTAAAATGAAAATTCTACAACGACATTTCTTGAGAAGAAGTATATTTCTCAAGAAAACATTTTCTTTCTCAAGAAAAGACTTGGCTTTCTCGAGAAAAGACTTGATGAAATTTATGTGAAGAAAATTACTGATTTCTTGAGAAGAATATTATTTCTAGAGAACGTGACTTTGTGCATTTTTATAACTGGAGCCAGATTTCTTGAGAAGAAAATAATTTCTCGAGAAATAAACTGCTTTCTCTAGAAACGGCCTAGACTTCTCGAGAAAAAGTACTCAATATAAATGATAAGAACTGAATAAAGGATTTCGCGAGAAAAGTTTGATTTCTCGAGAAAAGTACTTAGCTTCTCGAGAAATGGACTTGACTTCTTGAGAACTATTTTCCTTTCTCGAGACATGAACTAGGTTTCTCGAGAAATCTTTAGGACCATTCTCGAGAAAAAGGACTTAGACAGATTTTGAGAATAATCCGAGAAGACTTAATGTTTCTCGAGAATAGCTATGCTTTCTCGAGAAATAGACTTAGAATTCTCGAGAAACATATTCCTTTTCATGAGGAATGGACTTGAAGAAATTTTTGGAAAGTTTTTTTCTTATTTATTGGAAACCAGCAACCCTTCCCTTATTCCATTTCTTTAGTACTTGAAAATGAAGTGCATCCCAATAGAGAGGTTATACATGATTCAACACCAAGGATCACACAATAAGGAATTACATTGTATGGTCCTGTGTTTAGTGACTCGGTGTAAACTGACATTGGTCTACACTTAGCAATATTGACCTGCAAGCACCCAACTAAAAGATAGCATCAAATACATACTTAATTCATCTTAGTTCAAGGGTGACTTCATACAAATCTAGGTTATTATGGATACAATACCCAACATTAGTTTCCATTGTTGTTATTGAAGCAAAAACTCTAATAATTTGTCAAGCTGTCAAGAAACAAATGTTAACATCAAGATCATCAGGAAGCTTCTCTTCCTGTTGAATAATAAGGAGATCTACTCTCTCTTTAGTAAAGTGGATAAGCTTTGCATCAGTCTCAACACCATTATATTGCTGAAGGTGGAAGCTTTCTTCCAGGAAAGATAAGGAAGACTCTGTGCTAAAAATAAAATCATTTTGAGTTATTTGTTCTAGTGTAAAACATTATATAAATTCTTCGTACGATCTCATTTGAGATCTGAGTTATAGGGTTGGATTGATAGCCTGCGTATAGGTCTGATTGAAAGTCCTGAGTGTAGAACTTTGTAGAAAGTCATGGGTAGGATTCAGAGTTGAAGCTGAGGTTGAGCTATAGAAAGCCTGAGGTAGGGTCTGTTGTAGACCTGAGGTAGGATCGTACAGTAGATCTAAGTTGTAAGTTCTTGAACTAAGAATAAGAGGAGGAGTTTGCCAAATCTAGCTCACTGCTAGATTGTTAGAGAGGGACAATGGACGTACCCATTATCTAGAGAACCACTATAAAATTATTGTGTTCTTTCTCTTTGTGATGTGATTATGATTACATTTAACTGCATAGTTAAGCTGTGTTTTAAAATAACCTAAAAGGATCAAAGCTCCTATTCACCACCCCCTCTAGGTGACTTAGACTACCAATATTCTTTGAAGTGGTATCAGAGCCAGGTTGGTTGTTAAGAGACTTAACAGTCTAAATTAGATCCTAACAAGGGTAGTTAGTGGATAACTATGACCTCCAGTGAATGTCATATGGAGATGAGCTCCATGAAGCTTCCCATCTGTAGAAAGGAGAACTTCGACATTTGGAAACAGAGAGTAAAGTTATATATGGAATCTTTTGATCTAAGGATCCATATGACCAAAGAACAAGGGCATTTTACCCCCATGAAAGTCTTTTTAATAGATGAAAATCTCCATATTCCAAAGCTGTATATTGAAATGACTAGGGATGAGATTGTACTTGCAACTATGAATAAAAGGGCCAAAATATAATTAGCAGTACAATTGATGATTCCACCTTTCAGAAATCGATCCACTGCTAAATTTCCAAGAAGAAGTGGAATACACTCATTGTGTATATGGAGGGAATTGAGGAGGTCAGGGATGATAGGATGACCCTTCTGAATTAAGAATACGTGGACTTTAGACAAGGAACCAAAGACAACATAGCTGAGTGTTATGAAATTTTTTTCAAGATTGTAAATGAGCTAAAGACTTATGGGAGAGTCTTCATATATTATGAGTTAAAAGACAAGTTCCTGAGGTCTCTAACAAGAGACTAGGACAACAAGATCTGTGTAATCAAGAAGATGGGGAATCTGGCCAACATTCCTCCTCATACACATTATGGAAAGCTACTCTCCTATGAGATGCAACTAAATTCAAGGAAGGAAGAAGATGTTTCTGTCAGGTCTCTTCTGAAAGAGATGTCTGTGTCCCTTAAGGCTATAAGCTCAAGGAAAAATAAGGAGAGAATTCCTTCTCTTCCTAGAAAAATGTTATAATCAAAATCTTCAGAGCCCAGCACTTCTGATGCTGAGATGTCTGATGGAGAATTTGTTGCATTCTCCAAGAAGTTCAAAAATATGATGTCTAGGAAGAAGCATTGGAAGAACAGACCTTCTTCCTCCTCCAACTCCAAGAAAGATTACAACAAATCTAAGAGAGTCAAGAAAGACCCTAAAGGGTACAAGTATGACTCTAAACTCAACAAACATGTTTCTTCTGATATTAATTGTTATTGATGCAATATTCTAGGGATAATCATTGTTGAATGCCCAGTAAAGAGAAAAAAATAAGAAGAGTGCAGGTGATATAGGAAACACCACAAGGGGAAGAAGATAGAGAAGAGCCTCTTGGATAAGAAGGAAAAGTTGTAACGTCCCAATTAGCGCTAGGCCCCTCGCACGAGTTTTGAGTCAAGAGACTTGACTCGGGCTCGGGGCGCACTGGCAAAAGGTGTCAAGTGCGTTGGATGGAGTGTAGGGTTGAGTGATATCCAACGGATCGAAAGGAAATGGCCCAAGGGAAAATCATCGAGAATGCCGGGTGATTCTCGACGATCGTTGAGTATCGCTGAGAATACTCAACGCACTCAACGCAAGATTTCCGATAAGCATGGCCCAAGGGAAAATCGTCGAGAATGCCTGGTGATTCTCGCCGATCGTCGAGTATCGCTGAGAATACTCAACGCACTCAATGCCAGATTTCCGATAAGCATGGCCCAAGGGAAAATCGTCGAGAATGCCTGGTGATTCTCGCCGATCGTCGAGTATCGCTGAGAATACTCAACGCACTCAATGCCAGATTTCCGATAAGTTAGGCTAACGGAAAGTCGCCGGGTATCATTATTGATACCCGACGATTCGTCGAGAATGCCTGACGATTCTCGCCGATCGTCGAGAATGACAGATGATTCCCGCCGAATTTGACTTGTGTGTTTTCTTCACCCAGGCAGATTCGCAGGCTTGTATAGGCGGACTGAACCGGATTTCGGTATTCGCACTGGATGGTTCCTTGTACCGGGTCACTTCAATATGACCCATTATGGGCGGTCCAATGAGGCGTTGACACGTGGCAGAAGATGTAACCTAATACATCGGCTTATAAAAGGGAGTTAAAGCCGAACCCTAGCTTTTGCGCCGATCGACCCTTGCCGCCATCGTGGATCTCGCGAAACTGACAGAGCCAAGGGAAGCAAGCGGAGCTCTTGGAGGCGGCCTTCTTTCTCTCTCTCCCTCTCCTTCCTTTGTCGTGAAGAACAACCACACCAAGCGAGAGATGCCGCAAAGAAGAACGACTAGATCAATGGCCGGGAACGGTGGTACCGCTGGAAACGAGGTGAGCTTCCTCGCCTCTCCCTTGGTGCTAGATCTGTAGATATATTCTAGGAGAGATATCGACTCCATAGAGTATTGATGGTGAGGAGGAGATTTCCTAGGAAAGCCATGCCTAGGTTTGTTTTCTAGGCTTTAGCCCCCTCCAACCTCTTCATCCTTCAAAGTGAAGATGAGAGAAGGATTCGTGGAGAAATATGGCTTCGTGAGGGTGAATAAGGGTGGACGATTTTCTGGAGGAGATTTTGGGAGTTTGGTGCATGGAGGAAGATGAACGGATGCCGTTCATCTCGCCTTAAGATGCGTGCAGAAATCTATTTTCTGCACGCAGCGACCTTCGTGGCAAATTTAGGGGGTGTTCTGGTCATATCTGGGTTTTTGACTAAACACAAAAGTCGTAGCCCTCAAAATTATCTTTCCAACGAGCGGTTGCACGTTCCCAGGCGATACCTGTAGCCACAGGAAAGTCTATTCGAATCTGCTATAATTGGGGGAAATTCCACCCAGGAAATCTGTATCCTGTACGCAGCAGGCTTCGAGTGAATTTCTAGTGTGATGCGATCAAATCTGGGCTTTCGACTAAACACGAAAGGTGTAGCCCTTGAAATTATCTTTTCAACGAGTTATTACACGCACTCGTCGGATTTTTGTAGCCTCAGGAATCCTTGGTCGAAGTTGCTGCCTGGGATTAAGGCTGCACTTAAATTCTGGGATGTGTAACGTGGAATGCGATGTGGTGGAATTCAATGTTGCGATCCAACTCGAGGCTTGGGTTGACTCTTTTGACATAATCATCATAGTGACGTGATAAGTTGAGGTTATAAATCTAAATTCATATAACGAGTTGTGGACAAGTTTAATTGAAGGAAAGAACCTGATATAATTGGGCAGATATAATTGGATAAATGTATAAATGATTTAACTATGGTCATGATATATGTTGGATGGATACAAGGGAATTAGTAATCCAATGCTTAGAGTGTCGTCTCCCTACGGGTAGCATTATGGAAGTAACAAGTGCGGTGTTGACTGTCACTAGTTGGAATGAGATTGAGATGAGTAAAGTTGGACGGTTGGGCTTGGCCCTCGGTGTTCATGTCCTGAGGCTACTTCCGCACTTGATGGATGGTTGGGCTTGGTCCTCGATGTCGTCCCGAGGCTCCTTCCATGCCACGATATTGTGAAATTGCATGTGGTGTGAGTCGACACATGGTGTCGTAATCCCGGGTTAAGGATAGTGTGGCAGGTCTACGAGCTCGCCAATCGTCACACCGATGGGAGTCGACAGCTAGACCCTGGACGGTTGGGCTTGGTCCTCGGTGTTCATGTCCCGAGGCTCCTTCCGTGCCAAGTGAACGGTTGGGCTTGGTCCTCGTGTTCATTTCCGAGGCTCCTTCTGTGTCACGCATAGGCCAGTTCGGGGCTAGGATCTTGGTGCTCACTTACCCGAGAGAACCCGCTGAGCCGTAGTACGCATGTGAGCTCCGCTGTTGTGTCCTTAGTGTTGAGGCGTACGGAGTCCTAGACCAGGTATTGTGGAGACCAGCCTAGTAGTGGAGATGCCCGCTCTACTGTCACCATTTGGCCACGACGGTTGACGCCTGAGAGGTTAGCTACCTGCTCGAATAGTGGGAACTATAAGTCTGTGTCGACATAGCGATTGCATGTGCTTGATCATGGGTGTGTCATTGCATTGCATTCATAGCATTACACTTCATTGCATTCATAAGACCCTCATCGCATAAGTTTGTATGGGCACTCTTATACGATGAGTTACTTATTACTGAACGACCCTCAACTTATATGCTTGTATGTGCATCCATATAAGTTGAGTTACTTACTGTTATAGCTATATACTCTCTTGCTGCTGTAGAAAGTAGATTTGTAAAATAAGAGCTTGTTTATTATACACTACTGCTGTGGCTGCTTATGATATGTATACTCACTTCACCTGTTGAACTACTGTTATATATATATTGTACCTGTTCCTTTCTCTGCCTGGTGCCGAGGAGTCATCGGGGGAGCGGATGTGAAGCCACTTAGTCTTTATGACTAACGGTTGCTACGTCTTCCTTTTTAAGAGGCGACCCCGCAGGTAGAGCAGCAGGCTATGCAGCTGGACAGCCAGGCTAGGACGACAGGGCCTGAAGGGACGGTACCGTCGCTACCGTCGGTTACAGATGTGAGTGAGAGAGATTTTGTTGTAGCCCTTCGGGGCAATTATATTTACGTACTCTGATTATGTAGAAGATTATTTAGCTTCTCTTTTGCTATATTTATGGACTTATGCTTGGTGTGGATTGACTTTCTTTTTTTATTATGTTTGGGTTGGCAGTTTGTATGTTGATATTGGTTGAAGCCGGCAGGATAGGCGTCTTGTGGTATAGGCTGACCCGAGTGTTAGTGTTACCGCAAGGCGGCTGTTCTGGGCATAGGACCCCTCTCGTGCCGTGTCTTGTGTTTCGGGAGGGGGGTCTTACAAAAGTCATGGAGTGAGAGTGACTCTAACTCATCTGAGTTAGAATAAGAAGAAGCCTATATTAGGCTATTTGCTGTCAATGAAGAGGATGACTCTCATGCTACCAATATTGGATTCAAGGCCCCCTTATCTTATTCAAACAGTGACTGTGAGGAAGAAGAGATTTGTGATTACATGGCCATGACTGATGAGGATGCACAGGATGACACTCATACCTAT
This sequence comes from Platanthera zijinensis, assembly GCA_039513925.1. Classification (NCBI taxonomy): domain Eukaryota; kingdom Viridiplantae; phylum Streptophyta; class Magnoliopsida; order Asparagales; family Orchidaceae; genus Platanthera; species Platanthera zijinensis. Next base: position 184,989,427 of record CM077080.1, on the reverse strand, counting down.
GAGGTAATTATTTTAGCTATATCTTCTTCTGAGTCTGACTATAAAATAGGCCCAGATTCTGAAGCACCCACATCATCTTATGATGAGGATTAATCAGATTATGAGACTGATGTCAATCAATTTATTGACAACTATGTTGCTTTTCTGGAAGCCCTAAAAAAGAGAAAGAAGCTTACTAAGAAGCAAGTTGAAGAGATTGCTTCACTCTAGCTAGCTAAATCTGAATGCCTTGAGTCTGCTACCCAGTTAACTCAAATGAGCTGGGAGATTAGCCAGATGAAAGGGATGATAGTCATCCAATTTAACACTTTTAGTCAGAAGAATAAGATCATTTGGGATCTTGAAGAGAAGCTCCTCAAGGACATGATGCTTGTGGCCCAGTTCTCCAAGCCATGGACTGTTCTTTCCATCATTGATTCCTTCTCAGCCCAATACAAAAATAGAGTAGGCTTTAATAGAAGAGCAGCAGCAGCCAAAAATAGGGGAATAGGGAAAGCTATTGTGACTCATACCACCTTTCAAAGGGTGGTGTTACCATCAAATAGTTATGACTAGGATAGTATATATGGTCACCTGAAAAATGGTTGCTCCTCCAGTAAGGTTAACAATGTTCCTAACTAGAAAGGAGGAAAGGGAATGGTATTGAGTGCACTGAAGGCACCCCATGAAGAAATTAAAATGGGTCACTATGAACCATTTGTGTTTGGTACACCAGCACCAACTCTCAAGAGGAAGTGGACACCCACCAGAAGACCCTTCCTAAGAAGCATCAACTAGCTAAGAAGACTTTACAGGTACATACCAAGATGATACCATCTTGTAAGGACACCTATCACCATGCCAATAATAAGTTTATTGCTGAAAGGAATCTAAAGAATACCAAGTCCTTCAACCATGAACCTGCTTAATCTCACACTCATACTACTCCTAGAGCAATTTAGAAGAGAAGGTATAACATTCATGATTATTGGTGTTGTGGTAAAGTGGCGCACTATGCTATAGATTGCTGGTATAACCTAACAGTGCCACATTCAAAGAGAGCCTTCCCAAGTGGTAGTTCCTTTAATAGGATGTTTGTTTCTCATGCTGAAAAGAACCAAGGATCCAAGGTAGGTTGAGTTCCTAAGGTAAAATGAATTATTTTTTTAAGGATAGTTCAAGTACCAATCTGAAGTAAATATGGTACATGGATAGTGGTTGTTCCAAGCACATGATTGGAACAATGAGCCTTCTTAAATATTATACCCCAGTAAAGAATGAACCAAAGGTCATCTTTGGAGGTTTTGATAGAGGAATCGCCAAATGCTATGGTATAATCTCCAATGACATAGTCTCTATCACAAGGGTAGCTTATGTTGAGGGGTTGAAACACAACTTATAAACATAAGTCAACTATATGACTTAGGGTATGTCATTGAATTCCATAAAGATAAGTGTCTGATTAAAAGTTTTTTGACTTAGAGACTATTCTTTCAGGTACTAGGAGTGGAAATATCTATTGTTTAGATTTTATATGCTCTGATTCTTCTATTCCAGTTTGTCTTGTAGCTAATGAGAAGGAGTATCTTTATGTCCAATGACTCAAAAGATTAGCTCACATTAACTACAAGACAATTTGCAAGTTATACTCTGGAAATTTAGTTAGGGATTGTCCAAACTTGAAATATATTAAAAATGGTACCTATCATGCATTGTAGATGGGCAAGCAAACTAGGGCCACTTTTAAGAGTATTTCTCCCAAAGACTATTAGATGTCTATATTTATTACATATGGATCTTTTTGACCCTTTGTTCATTCAGAGTTTAGGAGAGAAGTTGTATACTTATGTGATAGTTGATGATCATTCTAGGTATACGTGGGTCATCTTTTAGAATAAAATGGACTGTATTGTTGTAAGAGTAAGAAGTGACAATGACACAGAATTTCAATCTGGTGATATGACAAAAATTTTTTAAGAGCTAGGTATCTCCTAGTAGTTCTCCTCTCCCAGAACTCCACAACAGAATGGAGCAGTTGAGAGAAAGAACAAGACCCTGATAGAGACAGACAAAACAATATTGAGTGACTCCTCATTGCCACAATATTTTTGGGCTAAGACAGTCAATATAGCCTGTTATGTTTTGAATAGGGCTTCTATTAACAGGGTTCATAAGAAAACTCTCTATGAATTGATCAAGAGAAAAAAAACAACTAATAACCTACCTTAGAATCTTTGGTTGCCAATATTTCATTTTGAATAATGGAAACTCTCAGTTAACTAAGTTTGCAGAGAAATGTAGTGAGGGTATTCTTGTTAGATATAGCTCACATAGTAGAAACTATGGAGTATTTCTACAAGAAGATCCATGTTGAAGAATCAATTAATGTTATTTTTGATGAGACTAGCCTGATACGCAAGGAATGGTCTAGTTCTCCAAACATTGTAGTACTGAGCAAATGTTGCAAGAGCCGTCTATCCAAGACAAGCCTAGCTTAAGCATGATCTCCTCTCCTCATGGAGTTTCCTGTGAAGAAATTCAGCCAACAGATGGAGATCAAGATGTTGTTGATGAGAATAAGCTAGCTGGTGACATCCCAATTGTTTTGCCAGCTGTAGTAAGGATAGAAGCAACAACCAGACACCTAAAGGATCATCCCAACACTCTTATTATTGGAGATGCCAACTAGGGAGTCACCATAAGGAGCAGGATTCCTAATGAAGTAATGTTTTTGAGCTTCCTATATCAGGCGGAGCCCAAGAGGTTTGAAGAATCTAATCAAAATCCTTACTGGATGAATGGAATGTAGGAGGAGCTATACTTGTTCAAACGATGTAAAGTTTGGAAGTTAGTGCCAAAGCTACAAGGACACAACTTTATTGGCACCTAGTGGATATTAAAAAACAAGCTGAATGAAAATGGTGTAGTGGTTAAGAACAAGGCAAGGCTGGTTTCCAAAGGATACAGACAAGAAGAGAGCATTGAATTTGTCCGGACCTTTGCCCCATTAGCAAAGCTAGAAGCTATAAGGATGTTTCTTGCATATGCAGCTTTCAAGGGATTCAAGGTATATCAAATAGATGTTAAGTCACCCTTTCTGAATAGCAATCTCAAAGAGAATGTATATGTAGAGTAGCTCTCAGGTTTTGTACATCCAACTCTACCTGATCATGTTTAATTTCTTAGAAAAATTTTATATTGGTTAAATCAAGCTCATAGGGCTTGGTATGAAACTTTGTCTACCTTCCTCATTAAGAACAAGTTTGTTGGAAATATTGCCCGCAATATTCATAGATTTGAAGAGGCATCACCTATAATGCTAAGTGCATATTGTATTTGATGGTACATATACTTCATTTCAATACAGGATTATTGACTCTATGATAGATTTAGAGCAAAGATTGGTAATACCACTGAGATGGTATACAGTGTCAATTGTATATTAATATACCACTGAGTAGGTATATTAGTGACATACTGCTGAGAATAATGTCTCATCTCAACGATATCGTGGAGAAGCCACTGAAAGCTGCAAAACTCAGTGCCAAGGCAGATAATACTGAGAATAAAGTTTACACTCAACGTTGTCATGTAGAAGATTCAAAATGTTACTATTGAGCTTGTACAGACTGGCGGTATTCAAATTTGGCGGTGGCACATAAAGTTAGGATAAACTATTCTATTCTTGTCCATGTTGTTGACAAGACGTTTCCTGAGGCCATTGTATATTGTCAAAGAGTATAGAGAGGAACTTCTAGGGCAATGGAATAGTGCCAAAGTACTAAGTGAAAATCTAGAGAAGTTCAACGACTCTCTGAGAAAAGAAGAAGATAGTTCTTGTTGAATACTTTCAAAAGAATAAGGAGAGTCGTTCTTCTGACTCAAGATAGATCTTCTTCCATCTATTGGGGAAGAAGATCAAGGTGGAGCAAGTCCTAACCTATTCAACTTAAAGATTATTCTATTCAGGGACCTGGTCTAGACCTTGCCATCAAAGTAAGAACAATAGAAGTGTTAAAGCTTCAAGTTCTACTCTTTTTTTGCCTTATGTTGTAATACTTAATTACACTTTCTATAAGGCCTTTGTGGCTGAGTTGTAGGGCCTTTGTTCCTGAGTTTTATGGTGGTTCTCCCAGCCTGAGTGGTAGGATTTCTAGGTAAATATGAGGTAGGACTTGGGAATAAGTCCGAGGTAGGAAAACTAGAGGGTTTCTGAGATGTAGGTGTTGGAGCACTCTGAGTTGTAGGGCATATATGCCTGAGGTAGGAATTATTGATAATTCTGAGGTACGATCTTGGGAAGATCTGAGTTATCCCGAGGGATCTGAGTTATAAGCTTAAGGAGCTGAGTATTTGGAGAAGTTTGCCCAGTCTAGTGATGAATAACAAAATATACATATTTTTTGTCTATATTTTAGTTTTGTTTTAATATAAAATGTAATTATATTATATACATGCCTAATTTTGTGCTCTTTAGATATTTCTGCATAATTTTTGCAAATCGACAACAATTCCTAAGTCACGCCCCTAGGTTACGCCCTTGACCTAGGGCATGTAACTTTAAAATAACAATTCCAATAATTCGGTAGATTTCGGTCAACAAACTCAGTCACACCCAGGCGACATGCCCGTGTTCCAGCTGTCACACTCGTGACCTAGCCAGAAGTCCAGCTGTTATGCCGTGCCGAAGTCTTGATTCTAGCCAACACTATCATGCCCTCTCGACATGCCCATGTTCCACCTGTCATGCCTGTGACATCACACATGACCAAGCCAGTAGCTCGTTGACAAGCCTTGCCGAAGTCTATCTACTACGCTCATAGACACTCCTAGCTGACACGTCCGTGACCAAGATGTCACGCCCATATACTTTTCCAAACTGATCATGAAGCCTCCAGAATTTCTATCTGCAGACCATCTAATCTGTCACGTCAATAACACGCCTAGGGTACACTCCCAAGGGGGCATGTGAAGGACAAGGGGATAGATCTAATTAACTCTAGAGGGGGGGTGGTGGTTGAATAGAGTTTAAAAAACTTTTTACAGATTTATATGATTTAACAGTAAAATAGGTGATAACAAATATTATGTAAGGAGAATAAAGCTAGACTATCACAGCACAGTACAAAAAGAAAAATGGCAACCAGACAACACAAGAGATTTTATAATGGTTCCCCAAACTGGGTACATCCAGTCTTCTACCACCCTGGTAGGAATCCACTAGCAAGTTTTGCTCAGGTGACACCCACCACAAGATCTATTTACAGGAAGATCTCACAACCCTTTAGGCTTTTGATCAGGTGCCCAAACAACCAACCCAAGTCTTTTGGAGGGAGACTTGTTAACAAGTAAGACTTTTGAAGGGAGTTATGAAACCCTTTTTACAGTGTAAGAAAAGTTGATGATGTCTTCTCTTTTTCTCTAAACAATAGAGAAGACAAAAGTGGATCTTTGTTGTCAAATCTCCCCCTGAGATATAGAGAAGTTCAGGAAGACTGGAGCTTTGCACAGGGTGTAGGTATACAACCTTGTCTTGAAGATGTCCAGGAACTTGTAGACAGATGTTGAATAATTGTCTCTGAAGATTCCTGGATCAGAAGCCGAAGAAGACTCTTTATTTTTTAGATGATGTTCTTCTTCAGTCTTCTTGAATGTGCAAGGGCAAACAAAATTTATTTTCAGAGTGAAGATCTTAGTGTATCTCTGTTAGTCAGCTCTCTCTATTTTGTGTACTGTGTATCTTGTGTCTCAAAAGAAAAGAAATTTGCTTTATATATGCTGCCTGCGGTTTTCCTTCAGAATTTAAAATGAGTCAATTAATTACTGCTGGAAATCTGGGAAGGAGAACCACTAGAATATCTGACTTTAATTATATTTCCCCAACTGTCCTTAGAATAAGTCAAGTAATTACTCTCATGAAAACCATAATTAATGCTGCCTTGAACGACTATATTCTTAGAGAATTTAAGCATTAATTACTCAGAGAATTATTGACTTAAGATGGAATGAAGAGAGGGACAGATAAGGAAAAGTTAACATTTAGGCTCTGAACAGATTTCGTCGACCTCAAGGCAGATTTTGTCGACCTTAAATCCATGTTCGTCGAGCTGAGAAATCCCCTTCGTCGACCTGAGCTTAGCGATCCAAGTCCCCAAGAACAGCTGACATTCTCTAAGATCCAAGTTCGTCGAACTAGGAAATCTGTCTTGATCAGAGTTCGTCGACCTGAGCTCGAATTTCGTCGAGCTCAAACTCAGAGAAGGAACTCTGAGTTCTTCAAGTAGAGAACGACTATCATTGAGCTGAGTTCGACGAACGTCAAACTTTTATTCTGAACTCTGAAATTCTTCTAAGACCGATTCTCCTGAAGTCCACTACAGGCTGGTCCATGAAATCGGAATCTAAAGGATTGGCCTAAACCCTAGGACGAACAACAATTGTTGGGTACATTGGAAAATGTGTACCTAATTTGGAGAAGCCTCACTTAGCTCAATGATATACATCAAGGTGTATTTGATGTTATTTTGAGTTTATATGTGCAGGTTAAGTATTGTCTAAAATGCAGAAAAAAGTTTCTAAGTCTATGTGTCGACACCAGAGGAAGCTGTGTCGACACTTCAGTGAGTTTGTGTCGACACTTTGAAAAGGCTGTGTCGACACACAGAATAGTTAGTCGACATCAACTGTGTTGACACCTGGAGGCAGTGTCGATACCCAGAATAGTTAGTCGACATCAACTGTGTCGACACCAGGAGGCAGTGTCGACACACAGAAGCAGAGTCGACATCAACTGTGTCGACACCTGGAGGCAGTGTCGACACACAGAATTCTTAGTCTACATCAACTGTATCGACACATAGGACTTGTGTCGACACACAGCAGAGTTTCAACATAGTTGATTGCTGTGGAGTGAAGAAGTGATTGTGTCGACACAAATAATCTGTGTCGACACATTCTCAAGATGTAGTGTCTTGAAGCAGTGTCTACATCAAGGCAGCTATATCGACACCACCAAAGTCTGTGTCGACACTTAAGTCACTTGTGTCGACACATATTGACAGTTTGTCTCGACACATAATGACAGTCAGTCTCGACGCTTTGCTGACAAAGACAAAGGTTCAAGAACTGACTGGAGACTTGACAACTGTGAATTACAACAGGTTTACTGATGTTATTGATACTGACAGGAGTTCATTAGAAACCGGATCAGCCGGTCACCATGGGTGAAGCCTATATATAGACGGACTATGTCAAATCAAAAAATGAGAATACACATACACACAACTAACACAACTATTGAGAGATTGATCTTTGATCAAGAAAGTACAAGTCACACAGAAGAAGATCTTCGTGAGAAGATCTAAGAAGACATTCTGAAGTGATTATCTACTCATATTTCGTCTAAGAAGAATTCAATCAAGGATTTAAAAGGAACTTTAGAAGATTTTGGGAGAGAGAGCTCCAGCTATTTTGAAGTCAAGAAGGAGACTATCACAAGTCTCTCAAGAAGTAGATCCTGAACTAATCTACTAAGTAGATCCAAAAATTTCTTGAATCCAAGGAGGAAGATGCCAGTCAGTCAACTTCAAAGGAGATCAACCCTACTGAGTTCAGATTCAAGAAGCTTTGAAGAAAGCTAAGAACAGGTTTATTTCTGCCATCAGTCTCATCAAGAAGCTGATCAAGAATCCTCTTATCCTTTCTCTCTCAATAAGGGTAAGAGTCCATCAAAAATACTTATCAAATTCTGTAGGATCTTTTCAAAGATCTGAGTTGTAAGCCTGTGTTATAAAGGCTGAGTGTATGAGATTTAGATCTCTGAGTGGTAAGGCTGTTTGAGCTTGAGTGTAGGAGATTTAGATCTCTGAGTGGTAAGGCTGTTTGAGCCTGAGTGTAGGAGAATCAGTTCTCTGAGGTGTAGGCCTTGTGGCAAGGCTGAGGTAGGGCTTATTAGCCTGAGCTGTAGGAGTGTGGATACATTCTGAGTTGTAGGAATCCTTCAGGATTCTAAGCTATAAGATCTGTGGATCTGAGAAAAAAAGGAAGAAGTTAGGCTGAATCTAGCATATTGCTGGATAGGCGAAGGGGGAAAGTGGATGTACCCAGACCTTAGGGAACCACTATAAATCAGCGTGCAATCTGTGATTTGTGTAATTATACATTCTGTGATTGTATATGTTGTGTTAGCTATAGATTTTTCAGATTTATATTAAAGAACTGAAGTTATATTCTGCCTTAGATTGAAACAAGGATAAGAACTTATTCACCCCCCCTCTAGGTGTTTAGGTTGTCTTGAAGTTAAATCTATCAACAATGACCCTAGCTATACAAGGTGGGTCAAACATCCGAAGTAGTTAACCTAGCCCAAATCCAAATCAGGGGTTCCAACAATCTGCCCCTATTTGGGTGAGGTCACTATACTAAAATAAAGAAAAACATAAAATCACACCAAGAAAATATCTGAAAGAATTTGAAAATCACTAGCATATATATATAGCTATGGTACATGTATATTGTTCAAACTAAAACAGTAAACAAAATTAAGAGTTTATAAATCAGACTAGGGAGGAGCAGAAGATTCGGCAAAAATTATCTTCCTGTTTGGATCAGCTGCTTCTCTTAGAGTCATCTTCATGTCTGAGTCACTAATTGTTGTGTGAGATACAGCTCTGGGGACCACTGCTTCAGGGTGCATGTTCATATAAGTGTCAGGATTGAAAAGTTTGCCCAGTTGGTACTTCTCAAGTTCCTTCTTCATGTAGGATGACATAGTTGAGAATTGAGAGGAGTCTTTTCCTTCTTTCTTTGCTTTTCTAATCTGAGATAGAGCAATTAATTCATTAAATCTGTCCATTCTAAAATTTGGATCCATCTATGGATCATAAACAGGAGACAAAGGCCTTTCAGGACTATTCTCTTTTTCTGGTTCATCTAGAGCTTTTGGAGGACTTACTGTTTTTGGAGGAAGATGAGAACTGCTTCTTGAAGATTTATGATGTTGATGCAGCTGCTGATGCTGATTACTTCCTTGAGAATAAGATCTTTAAGATCTATCTTGCCTTTGGTATGTTTGGGTGTATGAGGTAGATCTTTGTGATACATTTCCTGAAGTACTTGCTGCTGGAGGACGAGGAGGAGGACCTCTCCAGTTCCTTTTAGAAGAAGGAGGAGGAGAGTACCTTCTGCTCTTCTTCCTTGCTTTTTGCTCATTCATTGACAACCACATCCAGCTAGGCATCCCTTTATATGGAGTTATGTTGTTCAAAATATAATAAGGAGTATTTGCATTGGGGTTTGGTTTAGGAATGGCCTTGGGAGGTGCTTTCCTTTTCTTAGCTTTGCTCTTCTTGGTGGATGAATTATCATCATCATCATCATCATCAGATGATTCAATAGGGTTATCATATAAATCATCAATCTCCTTTTGAATTCCTTGGAAATCTGCTTCTCAGGCTGAGGTTGTTCTAGAATTTCTGGCTCTCCAACACTTTCAGTAACAATTTGATTTTCTTCTTCTATATCTGCAAGCATATTGTCATCCATATTTGGTATATAACTTTCATCCATCTTATAAGTTGGTGGATAGAAAGCTTTGAGAGCTGATTATATGACTGGCTCAATAACTATAAAATTTGCCTTCAGTAGCTTTACAACCTCAAAGCTAATGGGAGGAGTATAGCAAACCAAAGCTTTAGACAGATCTTGGATCAAGTATGGAAGGAAATTAAAGAATGCTTAATTGAGAGAATTCAATAAACAAAACAAATCAACTATGGGATTGATCACACAATCACCAACAGTTATGATCTCTGGCCCAATTTCTGGAATAACTGTTACTGCTACTGAAGCTTCATATTAAATTGCTAGAACTGCTGCTGCTGGAGCTGCTTCTTCATAGAGCATCTCTCCCTTCCTGGTTTAGTGGAAACTGGAACCAGGCCCCTGATAAAAGAAGGAGGAACAAAGAAGGTAGCAAAGAGGGAACCAAAAGATGAGATGGAGGAAGTAAGAGGTGTGATAGCCTCTACAATGAGTTGCTTGATGACTATAGTGATGTGCTCCAGGAGGGTGGAAATGGAAGGAGAATCCATATCGATAAAATAAGGAGGATTTTGAGTGGATACAGATAGATGGATGGAGATGGAGGGAATATCCAAATGTATAAACTCAGGTGGGATCTGAGTAGATACATATGGAGGAAAGGGTGGAATGACATCAGATGGAATAACATCTTACATGATGTCATCCTATGAAGGTGATGCAGGAGGAGATGGAATAGTAATTGAGATGTCATGTTGAGGAGAATTTAGTGTAGATGGTATGGAGGTTAGCAAATCAAAGGATGGGGATGACATGAATGTTTGAGGATGTATGTCAGTAAGATGAGGTGGTGGAGGAGATTGAGGAGGTGCTGACTGAGGAGGTGAAGGAGTTATTGTTGGAATAAGTGTTATTAAAGGAGGTGGAGGAGGGGGGATGGAGGATTCTTCAATATGGTGGGGAGTGGCTGGAACAACCCTTGTGCTCTCAAAAGGTCTTGAGGAGGAGGAAGCCTTGGATGTCTTGATAATAGTCCTCTCCTATCTGCTAAAGAGGGCAGAGGTTAACCTTTTAGAAGCATTAATGAAAACTGTCTGAGAGACTAGTAAATCATTTGCCTTCTCCTGTAGAAAAATTCCAAGTATCCTTGCAAAACAAACTTCCTTCTTGGAGTTCTTCTTCCTTATTAAGTCAAATAAAACCTGACCCTAGTTAAACTTTTTCTTATTCACCAAGGCACTCATAACTAGAAACTGGTGCCTTGTGATGTAGTCTTCAGCGGTGTGCTTGCCTTGCTGGAGTTTGCCCACTACATCAGCCAAGAATTTATATTCAGCCGATCAATTCTTCTTCAATAACTTGTTTGGGTTTCCTTCAGAGTGACCCATTTTCAGCAACATCTCATCAAATTCAGAGCTATCTATTTCAATATCTTCTTCCCCATTCACAAAACCAAAAATCTCAGATAAGACAGCAGGAGTTAGAGAGACCTGAGTTCTTGAAATTGTTCCTGTCATCTTCTCAGCATCAGAAGTGGTTTAAGAATATACCCATTCTTTGATCTCAGCCGCTGGTAGTTTGATTCTGGTTGTCATAAACTTTTTTAACTGTTGATCTTCAAATAGTTTCAGAATATCCTTGAATATCTTGTCTGAATGACCGAAGGAGTCGAAGTCGATATCAAACCATATATCATATTTCATCCCGGACAATGAGATCGCTGAAATCGTCATGGTTTCCTGCAAAAACAAGAAAGATCAAGTGCAAGAGAGTTATGAAGGCGCGGGATTTAGCTCGAAGAAAAAACCTATTATAAGGTTTTCAGAATATGAAGCGATGAGCTCTGTCCTGCGAAAATAAAAAGTCTTCGATCTCAGGTCGACGAATGCTGAAAGTTCACTGATCTCAGTTTGAAGAGAAGGGAAAATTGTTCGTCGATCTTAGGTTGATGAAATATTTTCTGAAGCAACTTCATCGATCTCAGGTCGACGAAAATGACTTCACACAGAGATATTGTCGATCTAAGGTCGACGAAAAATCACAAGAAGATTTCTCAGCTCGTCGATCTCTGTTCGACAAACTTTGATAAATTATTCGACCACCGACAGAAATTAAATTAAAGCCTCTCCATTTATCATACCTAGCTGATTCATAAAGAACAGATTGTTCCTCTTATCCAAGGATTTGGTGAATATGTCTGCTCTTTGCAAATCAGTTTAGATGTAGACAAGCTTAATTTTATTTTTGTCCACACAATCTCTAATGAAATGATGCATTATTTCTATATGGTTAGTCGTACTATGATGTACTGGATTCTTTGCAATGAAAATTGCACTTGTATTATCACATAGTAGGGTTGAATTTTGTAAGTTGAAACCATAATCTAGGAGTTGGTTCTGAATCCACGGTATTTGGGAACAATAACTGCCAGTAGCTATGTATTCAGCTTCTACAGTTTAAGTAGACACAGATGTCTTCTTTTTGCAAAACCAGGACACTAGTCTAGCACCAAGAAACTGGCATATCCCTGAGGTGCTTTTTCTATCCACTCTACATCCAGCAAAGTCAGCATCAGAGTATCCAGTCAACTCAAACTCTGACTCAGTTGGATACCAGTGTCCTAAACTAGGATAACCCTTTATATATCTTAAAATCCTTTTTAGAAAAGTAAGGTTGGATTCTTTAGGGTTCACCTAGAACCTAGCACATGACCTACTTACTGTGAGATATAATAGGGACCCAACAATGCCCCTATATAGTTTCTGATCAACAGGCTTGCCATGTTCATCAGAGTCAATCACAGTATTAGAATCCATGGGTGTTTTCTTTGCTGAGGCATCTGACATCCCAAACTTTTTGATTAGCTCCTTATCATACTTGGACTGGGATATGAAGATGCCATCAGGCAGTTGCTTCACTTGGAGGCCAAGAAAGTAAGAGAGCTCACCCATACTGCTCATTTCAAACTTGGAATGCATTAGGTCAGAGAACCTCTTACATAGTTTGGAATCAGTAGAGCCAAAAATAATGCCATATACATAAATTTGTACTAATAACTCCCTAGGCATCTAGTTTATGGTTTCAACTAGAGAGTTGCCTCCTCTTCCAATGCCTTCCTCTTATCTATAGCCTTGATCAACTAGCCTTGCCTTGCTCCTGTCAATAACTCCCTAGGCATCTAGTTTATTCCTGAATACCCATTTATTTCCAATGACTAGGTAGTCTTTGGGTCTTTGAACTAAATCCCAAACTTTGCATCTCTAAAACTGGTTGAGCTCCTCTTGCATTGCAATAATCCAGTGTGGATCTTGCTCAGCATCTTTAATGGATGGGGGCTCAATTTGAGATATGAAGCAGGCATGCATCAAGTCTTGATTAAGTTGATGCCTGGTCTGCACACCTACTGACATGTCTCCAATCACTTGAGATACAGGATGATCTCTAAGTGTGACAAACTCAGAAGGTTGAGTTGGTTCAGCAACAGCTTGGGGAATTAATTCCTCTTGTGAAATTATGGGAGTTATTGTTGGTTCAACATCCACTTCAATGGATTCATCTTCACTGTCTTCATTTATATGTGAAGAGGGGTTGGCAACAGTCTCATTTGTGAGTGTCAACTCATCCAATTTCTCACACAAGGGTGGTACTTGAAAAGTTTCACTGGTAGAAGGATTCTACTCCTTATAAGATATGTTAGTTTCATCAAATGATATATGTACAGTCTCTTCCATTTTCATAATAGATTTATTATATACCCTATATGTCTTACTGACTTGGGAGTATCCTAGAAAAATTCTCATTGCAGCCTTGTCTTTAAACTTTCTAAGATATTTCTTGTCATTGTTATGAATGTAGCATAAACAACCAAAAATTCAAAAGTAATCTACTTTAGGTTGCTTCCCTTTAAGTAATTCATAGGGAGTCTTGCCCTTAAGCTTATGTATCAGACTCCTATTCAGTACATAATTTGCTGTGCTTATAGCCTCTGCCCAAAAGGATAGTGGCATGTAAGCATCTGCAAGTAATGTGCCTGCAGCTTCAATCAGGGTCCTGTTTTTCCTTTCTGCTACCCCATTTTGTTGAGGAGTTATAGGAGCAGAGAAATAATGCCTGATACCTTCGATCTCACAGAATTCTTGCATGGGAAGAGACTCAAACTTAGTATAATGATCACTTCTGATCAATGCAACTAGAGTAGAATACTCAATCCTTATGCTCTTAAGAAAGTCTGTAAGAACTTTTAAGTTATCACACTTGTTACTCAAGAAGAACACCTAAGTGAACCTTGAGAAGTCATCTACAATCACTAAGGTATAAGATTTCCCTCCTAAGCTCTGTACAGCCATGGGTCCAAAAAGATCCATGTGGAGCAAATACAGAAACCTAGGTGAATCACTCTTATTAATGGCTTTAAAACTATTTTTAGTTTGCTTGCCTAATTGACAAGCCCTGCACAGGCTTTCCTTCTTATAGGGGTAAGAAGGCAATCCTCTTACAAGGTTGTCCCTAGATAATTTAGCAATGTTATTTAAGTTAACATGTCCTAATCTCTTATGTCATAGTTCATTATTATTACTAACCTGGTTGAATATGCATATCTCAAACCTAGTAGTCTTAAAATTTACTATGTAAATATTTCCTATTCTAGTTCAAGTTAAAACTACTTTATTTTCTACAAAAGTCATAATACAGGAAGAGTTATTAAATGATACCTGAAACCCTTCATCACATAATTGACTTATGGAGATTAGGTTGTGCTTCAGTCCACTTACATAAGCCACCTTTTTGAAGGTGACATCTCCAATATTTACTTTCCCATAGCCTTTAGTCTGGCCACAGTTGGAGTCACCAAAGATCACTTTTGGACCTAGCTTGGACTTATAGTTGGTTAAATTTTCCTTGTTGCCAGTCATGTGCCTTGAGCAGCCACTATCCAAGTACTATTATTCCTCTGTGGTAGGATAGGAGTTCACCTGTATAAGAACATATTAGATTTTCTTGACCCAGATTACCTTGGGTCCTTGTTGCTTTTCATACTTAAAACTGGAAATAAAGGAACATTCAGGTTGATTTTTATACCCAAGGGGATTATATCTTCTTGGTGGTATTATCCACTGGGTTAATGGATTGAGATATTCCCTAGGTTGATTAAAGATTCTGAAAGAATTAAAATTTATGTTATCATGAACTAGGTTCGACGAATTCCGGTGAGTTCGTCGATCTGAGGTCAACGAATGGGGAAGAGTTCGTTGAACTCCGCTTAGAGAATGAAAATATTCATTCTCTATGCCCCAATATCATCGATATCGGCTCGAAGAACTATACTAGTTTTGTCGATCGCAGTTCAAAGAATAATTATAATAAAAAACTGCGTTCGGAGTTCATCGACTTGAGTTCGACGAACTGTACACATTTCATCGATCTGAGTTCGACGACATCTGCTGAACATTGTTATAGTTAGGATTTTTCTTGTTCTTTCTCTTTTTCTTATTTTTTTTATTTTAATTCTATTTGCTTTGTACTATGATCATCTACCTTTTCTTTTCTTTTTTCAGAAACAAATTTGATTGGAGTTGACAGTATGTTTTTCTGAATTAATGGGGGTTGCCTTGATGAAGCACCTAAGCCAGCTTGCCATTAAGTCTGGCATTTACTGTGCTTGTGATGTTCATCAACTTGATGCTTCTTCCATTTAGGGATTCTTCAAGTTGCCTTGCCTCAGCTAATTCAGTTTTTAGAGATATGATTTGTTCATTAGCTAAAGTTAATTCATCTTTCAATTTAATGTTTTCAGAAAGGAAATTATCTTGTTCAGTTAGTTTTTCTCTAAGGAGTTTGATTTTTTTCTCAGAGTTTATTAAATCAATACATAATGATTTAAATTCAATTCTAAAACCATCTGAATTGAAATCAAAAGAGGACTGTACCTGATCTTCTTCAGATTGAGGTTCTTCACTGTCTGACTGTTCAGCTTCTAAGAGGCTGTCTGATGCATCAATTGCTATCAAGCAAACCTCCTTTGCTTTAGTCTCTTCTTTATCTTCACTAGAGTTGTAAGATGAAGATTCATCTTCAGTTTCACTCCAGGTTTCAGCAACAAAGCCTTTCTCCTTCCTCTTATGCTTGCTAGAGGAGAGCTTGCTGTAGTGCTGCTTCCTAGGCTCCTTTTCTCTTCTTCTCTCCTTCTTTTGATTCTATGGACACTCTGATATAAAGTGTCCTGGCTTCCTGCAACCAAAGAAGACAATTTCTTTAGTTGGGGTTTTATCATACCTTGGCTTGTCATCTTTTCTAGATGACTTCCTTCTGAAATCCTTCTTTCCCATTTTGTAGAATCTCTTGGCTAGGAGACTCAGAAGTTCTTCACTAGCTAATGGAGATTCTATTTCTTCAAATACTTTGAATGCTATGTTTTTCTCCTTTCTAGCTTATGAGGGAGTCTTCTGCTCAGCAGCTTCTCTAGTCTTCATTAACTGCTCATAAGATTTGAGCTTTCCTACTAGAGATTCAGTGGAAATCTCATTCAGACTTTTGGCCTCTTTGATTGGCTAGATTCTGGAATCCCATGAGCTGGGGAAGCACATGAGAATTTTATCATTTACTTCAGTGAGGGTTATGTCCTTATCAAGAGTTTTCAGCTCATTGATGATTGAACTGAGTCTATTGTACATATCACTCACTGGCTCTAACTCTTCTTTCTTGAAATTCTCATATTGGGAGATGAGATTTGATCTCCTGTCTTTTATCTCATCTGCAGATCCAACAACCCTCTTGTTTATGGAATCCCAGATGGCTTTAGCTTAGGTGCACTCTGCCACTTTCTGGAAAATGTCATCTGACATTGTCTGAGCTAGAATGTTCATGGCCTTGGCATCAGCTATCTTGGCCTTCTTCTGTGCATCTGTCCACTCAGGTGGTGGAACAACATGAGTGTTGGAAGTTGCAGTAGATGTAGCCACTGGAGCTGGTGGACCTGTTAAGATAGAATTAAAAATATCTTCATCAATGGAGTTCATATATAATTTAATTCTTGCCTTCCAGATAGCAAATTTATTCAAGTTACAAACTCGAGGTATGGTGCTTGCATAGTCCTTGTTCTATGCCATGGTATAAGTAATATGCTAGAGAAATTTAGATCTTAGAAGGATCTGTTGGTTCAAGTGTTACCTTGTACAACCAAATAGACTACCCTCTAATACCAATTGAAGGACAAGGGGATAGATCTAATTAACTCTAGAGGGGGGGTGAATAGAGTTTAAACAACTTTTTACAGATTTATATGATTTAGCAGTAAAATAGGTGAGAGCAAATATTATGTAAGGAGAATAAAGCTATACTATCATAGCATAATACAAAAAGAAAAAGGGCAATCTGACAACACAAGAGATTTTATAGTGATTCCCCAAACTGGGTGCATCCACTCTTTTACCACCATGGTAGGAATCCACTAGTAGGTTTTGCTTAGGTGACTGCCACCACAAGATCTATTTACATGGAGATCTCGTAACCCTTTAGGTTTTAGATCAGGTGCCCAAACAACCAACCCAAGTCTTTTGGAGGGAGACTTGTGAACCAGTCAAGCTTTTGAAGGGAGTTATGAAACCCTTTTTATAGTGTAAGAAAAGTTGTTGATGTCTTCTCTTTTTCTCTAAACAATATAGTCTATATTTGTTGTCAAAGCTCCCCCTGAGATGTAGAAAAGTTGAGGAAGACTGGAGCTTTGCACAGGGTGTAGGTATGCAACCTTGTCTTGAAGATGTCCAGGAACTTGTAGACAGATGTTGAATAATTATCTCTGATGATTCCTGGATCAGAAGTCGAAGAAGACTCTTGTTTTTATAGATGATGTTCTTCATCAGTCTTCTTGAATATGCAAGGGTAAATAGAATTTCTTTTCACAGTGAAGGTTAGAATCTTAGTGTATCTCTGCTAGTCGCCTCTCTCTATTATGTGTGCTATGTATCTTGTGTCTCAGAAGAAAAAAAATTGCTTTATATATGCTGCCTGCAGTTTTCCGTCAGAATTTGAAATGAGTCCATTAATTACTGCTGTAAATCTTGGAAGGAGAATGGCTAGAATATCTGATTTTAATTATATTTCCCCAACTATCACGAGAATAAGTCA
The DNA here is from genome assembly GCA_039513925.1 of Platanthera zijinensis. Taxonomy (NCBI): domain Eukaryota; kingdom Viridiplantae; phylum Streptophyta; class Magnoliopsida; order Asparagales; family Orchidaceae; genus Platanthera; species Platanthera zijinensis. The sequence goes on along the minus strand of CM077080.1, from coordinate 184,971,784 downwards.
AGTAATTACTCTGATGAAAACCATAATTAATGCTGCCTTGAACGACTATATTCTTATAGAATTTAAGCATTAATTACTAAGAGAATTATTGACTTAGGATGGAATGAAGAGAGGGACAGATAAGGAAAACTTAACATTTAGGCTCTGAACAGATTTTGTCGACCTCAGGGCAGATTTTGTCGACCTAAACTCCAAGTTCGTCGAGCTAAGAAATCCCCTTCGTCGACCTGAGCTCAGCGATCCAAGTCCCCAAGAATAGATGACATTGTCTGAGCTCCAAGTTTGTCGAACTAAGAAATCTGTCTTGATCAGAGTTCGTCGACCTGAGCTCGAATTTCGTCGAGCTCAAACTTAGAGAAGGAACTCTGAGTTCTTCGAGTAGAGCACGACTATCATTGAGCTGAGTTCAACGAACGTCGAACTTATATTCTGAACTCTGAAATTCTTCTAAGACCGATTCTCCTAAAGCCCATTGCAGGATGGTCCATGAAATTTGAATTTAAAGGACTGGCCTAAACCCTAGGACGAACAACAATGACCCCTGCTATACAAGGTGGGTCAAACATCCTAAGAAGTTAACCTAGCCCAAATCCAAATCATAGGTTCCAATAGCGTGTACCTCAAATTTTTTATCTATAAATAGATGGCTCCAATTGATATTTTAGGAGAACTGGTAGAGTTCCACAGTGTTCCACATAGTTATATATAGTAGATTAGGAGTAGCTTTTGATTAATATTTTCCTAATCCTAGTTTGGTTTCTTTAGTGTGCAACACTTTTTTAAGTAACAAAATTTAAGTTTTCAAATTATTCAACTTTTATTGCTGTTAACTTAGTTTCCATTTATGTTGAGACAGGGTGTGTGCGTAAGTACTTTTCTTTTTTGTAATTCTTTTCCTACTACCACCCTATCCCAAATGAGAGGCTAAGAACTTTTTAGCACTTAATTAAGATGGTTGGGAAGGATATTATTTCGGCACTTTATAAGTCTTTTAATTTTTCAACTACCACCCACATCAAGATGAGAGGGTAAGAACTTTTTAGCACTAGATTGAGATGAGCTTTAGAAAGGATATTAATTCTACAATTTCAAACCCTATTTTCTAAATTAATAAAAAAAGATTTACCTAAGAATTAAGTTGAGGGAGACTATACATATCGGTATATGGTTTTCATTTATGTAGTTTGTAGCTAGTGGCCGAAAGGTTCGTGTCCACGAATTGATCACTCTCAGGTAAAGAGAAACTACGCGTCACTCTAGAAAGACATGAACGTAACCTCCTGAGTTGAACCATCGAAGACTAGTAGGAGGTCAATAGCGGGGTTCACAATGTAAAGCGTGTATTAAAGTATTTTTGATTAGATATGAAAGTTCAGTCAAACTACTTCTTAGGTGGATGTATCCTCGATAGAGGTGCACTCATATTAAAGGAACTTCCACGGTCAAGTACATTAATTAAAAGATAAGTAGAGTTTTTTCTTGTTTAATTATTATTTTCCAAAGTAACTAAAAATAGAGGGCTCCCTACCTCATCTATTTTCAAAACCCTACATTTTAGTTTTGTTTTCACTTTTTTTAAAAAAACCATAAATTCTTTTCGGTAAAATAATAGTTTCATTCCTTAAAGTAGAGTACTCGGCACAGATCCGTGGAAAAATATTGTTGGGTATTGTATCCACAATAACCCTGATTTGAAGAAGGGACTAGTCAAGCTAAGATGAATTGAGGTTGTATTTGATATTGCTTTTTAGTTATGTACTTACAGGTTTACAATGCCAAGTAAACACCAATGTCAGGTTATAGTGGGTCACTAAACACGGGACTATACAATGTAATCCTTCATTGTGTAGGCCAATGTGACGACTCATATGTAATCTCTCTATTGGGGTACGTGTACTTCTATCCCTAGTACAGGAGAAGGATCAAGGAAGACCAAAGTCAATAAGTCAGAAATGGAGAATTTTACCAAAGTAAAATTCGGCGAGTATGGTGAGTCATACACGTCGAATTCGTCGAGTATCCCATTGATACTCGCCGAATTCATCCTGTATGCTTCCCGATACCCGTCGAATTTGTCGTATATACTTAGGAAAAATTCGCAGAGAAGCAGAAAAATTGCCAAGGCAAATTCGCCGAGTATCACTGGTAATACTCGCCGAATTTGTCGAGTATCACTGGCGATACTCGCCGAATTCGACGAGTATCACTGGCGATACTCGCCGAATTCGACGAGTATCCCATGCGATACTCGCCGAATTCGACGAGTATCCTGGGCAATACTCGCCGGGTATGTTAGGCCTTATGTTGACCTTTCTTATATTTTGTCTAAGTCATTTTCGGCGAATATCATCTTCATATTCGGCGAGTATTACTGATACTCGGCGAAACTCGCCAAAAAATACTTGTTGTTTTTCCGATTTTTTTCGGTTCGAAACCAACGGCCATGTACAGTACTATTCTAGGTTTTTTTTAGGAAACCATTTATAGCCGTTTGATTTCAAAATCTCTTTATAAATACCTAGGATAATTTCTAAATCACTAACCATCCAAAACCTAATTACTGATTTCGATCTATAAGAACTTCTCGAAATAGATTTTCGTCGGCCGACTCGATACCTTCTTCGCGAAACACTTCTGATCGGCCACGACAATGAGCAATATTCTTCTTCTACGACATCATCGACTGGAACAATTCTTCCTTCAAGATTCTTTCTACTCCAGTCCAATTCGGTTGAAGATTCAAGTTCCAAGGTTCAAGATCCAAAGATTGCAAGTTTTTTGAGTTCTCCTAGATTCAAGATCAACCCTTCCAAGAACGTCAGATCAAGACTTGTGGTCGTGTATTGTTGTTGTAATATTATCTTTAAATTGTGTAGGAGATTTTTTCTCCGAGTTTTGTAGATCCATTTGTGAATCGAGAGAATAGATCCGATTGTGGATCAAGTGTGTAGATCCGGTTTACGGATTGAGTTGTAGGAGAGTTTGTTCTCCAAGTGGTAGGAGCTTCGTCTCTAAGGTGTAGGAGTTGCAAATCCGAGGTGTAAGATTTGACGAAATCTGAGTTTGGTGAAGTAGCCGAATCTGCCCTTTGTGGTTGATAAGCGAGGCGGGACATTGATGTACCCAACTCTGGGAACCACTATAAAATCTCTGTGTTTGTGTGCTTATTATTTACGATTATTTTTATTCCGCAAAAAGACGCAAACATCACCTATTCACCCCCCCTCTAGGTGATTTAGGTAGATGCTAGATACTTTCAAATATGACCTTGATATTTTAAAATAATATAATATTACTCGATAGGTACGTTTGCCTTATTCACAGTATATAAGTAAAAAGAGATAGAACATACAAACGTGTAATTTATACATCCAACTTAGTTTTTAATTTCAACTATCTCAACTTTTTACCTATCATCTAGCTCATTACTAGATAGGTGTAGAGGGAAAGTGGATGTACCAAGACCTTGGGGAACTAATATAAATCATGGTGTGCTTGCTATGTATTTTCATTTTGTTCTCACTTTGTTTACAATCTGCTAAAAGTAGAATAGAATACAATTAAAGGGCAAACCACCTATTCACCCCTCTCCCTCTAGGTGAGTTAGACTACCACAACCTATAAACTATCGAGTAGTATCGGAGGAAGTTTGGTCAAAAAAGACTTAACATATCAGAGGAAGGTTTGCCAAAAAGGACTTAACAGTCTGACTGGAATCCTATAAGGGTAGCCTAAGCTATTCACCAGGTATTCCAGTGAGCCTCATAAGGAGATAAGCTCAATGAAACTACCCATATGTAGAAAGGAAACCTTTGCCATATAGAAGCAGAGGGTGAAGCTCTTCATGGAAGCTTCAGACCCAAGGATCTACATCATAGTATAAGAGGGGCCCTTCATTCCCATGAAGGCCTCCACCATTGATCCAAACCTACAATTTCCCAAGAAGTATTCTGAAATGACTAAAGAAGAGATTGTTCTGACTACTATGGATAAGAGAGCTAAAAATATCATAGTCAATGCAATTGATGATTCCACTTTCAAAAACCTAGTCCACTGCAAGACAGCAAAAGAGATGTGGGATACACTTATACTGTATATGGAAGGGACAGAGGAGGTAAGGGATGATATATAATCCTTACTCAATCAAGAGTATGAGTCCTTCAAGCAGAGCAGCAAGGACAACATAGCTGATTGCTTTGAAAGGTTCTTCAAGATAGTTAATGAGTTGAGGAACTATGGTCAGGTCTTCTTAGATTATGAGCTGAATGACAAGTTTCTCAGGTCTCTAACAAAATACTATAACAATAAGATATGTGTCATCAGGGAGATGGGCAACATGGAAAATATTCCTCCCCATACCTTATTTGGGAAGCTTCTCTCTTATGAGATCTAGCTAAATACTAGAAATGAGGAGAAAATTGTTATCAAGTCTCATTAGAAGGAGAAGATAGCGGTTCTCAAAGCTAGAGAGTCAAAGAAGAACAAGAACAAGATTGCCTCTCCTCCTAGAAGACCAGCTAACTCAGAAACTTTTGAGTCCAACACATCAGATGTTGATATATCTGATGGGGAGTTTACTGTTTTCTCAAGACCGTTCAAGAAGATGATGTCCAAGAAGAATAATTGGAAATGCTAACCTTCTTCCTCCTCCAACTACAACAAGAACCCCAAGGAGGACAGGTATGGATTCTCTCATACCAAACATAATTCTTCTGATATTGTTTGTTATTATTGTAGCAAGCATGTGCATGTATTTACTAACTACCCAGTTAAAAGAAAAGAAAGAGCTGCTACCAAGGAGAAGAAGCATGATTATGACAGGAGGAACCACTACAAAGGCAAGAAGTCTGGGAAGACTTTCATCGCCAAGGAGGAAAAGAGCTGGAGTCAAAGTGACTCGGATTCTTTTGATTCTATAGAAGAAGAAGCCTACATATGGTTGTTTGCTGCTGCTGAAGATGAAGATTATCTTGCTGTCAGGATAGGAATAAGAGTTCCCATATCACATCCAGAGAGTCATGGTGAGGAAGAAGATGAATATGAAGGATGTTGTGGCTTAATGGCCATAACTGAATCAGAAACTGAGGATGAATCTAATATTGATGAGGTACTTATACTTTCCATTTTCTCTTCTGATTCTGATTATGAGACAGGTCCAGAAGCTGAAGAATCCTCTCTATCTAGTGATGAGGATGGTTCAAATTCTTAGTTTGAGTTCAATCAATTGATTAACAAATATGGTGCCCTACTTAAGGCCTTTGGTAAAAGCAAGAAGCTTGTTAAAAAGCTAAATGAAGAACTAAAGGTTCTTATACCCCTTAAGGCTGAGTTAGAGAAGAAGATGGAGGTGTTCCATCAAATGGTCTCTAATTCAATTGAGCTCAAGGGGATCATTGGCCATCACACTGAAATAAGATTTCAAAATGAAAAACTTATTAAAAAACTGGAGAATGATTTCCTCAAGAAGAGGAAGTTGGTGGCTCAATTCTCTAGGCCAAAATTTGTGTTGCCCATTATTGACTCTTTTACATCCCAAACAAATAGGAGGGGATTGGGCTTCAATCGAAAGTGGGAAGGTGATTGGAATAGAGGAATGTGTTGGTTCCCTAGTTTTGATTTGGGATGTGTCATCTCTCTTAGGCTTATTTGACCCAAGATTTATCTATGGTCAATGGTTAGACTAAAAGGTTAGTCTATCCATAGGATAGTTTGTTTTGATTGGATTGTTATGATTTTTTACTAAGTATTTTTGTGCTCTACGATAGTCGATCGTCGCTCGACGATCTTCGACTGAAGATCGATGATTTTAGAGTTATATGAACTCTGAAGTAGGATCGACGATCTGCCTGCTCAGATCGACGATCGTGTTGCCCTGGTCGATGTTTTCTGTGAAGAAAGTTTTTCTTCAGGTCGACGATCTGCTTGCTCAGATCGACGATCTCCGTTCTCTGGTCGACGATTTCTGTACGCTATTTCTTGTATTCTTCTCTGTGAAGATAATGTTTTATTTCCTCATTCGTAAGACATATTTTACTCAAATATTCTGCTTAATTAAATGCTCATATTCCTTTGCTTATTTGCAATATTCTTCTTGCATTAATTGAGAGATTTGGCAGAATAAAGTCTTTTGTTTTATTAGAGGAAATCGTGTTTTATAACAGCTTTATTATAGCCATTATGCCTTGCTTCCTGTGCCAATTTATAAAGTCAATTTGATAGGATATTTTAATATCCTTAATTCCTTTTTGGGAATGACAGAGAAGATTTCTAGCGCAGCTTTCTTTATTTGTTTTATTGTATTATTTTGAAAGATCTTCTAGTGCAGGGCTCGAGACAATATTCAAAAATAAGAGAGAAGGTTCTATATTAGTAGTGTAGATCGTTGAAGACATATACAACAACTCAATACAATTCTCAACAGACACAGAACCAGTATTCTCAAGTGAAAAAGAAAAAGCTCTTCTTCTCCCTGAGCGCATCCTGTCTTTAGGAAATCAACTCTCAATGTGCAAGCTTTCAAGAAGAAGAACATCCCAGATTGCAAAAAGCTCCTGAAGAAGAACATTCACTCAATATTCAGAGTCTTCTTCGTAGCTGTTTCAGAAAGCTGTTCAAAGCAATTTAGAGTTCCTATACCCTGAAGCAAAGCTTCTTCCTGGACATTCTCGAAGCCAGGGGGAGCTTTGAATAATTCAGAGCAATCCACTAGCTTCTCTGAACACAGAGAAGACACTCTAACTTTCTTCTTTAACCTCCTGTAAAAGGGTTATTACTCCCTTCAAAAGTGAACCATTGGTGGCAAGGCACCTGATCAAAAACCTGTGTGTTTGGTTCTTAGGCACCTGATCAAAAGCCTTAAGGGTTTCTAGATCTACCTGAAGAAGATCTTGTGGTGGCAGGGCACCTAATCAAAAACCTGTAGTGGATTCCTACCAGGGTGGTAGAAGAGTGGATGTACCCAATTGGGGAACCAATATAAAGTTCTTGTATTGTCTGGTTGCTCATTTAATTTATGCTCAGTGGCTGTGATAGATATAACTAGGTTGCTAGTTGCTGTGTTAGGACTTATGCTTGACTGAAACTTTAGTTAGAATCCTTTGGTATTCACTCACCCTGTTAGGCTTTTAGTTTAAAGCTTTTATTTTTTATATTCCGCAAATAGCTCAAGAGAAGTGTTTAGAGTCTCTTCATTATTTAATACTCTATTCACCCCCCCCCCCCTCTAGAGTAGTAAGTATTTTATCCCCTCTCTTTCAATTGGTATCAGAGGGAGGTTGGTTATTCAATAACTTAACCATTCCTTGGTTGATTGGTTGAACAAGCTAACATCTGAACCTTAAGATCTTGTGATAAGATACTTTGATACCATATACACTTACACTAGATTCATGGCCCAGTACAAAGATTACTCTAGCACCAGACCTCCAGTATGCAACTTAGCAAAGTTTGGCATCTGGAAGGCAAGAATCAGACTCTACATGAACTCCATTGATGAAGATATTTTTTCTTCTATCTTAACAGGGCCACCAACACCACCTGCTTCAGCCACTGCTACAACATCTACAAATCTCAGTGTAGTGCCACCTCCTGACTACAATGAAACATACAAGAAGGCCAAGATAGCTGATGCTAAAGCAATGAATATCCTGGCTCAGACCATGTCTGATGAAACATTCCAGAAAGTGGCTGATTGCACCTCAGCAAAAGCCATGTGGGACTCTCTGAATTAGATTGTAGCTGGTTCAGCAGATGAGAGGAAGGACAGAAGGTCTAACCTCATATCCCAATATGAAAACTTCAAGAAGGAAGAGGCATAGACAGTAGAAGCTATGTAAACAAGGCTCAGCTCCATAATTAATGAGCTGAGAACACTGGATAAGGAGATTACATTGACAGAAGTCAATGACAAAATTCTGATGTGCTTTCCCAGCATATGGGATCTCAGAATCTTGCGAATCAAGGAGTCCAGAAGTACAATAGAGATCTCAACTGAAGCCCTCCTTGGCAAGCTCAAATCATTTGAGCAAGTACTGAAGACAAGGGAAGCTGAAGCTAAAGCACCCACTCCAACAAGGAAAGAGCAAACACTTACTCTTAAGGCTGATGATAAGTCAAAGGTGACTCAATCAAATGAAGAATTGCTGGCACTCTTTGCCAAAAGATTTTACAAGATGGGAAGGAAGGACAATAGAAGGAAGTCATCAAAGTATGATGACAAGCCAAGGTATGATAAAACTCCTTATAAAGAAATTGTTTGATATGGATGCAGGAAGCTTGGACACATTCTCCCCGAGTGTCCAGAGACAAAGTATAAGGAAAGAAGGAAAGAGAAGGATCATGAGAAGCACTACTCCAAGGCATCTTCTCACAAACACAAGAAGAAAGAGAAAGGTCTTGTTGCAAAGACCTGGAGTGACACTGAGGAAGACTCATCTTCCTCCAGCTCTAGTGAAGATGAAGAATAAGAGAAGAAAGCTAAAGAGATTTGCCTCATGGCAATCGATGCCTGTAGCAGTAATTCAGCTGCAGAGATAACTGAAGATGAGGAGGATGAGTTATCTGATGAAGACCAGGTAATAGCATCTTATGATTTTACTTCAAATGATTTTAAGCATGAATTCAAAACTCTGTGTTTAGATTTACTTAGCTCAGAAAAGGAGATAAAATTTCTTAGAGAGAAACTAGCTGCAACACAATCCTTAACTAGTGAAAAAATTAGATTAGAATCAGAACTCACTAGATCATCTGAGGAAATTTAGTTTCTTAAACTAGAACTAGCCAAAGCTAAGAGATTAGAAGATTCACTTAATGGTAGGATCCTTAAGTTGCTAGAAATCACTAGCACTGCCAACACTAGGATAGATAACAATAAGTTAGGCTTAGGTGCCTCCTATAGTGAATCCCCATTGCTCCTTAAATATAATCTATCTACACCAGTAAAGTTTGTTTCTGAAAAGGGAATACACAATACTGAGGTTGTCCAGAAAGCCAAGAAAATGCTAAATACAATTAAGAGAAACAAAAGGAAACATAAGTTTATAGAAATACAAAAATCATCGAACGCCCATCGACGATCGTCGCACCCATCGTCGAACGACAATCAACGATCTCTGAACTCATCTGCTGGGAACAATTACTCAGCAATGAGGGATCGACGATCTCAGCCTGAGTCGTCGAACAGAGATCGACGATCGTGGAACCCAGAATTCTATTCTGTGAACCAAGATCGACGATCTGGGTAACAATCGTCGACCATCGATCGACGATCAGAACTAAATTCTCAAAATTACAACAATGCTTACAGGAATAATAAGTTTAACAGCAACCCTAGGTCTGCTAATCTATCTTCAGATTGGATTATCCCACCTAGGAGATCTCACCCCTTAGGATATCATCCTCAACCTGCATATTCTTTCATTTCTAGTTTCTCTTATGTTAAGAATAAGGGACCCAAGGTTATCTGGGTCCACAATGTTTAATTTATATTGTTGCAGGTGAAGACCTATCCTATCACTCAGGACAAGTGGTATTTGGATAGTGGATGCTCCAAGCATATGACAGGAAATAAAGATAATCTTTCAAGCTTCAAAGCCAAGTTCGGACCAAAGGTGGTCTTTGGTGATTCCAACTGTGGTCAGACTGAAGGATATGGCATATTCACCTTAGGATAAGTGACTTTCAAGAAGGTAGCATATGTCATAGGACTAAAGCACAATCTCATTTTAGTAAGTCAGCTCTGTGATGCTGGCTACCAGGTTTTGTTTTCTAATACTCTATGCAATATTACTTTGAACAATGAAATTGTGCTGGTAGGTATTAGACAAGGTAATATATATCTTGTAGATTTTAATTCCACTTCTTCTGAAATTTGTTTATTTAATGAAGTGAGTAGTAATAATACTTTGTGGCATAGAAGGCTAGGTCATGTTAACCTTAAAAATATATCTAGGTTATCCAAATACAACCTTGTCAGAGGTTTGCCCTCTCGCCCCTACAAGAAGGAAGGCCTATGCAAGGCTTGTCAGCTAGGCAAGCAAACCAAAAATAGTTTCAAAGCTGTAAATAAAAGTGATTCACCTAGAATTCTGTACCTATTGCACTTGGACCTTTTTGGTCCAATAGCTGTACAAAGTCTAGGAGGGAAATTCTATACCCTAGTGATTGTAGATGATTACTCCAGATTCACTTGGGTGTTCTTCTTGATAACTAAATCTTATAACTTTAAAGTTCTTACAGACTTTCTACATTGTATAAAGATTGAGTTCAATACTCACATTAGCCTGATCAGAAGTGATCATGGGACAGAGCTTGATTCTCTTCTTATGCAAGAATTCTGTGAGAAAGAAGGTATAAGACACAGTTTCTCTGCTCCTAGAACTCCTCAACAAAATGGGGTAGTTGAAAGGAACAATAGAACCCTGATTGAAGCTGCAGGAACATTTTTAGCAGATACTAACATGCCTCTATCCTTCTGGGCAGAAGCAGTTAGCACAGCTAATTATGTGCTGAATGAGATTCTGATACATAAACTAAAGGGGAAGACTCCTTATGAATTACTTAAAGTAAAGAAACCTAAAATAGATTATTTTAGAATCTTTGGCTGTGTAGTCTATATCCACAATAATAACAAAGAATATATTAGAAAGTTTGAAGCAAAGGCTTCAATTGGAATCTTTCTAGGATATTCCCAAGTAAGCTAAGCTTATAGGGTATTTAATAAATCCACCCTAAAAATTGAAGAATCAGTGCATGTGTCCTTCGATGAAACAAAAATGTTTTACAGAGAGAAGGAAACTTCCTCCAGCAACTCTTTGCAGGTATCTGACTTATGCAAGAACTTGGATAAGCTGAAACTCACACAGAAGATTCAACCTCAATCAACACCTCAGACAGTTGACTCAGAAAGTGATGAAGATCAGACAGAAGTAATTGAAAATGTACCAACAGCCAATCTAATTTGACCAGAGGAATTGATTCTAACTGCTGTTGAAGATCACATTCCACCACCTGATTATGTCACACTTAGAGATCACCCTACATCTCAAGTGATTGGAGACATTTCAACTGGTGTGCAAACCAGACATCAACTAAGTCAAAATGTGATGTTTGCCTGTTTTCTTTCTCAGATTGAGCCCTTATCCATAAAAGATGCTGAGCAAGATCCCCACTGGATCATTGCTATGCAAGAAGAGCTAAACCAGTTTGAGAGATTCAAAGTGTGGAATTTAGTTCCAAGACCAAAAGGCCAACTGGTTATAGACACCAAATGGGTGTTCCAAAATAGGTTGGATGCACAAGGAATAATTGTAAGGAATAAAGCAAGGCTTGTAGCACAAGGCTACAGACAGGAAGAAGGAATAGATTATGATCAGACTTTTGCTCCTGTTGCAAGCCTAGAGGCAATAAGGATCTTTCTAGCATATGCAGCCTACATGAAGTTTAAGGTTTTTCAGATGGATGTTAAGAGTGCATTCCTAAATGGTGAGCTAAAGGAAAAGGTATTTGTTGAACAACCTCCTGGTTTCATTTCTTCAACTTATCCCTCACATGTTTTTAAGTTGGAAAAAGCTCTGTATGGACTTAAGCAGGCTCCTAGAGAATGGTATGAGACTTTAGCTAATTTACTATTAGAATATAAGTTTGTAAGAGGCATAGTTGATAGAACTCTTTTTATTAAGCACCGCAAAGACAAAATCCTATTAGTTCAAATCTATGTGGATGATATTATATTTGGTTCCACTGATCCCAAACTATGTAAAATGTTCTCTGACCTAATGCATTCTAAATTTGAGATGAGTAGTATGGGTGAGCTGTCTTATTTCCTTGGTCTCCAAGTGAAGCAAGATGCTGATGGAATCTTCATCTCCCAATCTAAATATGCCAAGGAATTGGTAAAGAAGTTTGGGATGACAGACGCTTCAGCAATACACACTCCTAGGCTACTAATGTAGTTATTGATTCTGATGATAAGGGCAAGCCTTTTGATCAGAAAAATTATAGGGCCATTGTTGGTTCCCTATTATATCTAACTATAAGTAGGCCTGATATAATATTTGCCACATGCCTATGTGCTAGATTTCAGGTTAACCCTAAGGAATCTCATTTGACTCTTCTCAAGAGAATCTTAAGATACTTGAAGGGATGTCCTAATTTAGGACTTTGGTACCCAGCTGAATCAGAATTTGAGTTGATTGGATACTAAGATGCTAACTATGCTGGCTGTAGAGTTGACAGGAAGAACACCTCAGGGACTTGTCAGTTCCTAGGTGAGAGGTTAGTTTCTTGGTTTTGTAAAAAGCAGACTTCTGTTTCAACTTATACTGCAGAGGCTGAATATATAGCAGCTGCTAGTTGCTGTTCACAGATTTTGTGGATTCAAAATCAACTTTTGGATTATGGGTATACACACAAGAACACCAAAATCATGTGTGATAGTACCAGTGCAATTTCCATAGCACAAAATCCTGTGCACCATTCCAGGACTAAGCATATTGACATTAGACACCATTTTCTTAGAGACTGTGTTGACAAGAATAAGATAAATCTCGAGTTTATACCCACAGATCTACAAAGAAGTGATATTTTCACAAAGCCATTAGATGAACAGAAACATCTATTCTTTTTGAATCAACTAGGCATGATGGATGGATCAGACTAAGTGAAAAATCTGCTAAGTTGAAATCTGTTCTAAAATCGTCGAACGGCGTTCGAAGATAGTCGAACAGGTTGAGCCTGATCGTTGACCCCGGGTCTACGATAGCTCTTTGCGCTTAGAGACAGAAATCGTCGACCGATGATCGACGAATCTTCTTCGGAAACCAATGGCCGACCGACTATCGACAACCAATTCTCTTGACCTTCACTCAGAGATCGACGTTTTTAGTTTATTCCAAAACGATCATCTATCTAGGTCTGAAGATCGTCGACGGAGCTCTCCTTTTCATATTCTGCTTTTAGGATTATCTCAAGCTCTCGTCCTGCGTTTTTCTCTTCCCTCTTCTTGCGATCTTTCCCGTTCCAGATCTTCTAGTCATTTTCGATGGCGATTCCCTCTGCAACCTTGTCTGTAATGAAGTTTGACGCCGGCTTCAGTGTCGATTTCGAGTTTTTCAGCGACAGCAATCAGATTTTTCAGGAAATGCTACAGTTATGTGACGATCAAGGCCTCAAGAAACTGATGTCCACAAGGATCAAGCTACACATGTCTGAAATAAAGGAATGGGTTTATACGTCCTCTTCAGATGACAAGACGATGACTTGATCAATCAACGGCGTAGAGGTAACTCTCTCTCCAGAGATTCTACCTGAAATAGTTACAGAATGGTTCTGATGAGTATGAACAAGACTCTACTGAGTATGCGAGGATGCTGCTGGAAATGGGTCATGCAGAAGGCATCGCATCCAAGCTCCTAAAGGTAAACTTATCAGTAGGTTTCAAGTTTTTGGCTGATCTTGTTGGGAAAGTGTTTCTCGGAAAGCACTCAGCCCATGACAACATAAATCGACAGCAGTTTGCCTTGATGTCTGCGTTAGTAAACAAGAAATCAATCAACTGGGCGGGATTGCTGTTTGAACTGATCAGGAAGAAGAACAATAAGAAAGAGGTGTCCCTCGGAAGGATAATTGTGGTCTTTCTATCAAAGAAAGCGCCCCAGCTATTAGGATCTATTCCTACAGCAATCAATGCTAGCAAAAGGATTGACCCTTCACTATTCGTGAAATGGAAAAGGATAATACAGAAGCCAACAAAGACTGAGTCTGCCCTTCCAGCATTTGAGAGCACAAGGGCTGTTGCAGTCTCTCCCCAACCTAGTGAAGATCTTCCTGCTTCCTCCTCCTTACCATCCACCTCCATAGACATTCCTTCTTCTCCCGTGAACAATCCATCTCAACCTGCTTCCCCAACACCAGCCCATCTTGAATTACCTAACTTCAATTTGGATTCTATTTTTAACCTGCTTACCCCTTCACCTCATCCTCCACCAGCTCAAATTCCTCACCAATCTCCAGCCTCTCCAAATCATCAATCACCTACTAAAGATCAACCATCTCATCATACATCACCTCCTGATGAAGCAACAGTTCAGAAGACCACCATCCCTGATGATTCTCCATCAACAATTCCTCCATCATTCCAAATTACCCCAGCATTCATTGCCTCAGTCTTAGACCTCATCACCCCTTCCATAAAAGCCATGATAGCTGAGGCCATTGCCCCCTTGCTTTATCTATCTCCACTCTTGCTTCCTCTATCTCTGCCCTTTCAAACCCTTCTTCATCTAGGGGCCTGGGTTTAGTTCTCACCGAACCCAGGCAGGGGGAGATGTTCAATGAAGTTGAGTCAGGCTCTGCTCGGGCTCATCAGATTGTACAGTCTCTAGCAGCAGTAGAGCCTGAAATTTGCTTAGATACAGCTCCAGATAAAGATGTTTTAGATTCTGCTCAGAGGATAAGTATAGATTTAGATGCTCCAGTAGTCTTTGGAGAAGAACTGGAGGCATTCCTTGACTCTGATGTTGAGTCCTCTTCTTCCTCCTATGGAGACCTTTCCAATTCAATCTCCTCCCCTTTTACTTTTGATCCTCTCCAGGCCATTGTTTGCTATAAGAGACCAGTGTGCCTTCAAATTTTGGATAAGTTTGTTATTTCTGAAACAATAACTGAAGCAGCTCTTGCCTTCAAAGTTTGTCTTAAGGAGATATCTACTCCAGTAGTTTCCCGGTACCTAGAAGGAATCATTACATCATTTCTAGAAGCCAAATGGAAGTCTGCAGAATCTTTAGATAAGATTGAGTCAGTTGCTACTCTAGAAAAGGTTCCAGATGTTGGTTCTGCTGTACCATCTACTTTTTGGGACGACACTCCAGGACCAAACTTGGATGATCTCATTGCCCAAGACATACTAGAAGAAGAAAGAGAAAAAGCCATTGAGAAGGCTAAAGAAGAAAAAGAGAAGGTTTTGTTCAAAGAAATTGATGATCTATATGACAAAACTAAGTCCTCTCATTCTGAAGATGAGGATGAGGATTCTGATGATTCTGAAGGGAATAAGAAAAAGAAAAGGTTTGCTGCAAAGAAAAGGAAAGCTGTTGCTCCACCTCTTCCAAATCCAGATCATGACACTCCCTACTACATTTTGAAAGGAATTGATCCCAAAGCAAAGAATTTTGAGGCCTGGATGTGGTACTCCAAGAATGAACAAAAAGCAAGGAAGAAGAGCAGGAGGTACTCTCCTCCTCCCAAGGGATTTCCGAGAGGTCCTCCTCCTCCTCCTCCATATTCTGGTGCTTCTGGAAATATTGCTTCCAGATCTTCTGCTTCTTCAGCTAGCCAAAATCAGTCCTATACATATCAGAGAAAGGGAAGGCAGCCTCCTCCAAGTAGCTCATACAATCAGAGGCAGACTAGGCACTCAGACACTTCAAGAGAACTGGTAAAGGAAGTTGTATATCAACAACCTACCTTCTCTCCTCCTCCAGCTCCCGAGTCTTCTCCTAAACCAAGATTGTCTTCTTCAAAAGAAAAACCCTCTCAGGTCAAGCAAGCAGATTTCAAAGGAAAAAGAGTTGTATACTCTGACAGGTCTAACAAAAAGTTTGCTGAATTTGCTCCTCCACCCAGTCTTTCAATTCCAGAGCCAACAGATCTGAATGACATGCCATCTCAAGTACAAACTGATAGTTTTCTAACTCAGTCAGTGAAATTTAAAACTGTAAATCCTTTGGATCTATCTGAAGAAAATGAGTATGAAAGCCAAGAGCTTGATTCCAACTTTAGAATGGCTAGATTTTTAGAACTAGTTGGAGATGCACAAATCAGGAAAGCTAAATCAGAAGGCAAAGACATATCAGAATTCTCCACCATGTCAAAATACAGGAAGAAAGAGTTGGATAGATTTCAAGTCAGCTCAGAGGTTTTTTATGTTTCAAAATATATGGAAAAACATCCAGAAGTTGTTCTGCCCAAAGCAGGAGAACAGAAGATCATTGGAGAACAGGACCTGAAGCTATCAAAGAAGGAAGCATATGATCGTAAAAGAAAAATTTCTTTCTCTCCTGCTTCTTCTATTCCTCCCTCAGACTCTGCTAATAATTAACTATGATGTTTGTTTATCTATCTGATTTATTCCAATCTGACTACTGATTATATCTATCTGTATTAGATTTATTTTGTTTGAGTGAAATCACCCAAATAGGGGGAGATTGTTGGTTCCCTAGTTTTGATTTGGGCTGTGTCATCTCTTTTAGGCTTATTTGACCCAAGATTTATCTATGGTCAATGGTTAGACTAAAAGGTTAGTCTATCCATAGGATAGTTTGTTTGGATTGGATTGTTATGATTTTTGGCTAAGTATTTTTGTGCTCGACGATAGTCGATCGTCGCTCGACGATCTTCGACTGAAGATCGACGATTTCAGAGTTATATGAACTCTGAAGTAGGATCGACGATCTGCCTGCTAAGATCGACGATCGTGTTGCCCTGGTCGATGTTTTCTATGAAGAAAGTTTTTCTTCAGGTCGACGATCTGCTTGCTCAGATCGACGATCTCCGTTCTCTGGTCGACGATTTCTGTACGCTATTTCTTGTATTCTTCTCTGTTAAGATAATGTTTTATTTCCTCATTCGTAAGACATATTTTACTCAAATATTCTGCTTAATTAAATGCTCCTATTCCTTTGCTTATTTGCAATATTCTTCTTGCATTAATTGAGAGATTTGGCAGAATAAAGTCTTTTGTTTTATTAGAGGAAATCGTGTTTTCTAACAGCTGTATTATAGCCGTTATGCCTTGCTTCCTGTGCCAATTTATAAAGTCAATTTGATAGGATATTTTAATATCCTAAATTCCTTTTTGGGAATGACAGAGAAGATTTCTAGCGCAGCTTTCTTTATTTGTTTTATTGTATTATTTGGAAAGATCTTTTAGTGTAGGGCTCAAGACATTATTCAAAAATAAGAGAGAAGGTTCTATATTAGTAGTGTAGATCGTTGAAGACATACACAACAACTCAATACAATTCTCAACAGACACAGAACCAGTATTCTCAAGTGAAAAAGAAAAAGCTCTTCTTCTCCCTGAGTGCATCCTGTCTTCAGGAAATCAACTCTCAGTGCGCAAGCTTTCAAGAAGAAGAACATCCCAGATTGCAAAAAGCTCCTGAAGAAGAACATTCACTCAATATTAAGAGTCTTCTTCGTAGCTATTTCAGAAAGCTGTTCAACTCAATTTGGAGTTCCTACACCCTGAAGCAAAGCTTCTTCCTGGACATTCTCTAAGCCAGGGGGAGTTTTGAATAATTTAGAGCAATCCACTAGCTTCTCTGAACACAGAGAAGACACTCTAACTTTCTTCTTTAACCTCCTGTAAAAGGGTTATTACTCCCTTCAAAAGTGAACCATTGGTGGCAGGGCACCTGATCAAAAACCTGTGTGTTTGGTTCTTAGGCACCTGATCAAAAGCCTTAAGGGTTTCTAGATCTACCTGAAGAAGACCTTGTGGTGGCAGGGCACCTGATCAAAAACCTGTAGTGGATTCCTACCAGGGTGGTAGAAGAGTGGATGTACCTAATTGGGGAACCACTATAAAGTTCTTGTGTTGTCTGGTTGCGTATTTAGTTTATGCTATGTGGCTGTGATAGATATAACTAGGTTTCTAGTTGCTGTGTTAGGACTTATGCTTGACTGAAACTTCAGTTAGCATCCTTTGGTATTCACTCACTCTGTTAGTCTTTTAGTTTAAAGCGTTTATTTTTATATTCTACAAATAGCTCAAGAGAAGTGTTTAGAGTCTCTTCATTATTGAATACTCTATTCACCCCCCCCCCCCCCTCTAGAGTAGAAAGTATCTTATCCCCTCTCTTTCAGAATGTGAAAGGCTCAAGTTAAGCCTCAGACCATGTTTCAAAAGGTCTTGCTTCCATTCAACATTTATGACCAAGATAACATCTATGGTCACTAGAAGAATGAAAGTTCCTATATTAAAGGCAAAGTTGCACCTAACTAAAAGTATTTGTTTCAAGAGTTGCTAAACACCTAGTGGGGGGGGGGGGGTGAATAGGTTTTTATATCTTTTGGACTCTCTTTATGCTTTAGTTTTTTGTGATTTAGTTTTATGTTATCTTTCAAGAACAAAAAACAATAAACAAGATATTTATAATGGTTCCCTAAGGTATAGATACATCCACTATCCCTCCCACCTTTTTAATAGTGTGTTAGAAAAGGTCAACTTCTATAATCTCATCTCAATGAGCTTACAACACAGATCCCTCAGGATCTCTCAGACTCCTCCAAGTCCTACCTCAGGCCCAAGGCCATACACTCAGAGATATAACCTCCTACAACTCTGTAATCTGCACCATATCACCTACCTCAGTGTTTATCTAAAGCCCTACACTCACGCTAGGAGGATAGACCTACACTCAGATCCAACATAGGATCCTACCTTAGAGAATAACTCTCCTACAGCTCAGGCACAGAGGCCATACCTCAGATCCATAGAAGGATCCTACAACTCAACCTTTATATATCAAGCTTACATCTCAGATATGTTAAGATCCTATAGAGTGTGAGTTTGTTTTTGATGACTTGCTCAAGAGGAAGTATCCTCTGAGACTTCTCTCTAGACTAAGCAAACTCATCCATTCTTCTTCTCAACACCAAGGAAGTAGATCTTCAGGATGTATCTGCTTGTGCTGGGAAGAATCTCAGAAGCTAGAGCTTCTGAACTTGCTGATGAAGACTAAAGGATGTTGTTGTTCTTTTTTTCTTCAATCAACTACCCTTGTCTAAAGTTCTCAGACTTACTATTGAACTCGAGTTGCAGAGCTCTTCTTGTTTGTTTTCAGGAGAAGATGAAGCAGAGTATTTTTATCCAAAAGTTCAACCCGTAAATAATTTCTCGAAACACTGCTTTTTATTTCCGGTAAATCCAACGGCTCTTTGCGCAGTAGGACTGGCCAAAAATGGAAACCGCTCCATCACTTTTGCATTTACAGTTGTACTAAGGGAAAGCGGCGCATTTTGTCTTCTAGCAAGTAAATCCCGTGATATTTGAATTTCGGCTGACATCAATATGACTCAGCGCTTCAGGACTTAGTAAATTCTAGACAGACTTCTCAGGCATTGAGTGAAGTATTGTCACTCAACTCAAAAGTACTTAGCAAAATTCTGCATCTCCAGGAATTGAGTGCATTGAGTGAGCTTTCATCACTCAACACTTTCTATACTTTATAGTCTTAACTGATTAGGCATCGAGTGAGCCTTCATCACTCGACGCTTCCAGACATAGTTGAATTGTCTTTTGAGTAGGCGTTGAGTGAACTGCCTTAACTCAATGCTTATGGACTTAGTTGAATTGTCTATTGAGTAGGCGTTGAGTGAACTCCCTTCACTCAATGCTTCTGGACTTAGTTTAATTATCTATTGTGTAGGTGTTGAGTGAACTGCCTTCACTCAATGCTTCTGGACTTAGACAGATTTTTTGTCTACTCTTTCTGAGGCCTTGACAGCTTGAGCTTCTATCAACGCTTTTGCCCTTTTGGCGTTGAATGAAGTGAGTTCACTCAACACTTCTAGACTTGGTGGATTTCCTGCCTATCAAGTAATTAATCTTCTTGATTGAGGTGTTGAGTGAAATTCCTTCACTCAACGCATCTTCCCTTAGCCAGATATCTTATTGAGATGGCGTTTAGTGAACTACCTTCACTCAACGCTTCTGGACTTAGCTAGATATTTTGTTGAGTTGGCGTTTAGTGAACTACCTTCACTCAAGGCTTCTGGACATAGCTAGATATCTAGTCAGCAACATTGCGGCTTTGACTGTATGTAGTTCTCTCAATGCTTTTGCTTTTCTAGCGTCGAGTGAATTGCCATCACTCGACGCTTTAGGACTTAGCCAGATGTTTTCTTTGCTAGCATCTTGTCATGAGTCCTTCTATTATTGTGACTCAGATATCCTGTCTAATTATGGTATAGTAGGCAACCCGCATACACTGAACTTGGAAATACATCAAATATAATTATGCACTTAGCATTGATGGGATGCCTTTTCAAATTCAGGGAACATTGAACGGCAATATTCCCAACAATCTCCCCTATTTGAAGAAGGCAGAACACACATCAATACTAAGATGCATTAATATAGAAAGCATATCAATTAAGAAAATATAGCTTGTTCAAAGTTCCCCAGTTTAATTCAGTGACTTCACATGTCAAGTCATTGCCCTCCTCATATAGCTTGTTAAAAGTTCCCCTCCCCCTTTCTGGCTCGATATGTCAAGTTAATGCAGTGACTTGACATGTCAAGTCATTGCTCTCATCCCCCTTTCTGGCTTCTTAAATATGCATTCATCTATTTAGGGTGGAGAAAGGATCATGGGTGAACTTTTCTCTTGGTCCTTTTGACTATTATGCTCAGGAAGAGTTTATTCCTCAGCCAATAGTGTATTTTTGGAGGAACATCATTCTTGTCCAACACTGTATGTTTCTCAGCTAATTCAGCTGATCTCACTGAGGTTTAACCTAGCAATTTAAAGTGATTAGGTGCTATCTATCAATCTATCCTTGCCAAATTTATACTTTAACACTAAGGAAAATGGACTAAATTATGAATTAAAGACAAAAATATAGACATGTAGATCTATAACTGAAACACTTAATGTACATGGGTCATTCAACATTAAGCATTCCTAACTCAATTTTGAAAGAATTGAACTTAGCCTCATCCAATGACTTAGTGAAGGTATCAACAACTTGATTGTCAGTAGGGACAAATTCAAGGCAAATGACTTCATTTTCTACAAGTTCTTTAATAAAATGATATCTAATTTCTATAAGCTTAGTCCTGCTATGTGAGACAAGATCTTCAGCAATAAAAATTGCATTGGATGAGTCACACTATAATGGTGAATGACTTACCTTGAGATTGTAGTTCTCTAGCTGATGTTGTATCCACAAAAGTTGTGCACAGTAGCTCCCTAGCTCCTGGTTCACAGACATCTTCATTTCTATCTCTTTGTTAGACTCAGAGTGAATCTCCCCTTCAACCTCAGCATTGTCCTTAGATACAATCTGTTCTCCTTTTCTAGAGAGTCTCTAGATAAGAGTCAAGCTTGTCCTTAATATCGGACTAAACTTGCTCCCCCTCAACAGGAGCATCTCTCTTCTTAGTCTATAACTCCTTTGTTATCCTACAAGGATCAATACAACTTGCAACAACAACAAAAATGCATGAATAGCTACTGAATCTATACTAAGTTTATCATACCCATTTCAAATTTGAAGGTATTTAACTTGGCTTCATCTACTAGCTTGGTGAAAATATCAGCCACTTGCTTGGCTGTAGAGACCAACTCAAGACTGATGTCCTCACATTCCACACACTCTCTAATTAAATGATACCTAATCTCTATATGCTTAATCCTGCTATGAGAAACATGATTTCTAGTAATAGAGATTGCACTAGTATAATAACAAAATATATGAGTTCTACTTAGCTTGAGATTGTAATCATGGAGCTAATACCGGATCCACAGTAGCTGTGCACAATAACTTCCAGCTAAGATGTACTCTAATTTAACAATTGAGATTGCAACACTTGTTTGCTTCTTGCTACTCCAAGAGACTAATCTTCCTTCTAAAACTGACAGGTGCCAGAGGTGCTTTTCCTGTCTTCTCTACGACCTGCAAAGTCTGTATCTGAATACCTAGTTAGTTCAAAGTCATTACTCCTAGTATACCACAGACCAAGATAAGGTGTACCCTTGAGATATCTTAAAATTCTTTTAGTAGTAGAATAATGAGATTCTTTAGGGCTAGCCTGATATCTAGCATAAATACATGTAGCATACATAATGTTTGGCCTACTAGCAGTAAGGTAGAGAAGAGAGTCAATTATTCCTCTATATATGGTTTCATCAATAGGTTTCCCATTTTCATCCTTATCTATTGATACACTTGACCCCATAGGAGTTTTCATTATGAAGGCACTCTCCATTCCAATTTTTTTAATAAACTCCTTGATGAACTTAGACAGAGAGATTGATAGTCAATCCTCTGATTGTCTAACTTGGAGGCCCAAGAAATACTTGAGTTCACCCATACTGCTCATCACAAACTGCCCTTGTATAAGTTTGGCAAACATTTTGTAGAGGCTATCATTAGTAGACCCAAATATTATGTCATCTACATTAATTAGGAGTAGAATGATCTTACCCTTAAATTCCCTTAGGAATAATGTCTTATCTATCTTTTACCTTGAGAATTTGTTCTTAATGAGAAATCTATACAGGGTTTCATACCAAGCCCTAGGGGCTTATTTCAACCCATATAAAGTTTTTCTAAGCTTGAAAACGTAATCAGGAAAGTTAGAATTAACAA
Source organism: Platanthera zijinensis (assembly GCA_039513925.1). Classification (NCBI taxonomy): domain Eukaryota; kingdom Viridiplantae; phylum Streptophyta; class Magnoliopsida; order Asparagales; family Orchidaceae; genus Platanthera; species Platanthera zijinensis. Next base: position 184,949,407 of record CM077080.1, on the reverse strand, counting down.
AACTTGAGGGTTGCTTAACATAGACCACTTATTTTAGTTCAGCATTTAGGAAAGCTGACTTCACATCCATTTTGTAGACTTTGAATCCTTTATGTGCAGCATATACAAGGAATAGTCTTATAGCTTCCAGTCTAGCTACTGGTGCAAAGGTTTGATCAAAATCAATATCTTCCTCTTTTCTGTATCCCTTGGCCACAAGTCTAGCTTTATTCTTTATTATAACATCATTTTCATCAAGCTTATTCTTGTAGATCCACTTGGTTCCAATGATGTTATGCCCTTGTGGTCTTGGAACCAGCTTCCAGACCTTGTATCTCTTGAACTGGTTCAGTTCTTTTTGCATTGCCACAATCCAAAATGGGTCTATGTTGGCATCTTCAAACCTTTTAGGTTCAACTTGAGATTGAAAGCTGGAGTGCATAGCAATGTTGAGTCTTCTTCTCCTTGTTATAAACCCTTTAATAACATCTCCTATGATCTAATTTATAGGATGATCTCTCAAATGCCTGACTGTAGGAGGCATTCTTACTTCAGCATCATGAACTTTTGTGGTTGGATCTTGTAGGTCTTCAGCAATTCCTATGTACTTTGTCCTTCTTTAGGAATTTACACACCATCATCTTCTTCTAGGGTAGTTGGATAGGTGTCCTTGATGGTTAGTTTATCCATCTTCAACACTACACATGTAGATCTAGAGGAGCTAGGAAGCTCACTGTTAATCATTGATGATTCATCAAAGACTACTCACAGACTCTTCTACAACTTGATTTTTCAAGTTGTAGACTCTATATGTTTTTTTATGATTGATGTACCCAACAAATATGTCTTCATAGGATTTGACAGCAAACTCGGTCAAGTAGGACTTCCCATTATTAAGCACAAAGTACTTGCTACCAAAGATCTTGAGATATGCTAGATTTGTTTTTCTGCCTTTTATATTCTCATAGGGAGACTTCTTATGATACTTACTGATAGAGGCTCTATTTAATACATGACAAGCAGTGTTCACTGCCTCAGCCCAGAAGTATTCTGGGAGAGAATTTTCACTGAGCAGTGTCCCACCAGCCTCTGTGAGAGTCTTGTTTTTCCTTCCAGCTATCCCATTTTGCTGGGGTGTTCTTGGAGAAGAAAACTCCTGACAATTTCCTAGTTTTTCACAGAACTTTGTCATGCCTTCAGACTGAAATTTAGTACCATGGTCACATCTGATTTTGACCCTAGAACTATCTTTTTCATTCTTAACTTGCCTAATAAAGGTCATAAAGATGTCTTAAGGTTCCAGACTTTTTCTTTAGAAAGAAAACCCAAGCATATCTGGAATATTCATCAGCAATCACAAGTGTATAGACTTTCCTACCTAGACTATAAACATGCATATGACCAAACGAGTCCATATGCAGGAGGTACAAACACCTCACTGAATCCTTGGCCCCAATGCTCTTAAAGGATGCTTTGGTCTACTTGCCCTTTTGTCAAGCAGAGCAAATGCCCTCCTTTGTGCTTTTTAAATTAGGCCCATTTCTCGCTAGCCCTACACTGAAGAGCTTGCTAAATGGCTTGTTGTTAAAGTGAGCAAGCCTCTCGTTCCATTACACATAGTTAGAGACTTTCTCATTTGCTACCAGACATACTGGAGTGTCAGAACTTAAACATAAAAAGTTTAAACAGTAAATATTTTCATTCTTAGTGTCTGTCAAAATGACCTCTTGGTCACTTGACCTTTTAATTAGACACTCATCCATATGGAAGACAATGATATAGCCAAGATCACATAGTTCACTTATGCTTATCAGGTTGTGTTGCAACCCTTCTATATAAGCCACTTTTGTGATTAAGACAATTGGTGATCATACCATATCCCTTGGTAACACCTTTTTATGAGCCTCCAAAGATCACCTTGGGTCCATTCTTCACTGGAGTGTATTCCTTTAGATGACACCTTATTATAGTCATATGCCAGGAACATCCACTGCCCAAGTACCATATTGGTGCATGGGTACTTGGACTCTCCTATAACAATAGTTTAGTTTACCTTAGGACCCAAAAAGGGATTGGGTCCTTGGTTCTTGTTAGCTTGAAACTGAACATTTCTACCTGTAATACTCCTGATAGGAAGACTTACCCTTGCCCTTAGAACACTAGGGTTATGCCAACAATCTATGGTAAAGTGTCCCACTTTATCACAGCACTAATATTCATGGATGGTGTATCTCCGTTTCTAAAAAGCCATTGTGGAGAGCAAGGAGTCAACAACTATCTGTTCAGAAGGAAGAGCAACAGCCTTTTTCTTGTTTCTTTCAGCAAGAATCTAACTGAAGGTGAGTTTGCCATTAGATGTACTTGGCTTACTCTGAGTTCCACCAACAACAGTCTTCTTTGCAGTTGACATGCAGTTAATGGACTCAGAGATAGTCAAGTCAGGCTTACTGACTGACTTACCCAAGGTCCGGGTTTTTGCTGGAAGAGCTTGAGAATAGGCTACTCCTCTATCCTTGAGTGTGGGAGCTGGAGCACCAAATACAAATTGTCCATGATGGGCCATCTGGATTTCCTCATGGGGAGTCTTCAGTGCACTCACACCCAGGACCTTCCTTCTACTATAGTTGTGAGCATTTTTTCACACTATTGGATCTTTCATTCAACCAAATACCATATATACTCTCTTTGTCATGCATGTTGGATGGCAACAGAACTTTCTCAAAAGAGATAGCAGGCTGGAGTGGAGCCTTATCCTTACTCCTATTCTTTCTTTTAGTATTCCTCTCAATGTACCCCAACCCCTGCTTATCAGTTTGGGTGGTGAAGGTATCAATGAGTGGCAATATAGATTTAGGTTTGGAGTATTGAGCCACTCGCATCCTCTCTTTGAGGAGATTATCTTCCAACTCTTTAATTAAAGAGTTCTTACTATTTATTATTGAAACTTGGATAATGATGATTATTTTAAGTTAGGATATCTCTTTGCTCATCTAACTCAGCTGTGAGGCTGATTCAGTGTGTAGAGAGAGTTCTTTTCTTAAAGAGACAATCTCCTTAGCTTGTCTTTTGACAAGCAACTTTCTCTTCTTCAGAGCTTCCAAGATTAACCCATAATTTTCAATCAATTAATTGACATCTTCTTCAAATTCTGAGCCATCTTCATCATAGAATGAAGGAGCATCAGAATTAGTACTTGTTTCATAGTCAGATTCAGAGGAGGAGATAGAATGAATTAGTACCTCATGTGGATCAGACTGATCTTGGCTAGATTCACCATCTGTCAAGGCCATAAGTCTATAAAAACCACTAGCATCTTCATCCACCTCATTGTGACTATCTGAGTGTGATAAAGGGACCCTGATTCCTATCCTAGCAGCTGGATAGTCCTCATCCTCTTCAGTAGCAGCAGTAAATAGCCCTATATAGGCTTTATCTTCTTCTTTAGAGTTAGAAGATGCTGAGTCAGTTTGGCTCTAGCTCTTCTCATTCTTGGCAATGAAGGTCTTTTAATTCTTTCCCTTGTGGTGGTGATGCTTCTTCTCACCAATCTCTTTTCATTTGACTGGGCAATCAGCAATGACATGCCCAGACTAGCTACAATAATAATAAATAATTTTATAGGAATTATGTTTGTTGGGTTTAGAATCATACCTATCACCTTTAAAGAACATCTTCCTGGATTTGTTGTGATCCTTCTTCTAATGTGAGGAGCAGGAATGATTGTTCTTCCACTTCCTCCTCTTCATCATCTTCTATAATTGCCTTAAAACGACAACAAACTTTCTATCTGACATGTTACTGTCAGATGAGCTGGACTCAAAGCTTTCTAAATCAGTTGGCCTCCTTGGGGGGAGATATAATCCTCTCCTTGCTCTTCTTGGAGATCTCAGCCTTGAAGGACACTACCCTCTCCTTGGCATGGGACCCAATGGTGGTCTCCTCCTCCTTCCTGGTAGATAGTTGCATCTCATAAGAATGCGGTTTTCCAAACAAAGTTTGAGAGGAGTTTCAATAAACTTGGCCACTTCTATGGTAGTACAAATCCTTATGTCCCAATCTCTGGTTAGAGATCTTAGGAACTTATCATTCAACTCATAATTGCTGAAGACCCTCCCATAGGTCCTTAGCTCATTGACCACTCTGAAAACCTTTTCATAGCAATCGGTTATACGGTCCTTACTGCTTTGCTTGAAGGCCTCATATTCCTGATTAAGTAGGGATTTCCTGTTATCCCTAACATCCTTAGTTCCCTCCATGTATACAATTAAGGTGTCCCACATATTGGATCTAGTGGCCAACCTTAGAGGGGGGGGGGGGGGGGTAAATAAGGTTTATGACATTTATTAGAAATTTGAATTATTTCGATCTAGAAAAACTAGTTCTGGAAGCTACAGCGGGGCGTTAGCTAGCTAACGCGCGGTGGTATGCCATATAAGTCATTTTTCTAAGCAGATTCCTCCTTGGAGATCTATGCACCCTTCAGAAAATTACAGGCTAACACACAAAACATTATACGCAGGAGAAGAAATAAAAAATGAATTTCATTCCAAAGTAAAATCAACAACTGTTTTTAAAGATTACAAAAACTTGATCTCCATGATGCCGGAGATCGGAGGCGGTGAATGAAGAAAGACTTTTTGTTTTCTATACTGAACAGCTCCTCGGACCGGTTGACTCTCTCCCTTTCTCTCCAATAAAGGTCTTCGAGCCGACTCTTCATCATCATGCAAGGAAGTGTCTTTGAGCCGAACTAGATCACCCAATCTAGACATCCCTTCTTTGGGACGATTTCTCATGGAATACTCCCCGGATTTCGACGACCTTCTCCGGTCAATTTCCCTCACCACAAGTATACAAAGAAAAGAAAAGAATACAATAAAGGTATAAAACATTTAATATTGAATCTCCCTCTTGACGATTCCTCCATTGAGCGATCTGCGGCCGATGCTTGAAATCTTTGTGTGCTCGCAACCGATCAACTCTTCGTAGTCGTTGTTGTCCTTGGCTCGACGGATTTCTTCATGCGCAAATGAGAGGGACACATTTTTCTTTTCCATCGACGAAGGCTGCGAAACGGACTATAGAGAGATGGCCGAACCCTAGGAATCAAAGAACCGAGTCTCTTTTCATCTTTGTAAGGAATACGGAAAACGAGACGCCTTTTATATGTCTTTGTAAAAATATGCTACTGTCGGCGGTAAGACTAGAGCCCGGCGATAGGTTTACGCGCTTGATGCTGACAACTGTCTTGCAAATTTGGAAAAATATTCAAAACAAATATTTTCCTTTTTCAAAGCTAGCGCAACGCGGTAGGAAGGTAACGCCTCGCGGTAGTCCAGGCATCTCGACAAATCCTTCTCAACGATCATTGAGTAGGCTAGCGTGGTACGGTATAAAGCTAACATCGGCACGGTAGCTCCCCGAGCGCCTGGCTGAAATAAATCTTTGAGCTAGCACGGGCAATAGTACTAGTGCGGTGCGGTAGTAACCCGAGCGCAAGGTCCATGTTCAGGCTACCTCCTGGCGGTAACTACTATCACTCGGTGGTAGGTGCCAGTGGAGAGCTTCTTGCATTGCTTATACCTATAAACCTGCACACTCTACCAAACACAAGATATGATCAAATACTACATGGGGTTTTATATTAGCAAACTGAGGATATGTTAACCGTTGGCTCCAACAATCTCCCCTTTTTGATATTATCAAATCCCGTTCATGAGATATAATAATGAAGTGCATGATACAACACATATATAAGAGAGAATCTTTAAAGCTCAGGTTTAAGGTTACATATAACTCCCCTGAACACGTGCTCCCCCTATATATGTGTTCTATATGCTCCCCCTATCTACAGGCACACAGCGAAATAATCTCCCCTACATGTGATCTACCCTTACCCATGACTCATGAACCATCTATTCTCCCCCTTTAATATTATCGAAAGGGGATGGGCTAGAACAAAAATAAACACGTGCACATATGGTAGAAACGAAATGCAGTATATAATGAGCATGATAAAGAAAGCAAACAGTGCACATTATAGAAAGTTAAACGAGAGGCGAAAATAATAGGGGTGAGCAAACACGAAATTAGAAAGTATAAAGCATAGAGGTCAAACTGATGAGTGCAGGACACAGAAATAATTTTAAATAAGTATTCAGAGTTACAAAGGATTGGACAACATAGGTAAACTCAGCACAAAACGATTAAGAGTAGAATACTATATGAGTTTTAGAATTAATATAAAGGAACATTGTACAAGTCACAAATAGAAATCATGTGCTAGAACTGACGTGCTATAGACATATAGTGTTGTTTCAGTCCAATTCTTATGCATGGAAGTGTTATATAGAGCAATGATGTGTGTATAACACGAGAGAAATATAGACACGTGATTTATCTCAGTAATTCAATATGTTATCATGAGAGAAATAAAGTGAAAAATCACCTCACGCTGCTATCTACATTATGCCAAGGCTAAAACTAGGGGCACTAAGCTTAAGGTTCTAGTCCGTGCACAAGATAAAAATGATTTTTTGGACCAAGGTGCTCATCCTCACAATGCTCATAAAGACTTATCAGGAGGAGTGAGTAGTGCTTGGGGGGATACTTGACATAAGGCTTGATAGTATTCATCATTTTTTTATACGCGTTGAGCTATCAATTTTATAGTTGGAATCCCAAGGACCCAAAATCAATCGAAATCTACCCACATAGATAGATAGACTTTAACTTGTATACACAGGACTTGACCACTATAGATTTGGCACAAAGTTCTACCCTTTATAGAAGCGCATATATATCGTGACATTGAATATTCAAGTTATTTCTAATGTGGTAGACATAATATCACAAGTTATAGCATGTAAGCATATAATTTCTACAAGAGTGCTCTGTCTAGGGATGTGTGAATAGAGTAAATTCATTCCATTACCCAAATCCTCACACATACCTAGAGGAATATTCAATGAACACTAACATGTCTAGTCGCACTCAGTAGCTAAGCACTTATAGATTCGACACAACATGACAAATAGACAATGTTCACAGGGATTAACAAGCCGAACTCAAACATTGTACAAAAATGTTATGCTCTAAGTTCTAGCCATGTGTGTTCTAAGAGTGATCACTCCACAGTTTTATTTTAATTTTGGGGGTTTATAATTTTTTTGTGTTTTTTTAAGATTTGACAAAAATAAAAGAAATAAACAGTAAACCAAGCAAAAAATAAAGAAGTAGAAAGTAAAAAAGTCAAAGAAATTTTTTTGGATTTTCGGGGAATTTTTCAATTTATTTATTTATTTTTGGTTTGAAAAAATGGAAACAAAAGCAGAAACAAACAAAGAATAAAATAATAAAAAAAAATATAACAAAAAATAGACAACCGCCCCGATGACAGTTGGTGATGCACCATGATTAGGAAGAGAGATCCAAAACACCCAGCTCGAGTCGAAGTAACGAGAAACGAGCATCTGGGAGGGGTTTTGTGAATATATCAGCTAGTTGGTCGTCGGTTCCAATGAAGCTTACTCTCACGCTCTCTTTCTTATTATGATCCTAAATGAAATGATGACAAACGCCAATATGTTTGGAACGAGAGTGATGTACTGGATTATTTGTCAAGTATATGACACTCTTGTTGTCGTACCTAAGAGTAACATTCCTACAAAGTAATCCAAAGTCTTTTAACGTTTGAGACATCCAAAGTGCATGTGTGCACAACTCCCTAAGGCAATATACTTGGCTTCAGCAGTAGAGAGGGAAACTGAGTTTTATTTCCTACTTGACCATGAGGCTAGTGCCAGACCAAGGAAGTGATATGTACCACTCATGCTCTTGCGATCAAGAGAGCAACCAACATAATCAGAGTTAGAGTACCCGTGGAGTGTGAAATCAGTGGTGTGGCGATACCAAAGACCAAGATTTTGGGTGCCTATAAGATACCTAAAGATATGTTTAACCGCTTTCAAGTGTGATTCTTTAGGATCGACTTGATACCTAGCACAGAGACACACTGCCAATGTAATATCGGGCCTAGATGCACTTAAGTAGAGTAGAGATCTGATCATTCCTCTAAAAACACTTTGATCCACCAAAATGCCACTTTCATCCTTTCCTAATTTTAGAGAGGCACTCATTGAAGTTTTGACTTGTTTCATATTCTCAAATCCAAAACGCACAAGCATATCTAATATGTATTTTGATTGACTTATAAATATTCCATCATTACGTTGAGAAATCTGAAATCCTAAGAAATAAGTTAAGTCTCCAACTAGACTCATTTCAAATTCAGAGTGCATTAGAATGACAATTTCTTTGCATAATTTATCATTTGTGGCCCAAAAAATAATATAATCCACGTAAATTTGTAAGAGAATTAAATCAAGATTCTCATGTTTCACAAATAGAGTGGTGTCCTCCCTACCCATCCTAAAGCCATGTCCAAGGAGAAAAGTCGACAGCCTATCATACCATGCACGGGGTGCCTGCTTCAATCCGTACAAGGCTTTCACCAACTTGTATATGTGATTTGGGTAGTCAGCATTCTTGAATCTGGGTGGTTGCTCGACATACACCTCTTCCTTAATATATTTGTTCAAGAATGCACTCTTAAGATCCATTTGATATAATTTAATCTTATAACACGCAAATGCAAAAAACATAGGAATGGATTCAAGACGTGCAACCGGTGCAAATGATTCATCAAAATCCACACCCTCTATCTGCGAGTAACCTTGTGCCACCAACCTAGCTTTGTTTTTAGTTTTCCTAGAGTCACCATCAAGTTTATTTTTGTAAATCCATTTCAAACCTATAACTTGATGGGTATCAGGACGCTCCACTAACACCCATACTTTACTTATCTCGAGTTGGTTTAACTCTTTAGTCATAGCCAAGAACCACGATTTATCCTTTAAGGCTTCTGAGATGTTCTTGAGTTCAATTTCAGATAGGAAACATAAGTTTGAAAAAGATTCATGTAACGACAATCGAGTTCTAACTCCATGTGTGGGCTCTCCTATTACTAGTTCTCGTCGATGGTTCTTTAAAAAAATTAGAGTACTTGGAGGCCTATATTCATATACATGAGTTGGAACATCAGCCGACACTTCTTTCTCTTCACCATTAACTTCTAACTATACATCGTCATCAATTTCCTCTTTATTTGGCCTAGGTTCTCCTGTATTTTTGTTAAAGTGGACATGAGTTAATTCTTCAACAACTAAGGTTCGTTTGTTAAAGACCATATAGGCATGACTCATACTAGAGTATCCTAGCAGGATGCCATGGTCTGATTTTTTGTCAAGTTTTCTTAAGTGATTCATAGTGTTTAAAATAAAGCACGGGCAACCAAAGACTCTAAAATAGGAAACTGATGGCTTCTTGTTGAAGTAGAGCTCATAAGGAGTTAGCTTAAGAATGGGGCAAATCATGACTCGGTTCATCACATAACATGCTATGTTAACCGCTTCAGCCCAAAGATATCGAGTCAAACCGAACTCGGCGAGCATTGTGCATGCTAACTCTTGAAGCATGCGATTCTTTCTCTCTACTACCCCATTCTATTAAGGAGTGCGTGGGGCTGAAAATTCATTCTTAATTCCAAAATTATTACAAAAGTTTGTGAAATTTTCATTCTCAAATTCTCCCCCCATGATCTGACCTTATGCATTTTTTTAGTTCTATATTATTTTGAAGTCTAGTGCAAAGATTAGTGAACTCAAGGAACGTGTCAGATTTATTCGTAAGGAAGATCATCCAACAATAACGGGAGTAGTCATCAATAAGAACAAATATGTATCGTTTTCCACCTAGACAACATGTACTAAGAGGACCAAAAAGATCCATGTGAATGAGTTCACATGGTCTAGTTGTGGAAATATCAATTTTGCTTTTGAATCAAGTTTTAACAAATTTTCCTTTTTAATACGGAGTGCATAAAGAGTTTAAACTACCGTTTAATTTTGGAAGTTCACGAACAAGTTTATTTTTTTGATAGTTTGACAATTAGTTTACTTCCTGAGTGTCCTAGTCTCCTATGCCAAAGATCTAATTCCTCATTCTTGGTAACTAAGCATTTCAAATTAGAAGAAGATATATCTTCAAAGCTAACAGTGTAAACATTATGAGTTCTATGAGCAGTAAGTAAAACACTATTAGTTTTGGCATCTATAATCTTGCAAGTATTTGTAGAGGATTCAAATATAATATTTAGGCCTTTATCACATATTTGACTAATTGAAATTAAATTATTCTTAAGTCCATCTACAAATAGTACATTTGAAATTGAAAATTCTTCGTTACCTATAGTGTCGATTCCAAGAATACGTCCTTTGTTATTGTCCCCAAACGTCACCATACCTCCTTTCTTCTTCTCTAGGATAAGGAACTTGTCTTTATCTCCTGTCATGTGCTTGGAACACCCAGAGTCTAAGTACCACACATTCTCCTCTTCTTCTCTAGGTAAAGATCTGGTTACCCAAGTTGTTCCACCCAAACGATAGGTAGAAGACTTTGGTAGCCAGACTCTCATTGTTTTCTTATTACCTTTCCTCAGAAACGACCCGGATGTGTCACCAAACCTTTAACAGTTTACAAACAAAGTATATATAGTGGTTGCTGCCTTTATTGTTCTCTTAGTGCTCGTGCTTGAGGATTGGAATAACCTTTCAGAATTATTGAACTTATTGTGTGATTCCTTATAATTCATTTTGGTGTTATCTTGACTATGATTTCCACTCGATGGTAGCGTTGGACTTACAGATCCTAGTCTAAATTTTCCAGATCCATGATATTATGCACCCAACAACATATTCAGAGATTTTTGCCCTATTCCAAATTTCTGGATAATGTAGTTAAGATCATGGATCCTCGCCTTTAGGGCGGTGTATTCAGTGACTAGCATTACATACAGATTGACGAACTGTTGTTTACCTTCTTCTATTTTGGCAATAGACATTTGAAGTCTTTTATCCAAGACATTCTTTTCATTTGTGGGATTGTTCGTTTTCAACAATGCCTTGGAGAGACTTGCTTTTAGCACTTCGATCGTTTCCATCGAGTGAGGACACTCTAGGCACTCGATCTTCTCTTTGCCATATTTTATTAATTCACTTTTTAAAATTTTTATGTCCTTTTTAATTCTCATGTTTTCATTTCTAATAGACTTCTTCTCAAGTATAACACTATCTAACTTATCACAAAGGTGTTCGTAAATCTCAAGAAGTTCATTATAGGAGGGTGGAGTTACCTCAGTGTTGCTCTGGACACTGAACTCATCTTCAGATTCATCTTGATTTATCCCCATGAGGCACAGATTCGCCTCATCTTCACTACTTGAGTCTGAGGTTCTTGATTCGTCAGATCCATCTTTGTACAAATTTAGCTCCTTTAGCACCTTCTTCTTTCCTTTTACCGGCTTTTCTTCTCATTTTCCTCCTTCTAGAGTCTTGGACATTCCCTCTTTATGTGCCAAGTCTTGTGACAATGATAACACTCAGGTAGGGTCTTCTAATCATCTCTCTTCGTCTCCTTTGACGGTTTGTTCCAGCTCCTTGTTTCTTCAGCACCTTTCTTCAAAAATTTCTTAAATTTTCCCCGCCTATTGGGATTCTTCATGAACCTTTTGAACTCTCGAACATAGAGGCTTTCTTCGTCGTCTTCCTCAGATTCTTCAGTAACCTTTCTCTCCCTTGCAACCTTCAGTGTCAGCCCCTTCTTCTTAATCTCCCTAGGATACTCCTCAGCTTGAACCTTTAATTCATGTTCTTGTGTCTTTAAGTATCCAATGAGGCTCTCTATCTCTAGGGTGATGATATCATGTGATTCAGCAATATCAGTCACCTCAGGTTGAAGCAAGGAGGCAAAGATCGCAGGATCTTCCTCACCAGATCTCCATTTGAGTAGCTCTTCCTGAGGGATCTTGAGGCATTTATAATCTTGGTTAAGCATGTATACATGTTGTCTACTTCCTCGTTGATCTCCATCTGTAATTGTTCGTATTCAGATTCGAGTCGGAACAGCTTCGAGTCCTTCAACAACGAGGTACCTTCATGAGTTAGCTCAAGTAGATGCCATATATCATATGCAGTTTCATAGTTGTAGATTCTATTAAATTCAGTTTTATTCAATGCGCGGAATAAAGAGTTCATAGCCTAGGCATTGTTCGTACTTCTGAGCTTGTCAGCGTCATCCCATTTATCGTGTGGTTTGACTAAGACGGTATCACCTACAGTGGTAGTGGGTGCAGTGTATTTCGTCACGATCATGGCCCACACATCTATGCTTTGTGACATCATAAAAATTTTCATTCGCATTCTCCAGTGACTGTAGTCACTCCCCTTGAACAGTGGGAGTCTACTCACACCCTGTCCTTCAGGAAATTCATAAACCGCATTGGCCATCTTACTTCAGGTTTTTAAGCATTTTTGAAGCAACCTCCCTTTGGTTCCACTTATTAAATCTAGTGGCTAACCTTAGAGAGGGGGGGGGGGGTTAAATAAGGTTTATGACATTTATTATAAATTTGAATTATTTTGATCTAGGAAAACTAGTTTTGGAAGCTACTACGGGGCGTTAGCTAGTTAACGGGCGGCGGTATGTCACAAAAGTCATTTTTTTGGGGCAGATTCCTCCTTGGAGATCTATGCACCCTTAGAAAATTACAGGCTAACACACACAATGTTATAAACAAGAGAAGAAATAGAAAATGAATTTCATTCCAAAGTAAAATCAACAAGTTTTTTTTAAAGATTACAAAAACTTGATCTCCGTGACGCCGGAGATCGGAGGCGGTGAATGAAGAAAGACTTTTGGTTTTCTATACTGACCCGCTCCCTGGACTGGTTGGATCTCTGCCTCTCCCTCCAAGAGAGGTCTTCGAGTCGACTCTTCACCTTCACGTATGGAAGTGTCTTAGAGCCCAACTAGATCACCCGATCTAGACGTCCCTTCCTTGAAAAGATTTCTCACGGAATCCTCCCTAGATTCCGACGACCTTCTCCGGTCGATTTCCCTCACCACAAGTATACAGAGAAAAGAAAAGAATACAATTAAGGTATAAAATATTTAAGATTGAATGTCCCTCTTAACAATTCCTCCGTTGAGCGATCCACGACCGGTGCTTGAAATCTTCGTGTGCTCGCAACCGATCAATTCTTCATAGTCATTGGTGTCCTTGGCTTGTCGGAGTTCTTCATGTGCGAATGGGAGGAGGCGGTTTTATTTTCTATCGATGAAGACGGCGGAACAAACCATAGAGAGGCAGCTGAACCCTAGGAATCAAAGAACTGAGTCTCTTTTAATCTTAGAAAGGAATAAAGAAAATGAGATGCCTTTTATACATGTTTGTAAAAATAGGCTACCGCCGACGGTAAGACAAGCACCCGGCGTTAGGTTCACGTGCTTGATGTTGACAGCTTTCCTGCAAATTTGGAAAAATATTCAAAACGAATATTTTCCTTTTTTTTCAAAGCTAGCGCGATGCAGTAGGAAGGTAACGCCTCGTGGTAGTCCAGGAGTCACGATGAATCCACCTCGATGATCATTGAGTAGGCTAGCATGACGCGATATTAAGCTAACGTCGGTGTGGTAGCTCTCGGAGTTCCCGGTTGAAATAAATCCTTGAGCTAGCGTAGGAGATAGTACTAGCACGGCGAGGTAGTAACCTGAGCACCATGTCCATTTAGTTCAGGCTACCGCCCGGCGGTAACTACTACTGCCCAAGGGTAACTACTACCTCCCGGCGGTAACTACTATTGGATCTAGTGGCCAACCTTAGAGGGGGGGTGAATAAGGTTTGCGAACATTTATTGAATTAAGAAATTTCGCACGCCAAAACACTTACAGAGAAAAGAATTTCATTACATTAAATCAATAATGGAAAACAGTACAAGATGAGTATACATCAAAACATGATCTTCATGGCGTCGAATATCAGAGATGAAGAGAATAAAGATTATTTTGGTTTATATACCGACCAAATATTGACCGGTTGGCTCTCACCCTTTCCCTCCATGAAAGGCATTCAAGCCCACTCTCCACCTTCACACAAGGAAGAGTCTTAGAGCTCACTCTTCATCTCCACACAAGGGAGGATCTTAGAGCCCACTATTCACCTCCACACAAGGGAGGGTCTTAGAGCCCACTCTTCACCTCCACACAAGGGAGGGTCTTAGAGCCCCGCTAGATCCTCCGATCTAGATGTCCCAAATCCCGGGACGATTTACCGCGGAATCCTTCCCGGATTCTGATGACCCTCTCAGGTCGATTTTCCTCACCGAAAACTAAATAGAAAATAAAAAAGGAGTACAAAGATTAAAAGTAAAGACGATAAGCAAAATGAAGTTCTCTCTCTTGACGACTTCTCCGGTGTGCGATCTACAACCGGTGTGCGATCTACAGCCGGTGCTTGAGATCTTCGTTGGCTAGCAATCGGTCGGTTCTCAATAGTCGATAAAGATTCTGGATCGGCTGAGCTCTTCGTTCATGAACGGGAGGGAGAAGGCTTCCTTCAACTTTGATGAAGACAAGTGGAGACAGGCGCAAGGAGGTGGCCGAAATCTGGAGTTCAAAAATCCTTCGTCAAAATTTGTCTAGGAGCCGTAATGACAACAGGAAACGCAACAGCTTTTATACATATTTATGAAAACAGGCTATCGCCAGCGGTAAGACTAGCGCCAGCAGTAGTTTTGTTGGATCCCTGGTTGGATTTGGGCTAGGTTCACTAATTTTGGCTGAGTCTAACCCAACATTATATAGCCAGGGTCATGTCTAGTAGTCCTAGAGTTTCGGCAAGTCCTGTTAGTTCTACTTCCTTAGACCAACCAGCAAAGGACCTCAGAAGACTCAGACTTAAAAGATATCAGAACACAGTTTGATCAGTCCGAAATTCTTCGAACTCAGCTTGACGATCGTCGATCTCAGATCGACAAAACTTAGAGTTAATTCTCTGTGGCGAGCTCGACGATATTCGAGCTCAGGTCGACGATTAGTTTTCTTCAGTCAGATTCTCAGCACGACGAACTCAGAGTGTAGATTTGGAAAGTATTTCTCAGTTAGCAGTTCGCAGAGCTCAGATTGATGAACTAGAATTCTCTGGTCGACGATCTTGGATCTCAGGTCGACGAATTCTATTCAAATTTCGACGTTTTCTGTCCGGTTTCAGAATGAGATTTTCCTCCTTCTGCTCCTTTATTTTTTAATTTATTAGCAGTATTATTCTGAGTATTTAATGCATATATTCATCTGGATATAACCATTATTGGCTGCATTAAATATTGTATTCATCAGAATATTTACTTGCTTATTCTCTATCAAGGACAGTTGGGGAATCTCATAAATGTTTTATTCCAGCCATTTTGAATTCTCCAGATCAGCCAGCATTTAAGGAAGTTATTCAAAATTCAAAGGAGAATTAATTGACAGAATATTAAAAAGAGATTCTCTCTTTTCAAGTCATTAGAGACAAGAAAAACAAAAGGAGTACAATACATAGAACATTAAACCACTGGACGTCTCTTTTATTCTCTCTCAGCACTTTTTCATTCTTTGCCAATACTCAAGACTGAAGAAGAACAATCATAAAAAATCAATAGTCTTCTTCATCTTAAGTTCCAGTAATCTACAGAAATCTTTGATTCAACATCAGTCAACTGGATTTCCTGGACATTGGCAGATCAAAGCTGAAGACCTACTCACCCTGAAGCAAAGCTAATTCTTCATGAACCTTTATCTTCTCAGGGGGAGCTTTGACACCATCAGAATCCACATAGTCTTCTCAAGTTGTTTTTGAGAAAAGAGAAGACTTCCATAAACCTCTTTCCACCCCCCTATACAGGGTTTTAACTCCCTTCAAAGGTTAGCTTGGTGCAAGTCTCCTGATCAAAAGACTTGAGATTTGTTTTTGAGCACCTGATCAAAAGCTCATAGGTGGCAGTCACCTGATCAAAACTTGTTAGTGGATTCTCACCAGGGTGGTAGAAGAGTGGATGTACCCAAGTTTAAGGGAACCACTATAAATTTCTTGTGTTGTCTGGTTGCACATTTTCGGTTTGTTTTGTTCTTGCTGTGTTTGTGAATTCTGGAATAATAAGCCTATTTTCTTTTACTTAACTACTATATGGTATCACTATTTTCACCTTGATATAAATTAAGAATAAACCAAAAAATTTTATACTTTATTCACCCCCCTCTAGAGTAATTCAGGTCTAACCCTCTCTTTCAATTTTGCGTGCTTGTTGTGTCAGCTGTCCTCAAAAACTAGAAAATAATCTTCGAAACGATATTTTGCCTTTTCATTTGAGCTAGCACCGTACAGTAGTGCCTACCACTGCGTGGTAACATAGGATGCGATGTTCCTGAAAAGGCAACATCGGTTTGACAAGTCTTCGCCGAGCGGTAGGTGCATCCGCCAAAATCTTCCAGAGCGCTAGATCCAAATAAATTGTCGCGTTAGCGCCTGCGGTAGTACTAATGCCTGGCGGTAGCCCAGAGTCTCGACGTTCTTCCTTTGAAACTCATTGAGAGCTAGCGCGTCGTGGTAGTGCTAGAGCCTGGCGGTATCCCAGAGTCTCGACACTTCTTCTCTCGACATTTGTCAATTTGCTAGTGCGGCGTGTTAATGCTAGCCCGAGGCGGTAGCTCAGAGTCTTGATACTTCTTCTCTCGACATTCATCGACGGGCTAGCGCGGCGCGTTAGTGCTAGCGCTTTGCGGTAGCATCCATATGAGCCTTCTTTGTTTATTGCACCTGACAACCTGCACACTCTATCAACATACAACATGATCAAATACAACCGGGGATTTGATATTCTCAAACACAGGGAATGTGAAACATCGGTTCCAATAAACACCCACTTTTAATAATAGCAAATCCCGTTCATGATAAATAATACATGAGATGGAGTGCATATAGAAGATAGGAATTATAAGCTAACATCAGGTTGCAGTATATATATGGCTTTACACATTCGACTTGTAGTATATATGTGGGTCTAAAAATTTGACTTGCTCTCCCTATCTATGTGTTGCTCCCCCTATTTATGTGCACATAATTGAACCATGCTCCCCATACCTTTCACCTCTCCTAACCCGTGAACTCATGAACCAATTTATTCTCCCCCTTTAATAATATCAAAAGGACGGGCAAGGCCTACACAACATGCAAGATGAAAAATAGGAGATATGATGACGATTTAGACAAAAAGCAGATAGTGCACACACACAGTAAGTTTTGAAATAATAAGCATAGAGGGGACCCAAAACTAAAAGCAAATCAGAGAATTGGAAACACGTGGGTCATAGAATAGAGCAAGATAGATAAAAATAAGTTTCAGATTACAGATGAATTGGACAACACATACTAAACTAAGCACACAATGAGAATGACTATAATGCTAGACTAGTTATGAGGTAAATCATGGCTAACAAACATTGTAAACGTCATGAGTGTAAATCGAGTGCTAGCATTGTTGTGCAAAAAACATATAGTGCAGTTTCAGTCCAATTTTTATGCATGGAAGCATTAAATAAGGCAATGACATGCGAACGCGTAGCATCAAAAAAGAGAAAACACTAATTAGAAATATCATAGTTTACATGTTTATCTCGATCCGATAAAATGTTAACCCAAAAGAAATAAAGTGAATGATCACATCACATGTCTATGTAAGGCATACCGAGATTTGAATTAGGGTCACAAAGCATAATGTTTGGTCTATGCACAAGATCGAAACGACTTTTTGATCCAAGGTGCACATCCTCACAATGCTCAAAAAGACTTATCAGGAGGAGTGAGTAGTTCTTGGGGGGTCCTTTGCATGTGATACTATAACAACCATATTATTTTTTATTGTTGTTTTGAGTTATCACATTTATCTCTTTTGAATACAAGGAACCCCAAGTCAATCAAAATCTACCCACATAGGTAGATACATTTTAACTTGTAGGCATAATACTTTAGCACTAAGATTTGGCCCGCAGTTTTAATCTCAATAAGGCATATGTGTGTCATGACATTTATTATTCAACATATTTCTAACGCATTAAGATACAATATCACGAGTTATGGCATGTAGATCTATAATTTCTTCATGAGTGCTCCGTATAGAGGTGTGTAAAAAGTGAAGTCATTCCCTTATCTAAATGCTCACACATACCTAGAGGCATAGTCAACTTACACACACATGTAATGTCGCACTCAAGAGCTAAGCACTTATAAATTCAGCCCATAATGACCGGTGGAACAATGTTTGGATAGATTAATCGTCTAAACTCATAAATTGTGCATACGCGTTATGGTCTAAGTCGCAGTCATGTGAGCCCCAATCATGCGTTGTAATTTTTCAGCAGTTACTTTTTTGTTTTTTTTTAAATTAAATATATTATTTATTTTTTAAAAAATGGTTCAAACAAAATATAAGGATGCAACATGCACACACAGAACAAACAAAAAAACATGAAACATGCAAACACAAGTAAAATGATGCGAGCAAAGACAAATAAAACACGGTGAACACATATAAAGGTCGACGAGGAAAAATCAAGAAGAAATGAGGATAGCGCGATAACATGTTATGCATATGACTATGAGGTATGGAGACATCGTTCGTGCTATGAATAGAGTAGGCATGAGAATATTTACGACACACTTGATCCAAATACTATATTATCACCCTAGCCCCGTACTGAGAGACGGATGGGAATGAGGAGCTGCATAAATGTCGTAGGGTGGGGTGTGAATCCCTTATGCCCGCATAAGAAACCGCTCAACCTAACACTCTTTCCCCCCAGTGTCACACAAGGACCTACTAGAACCCTCCCCGGTTAAGGACAAGACATGGATTACAAGTTAGAGTCCCTAATGAAAACACACATACGCCCCCGCTATTGTGAGACATAGTGAAAGGAGGCAAGCTGATGTTTTTATTATTGCCGTGGTGGCATGATTTTGGCAGATAGGCACCAAGTCAAAAAGGACCATTACCGTCGGCGCTAGAGGTACCGCCCCGCGGTAGCTTTGGAATATTTAAGCCTCCAGTCAATTCTAGATCTGCACAATCACTCATTCCTTCTCTCAGCAGTCGACACTATCCTCCCCTGCAGGTTTTCTTCCTTCCCTCAAGGTAATCACTTCTTCTCTCTCTCTCTCTCTCTCAGATTTCTTGTATTTTAGAACACAGATCTATGGGTTTTGAATCCTCACGTTTTTTAGTGCAATCCGCGACGAACTTTGGGCACAAAGTCCCCCCTTCTTTTATGTTTATATCGTTTGATAGGGGGATTTTAGGTGAAAAAATAGGTTTTGAGACCGATCCGGCGGAAGAGGACAAAGTATAGTTCATCACGCTACCACTGGCGGTAACACATTATCGCCCACAGTAGGTTTTATAGATCGGTGCCGCCTATTGATCTTCCTGTTTTTGTATCCATTGTTGAGACGGTTTTATGTTTGATTTACTTGCAGGAAATGGCTTCATCAAGCTCTCAATCTGCGTGCCACAGTTTCTCAAAGAGATCATGAGTGCCAGTCTCTACCCACCATGCCATAGATGACGCCACTGTTAGCATACCAATGATCATAGAAATTGATGAACGATATACTCATATCTATGAGTATCTAGAGGAGTCTGGTGTGCTTGCAGTTATATCATCCGGTTATCCATTCTCTTCTGTCCTCACCTGGGAATTCTATAATAATCTTCAGGATCCTGCTGAGATGCGCCTAGGTGGGTGTGTCCAATCTTGCATCGACACCGAGATTGTCACCATCACTCACGCTGATCTCGACCAAAATATGTTTGGCTTCCCAACTGCCCTTTACTTGATATCGTGGAGTCATTTAGGACTACAAGGGACTGGAGGGAGATGAACGTGCTTCTTCACGGCATGGAGGGGCGTTCAGATCTGTTTAACTCGGTGGACACCCTCACTACCAATGCTCTCATTATCAAGGATATCTTACGTCACTCACTCTTGTTCAAGGATGGTGACACCCGGAAGGTCACAGCTAAGTTATCTATGGTGACATACTATATCCTAGCCAAGAGGCCTTTCAGCATATCATACCTCATTCTATCCATGATGCGATATACGTTCCGCTTGAAGTCTCTAGATCGCCAGCGGGTGAACACCTTGCCTCTGGGTGGTGTGATCCAGAGCATCCTAATGGACAAGTACCCGACCATTGACTTGACCGCCTATCCCATAGACAGTTTCCCGCAGTCCTATTAGGTGGGTGAGATTCCCATTTCCTCACGAGTGAGGACACGGGCACCTCCATCGCAGCCACTGATGCCCCGCTCAGGGTTCCTCAGGCAGGCCAGTCGGGACACCCACAGTCTAGTGGAGGAGCAAGGTAAAGAGATCAAGGCAACCGCCAGAGAGGTAAAAGGAGTGAAGAAGATGTTGAAGAAAATCATGACTAAGCTTAACATCTCACCCCCACATCTCACCCCCATCTTCTAAAGACTAGACTCGGTCCTAAGTTTTCCCTTTTTTTAAAATATGGACATTATTATCTCATTTTGTTATAATACATATGCACACCAAACAATGACCGTAGTACATTAATATGTGATGTGATTTATGCACCCATGAGCTTGTTGTGATCTTTTGTTGCTTTACTAGTGTCCATGACATGTTGGCTCAAAAAAAATACAAATGCAAAAACGAAATAAAAAAAACATTATGCATATCGTGAAGTAGATTATCGAGTACTTTTGGTTCGAATAGTTTCTACTTCATGCAAACAGCAGATATTAATAGATAAGAGATTTAGGTACCCAAAAGGAGCCAGAGGTGACGGTTCCTTTGGGTTCCCAAACCCGACGTGATGTGCCTTGTGGAGATAACGGTGAATGGGCTCTTTTTAGCAGAATAGGTGCGCTATTCTGAGTGATTGGTCTCCATTCATATTTTGATTTAATATTGTTTTTATGTTGTAAATTTCCATGTAGAGTTCTACGACTCTTTATGTGAAGATCTTCAATTGAATGAAACTGCATTGGAGGTTTGAATGTATTGAAGTTGTTCTTCAGGTTGAAATTATTTTGCTCAACATAGGGACTCCTAGAGTAGTAATTTCTAAAAGGAAATTTACATTCATTCGATTTTACGAAGGGAGTAATTTGTTTCTTCACGTGAAAATGATTTTTATGTTTAGGAATTTCGCACGCTCCAACTTGAGGTTTTCTACTCCCTTCGATTTGCTTAACTAATTGGTGTGAGCTATTGTTCAACATGCTTCTGGCTTTTGCTTGATATTGTACGTTTATGTTTTGCGAATTTTTCTTTATAATTTCCTTAAGCACGTTGATTTTCATTTCCAAATCCTTATTCTTATTTTGGAAATTCAATCTAGCTTTGTTGTAAGTGACTGTGCTATTCTTAAGAGTGGTGAATATAGAGTTAATGTGAGTTTCATACTTATTTTTGTATTATTCAAAGGTCTCATTCATCTCCTTAATTTCAACTTTATAGTCTATGCTTCTAGCACATTCCCTTTTTAAAGATAAGTTTTTTAGATATAGTTTCTTAGTTTGTTCTTTTGCCATGAGAAGGACTTTCTCAAACACCTCTTGTTTTTATTTTAATTTATTACAATCCATACACGATGTAGAGTTGTCATCAAAGGAGCATGTAGGAGAACAAGACACGAAAATAGAAGATTCTATATTAACATGTGCTTTTAGAACGTTAATTTCTAAACGTAGTTTCGAGTTGATACTTTTTAGTTTCTTAATTCTACGTCTAGCGGTGTCTAGCATATTGATTGTAAACATAGAATTGCATACAGGAAGGGAGTTTGATTTTTCTTACAGTGCTCTTGGATGGGGCAAGATTGGAGCATATAGTTTCTTTGACTTCTTTATATGTTGCCTCATCCATAGTTGAGAGGTCATCTTCCCTTTCCCGTGATGTGGTTGTCATGTATTCCTACAAGAGCAAGTCTCCATTTGGTTTTGCACTTGGATCCATGAGAAATTGCTCGGAATCATTATCTGTAGAGGGAGAACTATAAGTTGACTCAAGAAATTTCTATATATCATAGACAGTAGAAAACATGTAGATGAGTTTAAAAATTTCTTGACCAAGCCCACAAAATAAACTATTCATAGCTTTGGCATTTATATGACACTCGTGCTTAGTTAAGTTATTTGGGGGTTTGGTACAAGTTATGTTCCAAACTTCTATATCTAATAATATAAGGAATTTCTTCATTAGTTTTCTCCATTCGTTATAGTTCACTCCTATGAATAGATGTGGCGCACATGTGTTTTCTGTGTATAATTTTTCATCCCCGCTAGTCGATTCGAGATCGAGGGTGGCCATTATTCCCGGTGGTGAAACCGTTTTTGGAATAACCTCCCTCTGATACCACTTGTTGGATTTAGTGGCCAACCTTAAAGGGGGGGGGGGGTTGAATAAGGTTTGCGAAAGTTTATTGAATTTAGAAATTTCGCACGCCAAAACACTCACAGAGAAAAGAATTTCATTGCATTAAATCAATAATGGAAAACAGTAAAAGATGAGTATACATCAAAACTTGATCTTCATGGCATCCAAGATTAGAGACGAAGAGAATAAAGATTCTTTTGGTTTATATACCGACCAAATTTTGACCGGTTGGCTCTCACCCTTTCCCTCCAGGAAAGGCATTCAAGCCCACTCTTCACCTTCACACAAGGAAGGGTCTCAGAGCTCACTCTTCACCTCCACATAAGGGAGGGTCTTAGAGCCCACTCTTCACCTCCACACAAGGGAGGGTCTTAGAGCCCACTCTTCACCTCCACACAAGGGAGGGTCTTAGAGCCCCGCTAGATCCTCCGATTTAGACGTCCCAAATACCGGGATGATTTACCACGAAATCCTTCCCGGATTCCGACGACCCTCTCCGGTCGATTTTCCTCACCGAAAACTAAACAGAAAATAGAAAAAGAGTACAAAAATTAAAAGTAAAGATGATAAGAAAATGAAGTTCTCCTTCTTGACGACTTCTCCAGTGTGCGATCTACGACCGGTGCTTGATATCTTCGGTTGCTAGCAACCGGTCGGTTCTCAGTGGTCGATGAAGATTCTGGATTGCCTGAGTTCTTTATTCACGAACGGGAGGGAGAAGGCTTCCTTCAACTTTGACAAAGACAAGTGGAGACGGGCGCAAGGAGGCGGCCAATCTGGAGTTTAGAAACCCTTCTTCAAAATTCGTCTAGGAGCCGTAATGACAACAGGAAACGCAGCGGCTTTTATACGTCGTCATGAAAACAGGCTACTGTCGGCGGTAAGAATAGCGCCTGCGGTAGTTTCACGTTCTTGTTGTGCCAGCTGTCCTCCAAAACTGGAAAATAATCTTCGAAATGATCTTTTGCCTTTTCATTTGAGCTAGCACCGCGCGGTAGTGCCTATTTCCGCGCGGTAACATGGGATGCGACGTTCCTGAAAAGGCAACATCCGTTTGACAAGTCTAGCGCCGCGCGGTAGGTGCTACCGCCGAAATATTCCAGAGCGCTAGGTCCAAATAAATCGTCGCGTTAGCGCCTGCGATAATACTAACGCATGACAATAGCCAAGAGTCTCGACGTTCTGCCTTAGAAACTCATCAAGAGCTAGCGTGGCGTGGTAGAGCTAGCGCCGAAACCATCCAGAGTGCTAGGTCCAAATAAATCGTTGAGTTAGCGCCTGCGGTAGTACTAACGCCTGGCGGTAGCCTAGAGTCTCGACATTCTACCTTCAAAACTCGTCGAGAGCTAGCGCGGCGCGGTAGTGCTAGCGCTTGGCGGTATCCCAGAGTCTCAACACTTCTTTTCTCGATGTTTGTCGACTGACTAGCACGGTGCGTTAGTGCTAGCACCTGACGGTAACCCAAATTCTCGAAACTTCTTCTCTCGACGTTCGTCAACAAGCTAGCGCGGTGGGTTAGTGCTAGCGTGACGCGTTAGTGCTAGCGCCTGGAGGTAACATCCATATGAGCCTTCTTTGTTGCTTTCACCTGACAACCTGCACACTCTATCAACATACAACATGATCAAATACAACCGGGGATTTGATATTCTCAAATACAGGGAATGTGAAACATCGGTTCCAACAACTACTACTGCCTGGCGGTAACTACTACCGCCCGGTGGTAACTACTACCGCCCGGCGGTAACAACTACCGCCCGGCGGTAACTACTACCGCCCGGCGGTAACTACTACCGCCCGGCGGTAACTACTACCGCCCGGCGGTAACTACTACCGCCCGGCGGTAACTACTACCGCCCGGCGGTAACTACTACCGCCCGGCGGTAGGTGCTAGAGGAGAGCTTCTTGTATTGCTAATACCTATAGACCTGCGCACTCTACCAAACACAAGATATGATCAAATACAACATGGGGTTTGATATTAGCAAATTGAGGATATGTGAATTGTCGGCTCCAACACCATAGTTCCTTGTCTGTCTTGCAGTGAACAAGATTTTGGAATGTGGAGTGATATATGCCACTGACTATTTTGTTTTGTGCCCTCTTGTCCATGGTTTCCAGGATGACACTGGCATCTAGGATAGAAATCTTCAAGGGGATGAAGGGTCCTTCCTGAAATGTGACGAAGATCCTTGGGTCTGAGGCTTTTATAAACAACGTGACCCTCTCTTTCCAGATACCAAAATTTTCCTTTCTACAAATTGGAAGCTTCATGGAGCTCAACTCCTTATGGTTCTCTCCTAAAACCATAAAAATAATCCTTAGCTACCCTTGGGGATCTATTGAGACTGTTAAGTCCTTTTTGGACAACCTCCATCTGATACCACTTGAAAGTCTTTGTTTCAAGAGTAGCTAAACACCTAGGGGTGAATAGGCTTTTATGTCTTTTGGACTATCTTTATGCTTTAGTGTGTTGTGATTTAGTTTTATGTCAGCTTTCAAGAACACACAATAACACACAAGATATTTATAGTGGTTCCCCAAGGTATGGGTACATCCAATGTCCCACCCACCTTTCTAATAGTGTGTAAGACAAGGCCACCTTCTCCAATCTCACCTCAATGAGCTTACAACACAGATCTCTTAGGATATCTCAGACTCCTCCTAATCCTACATAGTCCCAAGGCCCTACACTCAGAGATATAATCTCTTACAACTCAGTAATCAGCACCAGATCACCTACCTCATACTTTATCCAAAGTCATACACTCAGGCTAGGAGGATAGCCCTATGCTCAGATCCACTACATGATCCTACCTCAGAGAATAAATCTCCTATAGCTTAGGCATACCGGCCCTACCTCAGATCCACAAAAGAATCCTACAACTAGCCTTTATATATCAGGCTTATAGCTCAGATCTATTAAGATCCTACAGAATGTGAGTTTGTTGTTGATGACTTGCTCCAGAGAAAGTGTCCTCTGAGCCTTATCTCTGGACTGAGTGAACTCAGCCCTTCTTTTTCTCAGCACCAATTAAGTAGATCTTCAGGATGGTTCTTCTTGTGCTGGGAAGAATCTCAAAAGCTGGAGCTTCTGAATTTATTGATGAAGACTAAATAATGTTGCTATTTTTTTCTTCTTCAATCAGCTACCCTTGTCTGAAGTTCTCAAACTTGCTGTTGAACTCGAGTTGCAGAGCTCTTCTTCTTTGTTTTCAGGAAGAACATGAATCGGAATAAATTTCTCCAAAAGTTCAACCTGTAAATAATTTCTCGGAACACTTCTTTTTATTTATCGTAAATCTAACAGCTTTTTGCGCAGTAGGATTGGCCGGAAATGGCAACTGATCCATCACTTTTGCATTTAAAGCTGTAATAAGGGCAAGCTGCGCCTTTTGTCTTCTAGCAAGCAAATCTCGTGATATTTGAATTTCTGCTGACGTCAGCATGACTCGACGCTTCTGGACTTAGTAAATTCCAGACAGAATTCTCAGGCATTGAGTGAAGCCTTGTAACTCAACGCAAAAGTACTTAGCAGAATTCTGCATCTCCAGACGTTGAGTGCGTTGAGTGCGTTAAGTGAGCTTTCATCACTCAACGCATTTTGTCTTTTATAGTCTTAACTAATTAGGCGTCATGTGAGCTTTATCACTCGACGCTTCTGGACTAGTTGAATTGTCTGTTGATTATGCATTGAGTGAACTGCCTTCAATCAACGCTTCTGAACTTAGTTGAATTGTTTGTTGAGTAGGCGTTGAGAGAAATGACTTCACTCAATGCATCTGGACTTAGTTGAATTGTCTGTTGAGTAAGCGTTGAGTGAACTGCCTTTACTCAATGCTTCTGGACTTAGACAGATTTTTTGTCTTCTCTTTCTGAGGCTTTGACCTCTTGAGCTTCTATCAACGCTTCTGCTCTTCTAGCATTGAGTGAAGTGAGTTCACTCAATGCTTCTAAACTTGGTGGATTTTCTACCTGTCCAGTAACCAGTATTCTTGATTGAGTCGTTGAGTGAACAGCTTTCACTAAACGCTTCTATCCTTAGCCAGATATCTTATTGAGTTGGCATTGAGTGAACTGCCTTCACTCAACGCTTCTGGACTTAGCCAGATATCTTGTTGAGTTGACGTTGAGTGAACTGCCTTCACTCAACGCTTTTGGACTTAGCCAGATATCTAGTAAGCAACATTGCGGCTTTGATTGTATGTAGTTCTCTCAATGCTTTTGATCTTCTAGCATCGAGTGAATTGCCTTCCCTCGACACTTCTAGACTTAGCCAAATTTCTGCTTTGCTAGCATCTTATCAAGAGTCCATTTGTTATTGTGACTCAGACATCATGTCTAATCATGGTATAGTAGACAACCTGCATACACTGAACTTGGACATACATCAAATACAATTATGCACTTAGCATTGATTGTGATGCCTCTTCAAATTCAGGGAACACTGAAGGGTAATATTCCTAGCACTAACTTTGGAGGGACAAAAGGTATGGGGATTAGTGCTCTAAAATCTCCCCATGAGGAAATCCAAATGGGTCTATATGAAACATTTGGGTTAGATACTCCAGCATCCACACTCAAGGGTAAGGAAGTAGCATCTTCCCAAAACCTTATAGCAAAGAAGTTGGCTAGTGGTAAGATTGTAATCATCAATAACAAGGCCATACCAGATGCCACCAACACTATGCCAACTTCCAAGCTCACATCTATTATTGTCAAGACGGTATCGTCGAATAGGGCGTATTACCATCAAGCAAGCCGCCAGGTTCTAGCTGAGAGAAATAAGAAGAATATTGTTGCCTTCTCAGCTAAACACAAGCTTTTAGATGCACCATCTACATTAAGAAGTGTTCTGAAGAGAAGGTACAACATCTATAAATGTTGGTGTTGTGGTAAAGTGTGACACTTTGCCATTGATTGTTTGTACAACCCTAATGTGCCTAATTCAAAGAGTATCTTTCCTATTAATACAATAATAAGTAGAAGTGTCTCTTAATGCTAACAAAACCAAGGACCAAAATTCAATTGGGCTTCTAAGGTAAAGTAATCTATCTGTGCAGGATGTACTAAGGACAAATCAAATGATAAACTTGTCATTGGACTTGTATCTCTAAAAGAGGAGAAAAGAGGACTAACTAAGGTTGTGTCGATGATATTGTTGGAATGATTTACAAATTGATCAAAATAATATTGTCAAGACTTGACTATCACAATCAATTTCCTCTCAAGATTAATTCTCAATCGTCTGATCTTGAAATTGCTCTCCGTTAAAGGTACGCGACTCTTCAACTTCCGCATTTTTAAAAGAAATAAATATTAAAGTTGTTGTTGGAATCAAAAACTTGCCCGAATGAGAGTTCGGACCCTAGGGCGTCGCTAACACCTACTTCTCCCATGCCTAGACCCCTGACCAGCCACAAGGAACGAAAGAACTGACCCTAGGCAATAACATAGAGGTCCCTCCACTAACCCGAAAGATCTCGGAGCGCTTCCCCTCCTTAGCCAAGTACTGAGCTAAGGATACCTCAAAACGCGCTACAAGACTTCAGAAAATGAGAAAGCTTGCCTCTTGAGGTATCCTGTGGGTCTATTTATAGATTCCAAAAAGTCGGTCTGCCAGCAACGTAGCTCAGCTATTCAAAAGGGCTATATGCAGCTTAGTTAGGTCTGCTAACAATGTAACTCCGTAGTTCTAAGGAGAAAAATGCAGAACTCTAAGGGCATCCAGGTAATTTTACCTCTAGACCCTACCGAACAGGAGGCCTTCCACATACCTAGGTAGAAGCCTTTCCGCTTGCTTCACTTATCTGACCGGACCATCCTAGGCCCAAGGAAATATATCTTGGTACTGATGCGTTGAGAGAGAGAGAGAGCTACACTCAATGCCTTAACTCAGAAAGCAACGAGAGCGTTGAGAGCGAGAGCTACACTCAATGCCTTAAGACAATAAGCATTGAGAGCATTGAGTGAAGGATCTATACTCTATTCCTTAGGTCCAAAGAGTTCTGCCCACTCCAGGGGCTTTCCATCTACCTAGGCGGAAGCCTTTCCGCCTGCCCTAGCGAATGGCTCTTGAATTACCTGCCCTAGGGGAAAAACCCACTCAGCGAATATGGGGTTGTACACAATCCCCGCTCTTTGTGAGCGAGTCCTACGCTCGGAAAGAAGTTTCCAACCCCTAATATCTAGTGAGTGCTTGCTGACCTAGAAGGGAATTTTTTATGGGTCCCACTTCGGCCCTATATATATGTCAGGGCATGTCTCCAAGACATCGTTCATCCTACTACTGCTTATCGTTTGAGCTCTCGTATTGCTTTGAAGATGTATGCCAAACGAGCCGAGAGACTGTAACGCCCCCGATTTTTCCAGTGATTTATTTAAATTTCTTATTTGACGTATTATGACGTCAGAGCGTTATGTTAGCGTGTGTTGGTCATGTGACGTTGTTAGAGCGTGCTCTTAGCTCTTTAGGTTTTCCTGCATGGCTTGGTGATGCCTGATAGCAAGATTCCCTAGCGAGCCGGAGTCTGTTTGGTGACTCGGTGGAGCCTCTTGGGGAATGCTTGTGTTAGCGCGTTTTTACGTTCGTTAGGTTTGACCGGCCAAATTTTGGGATTTGCGTCGGGAGTGGAAAGTTTTAAATTAGGAAATTAGATCGGCTAATTTTAGGCTTGCTCGTCAAGTTTCGTCGCGTTCCGAGCATTTTTGGAGCCTCGGCGCGCGATTGAAGTTTTGTATGTTTTCGCGTACGCCGTTAACTTTAGAAATTATTATCTCGAAAACGGTGCGTCGGAATTCGATTTCGACTTCGCCGTTGAATTCGTAGCGTCGTCATTCGCCTACGGTGCGAATTTCGTTCAATTCGGCGCGCGTTAGGCCCTCCGTAATGACGTTTCACTTTAGCGTTATTTTTTTAAATTAAATAAAATATCAAAAAAAAAAATGAAAATAATAACACAAAAAAATCTGCCTTGATAGTTGATACACTCCAATCGGCGTGTATCCCCCTCCCTAATCCAACCGATTGCCTCCCTGCTTATGTTTTTTTTTTGTTTTTTTTATATTTATAAATAATATAAGTTATAAATATATAAATATAAATAATATAAGTTATAAATATATAAATATAAATAATATAAGTTATAATTATATAAATATATATATATAAAGGGGCTTCTTCTTCTTCCGATCAAGCAGCCCCCCCCCCCCCCCCCCCGTCCTGTGCGAGAGAAAACGAGGCGGAAACCTCTCGTTCGCGAACCTTCCGGCGGCCGCCACCGCCGATCCGGTGGACGAAATCTCGATCTGATCGCGGCGTTGGAATGCTCTCGGCGAGAGCTTCGAGATCGCGGTAAGCTTTTCCCGTTTCGGTGACCGTTTCGCCATAGATTTTTTCGGCCCTAACCCCGGTTGTCCGTTTTTTTCGTAGATCTCGTCTCCGCGTGCCCCCTTTTGGACGGATCTACGTGGTGGAGTATTTTGGGTGGACGTTTTCAAGAACGATTTGAGGCAAGTGGATTTCTCCCCTCTTGCGTGCCTCCATGGATTGTATTTCGCCTTATTACCTCTCCTTGTCGTAGAATAACAGAGTAGTATATGCGAGATTAGAAATATTCCTAGGTTAGGGCTTGTAGTTGGCCTAAACTAGGAAGAAATCGGAATTTTTTTTAGTTGAGTTCGGCGGGTAGTGGGAAATAATTCGGCGGGTAGTGGAAAATAATTTGGCGGGTGTCGCCGAATTTAGGTTTAGTCTATTTCGACGGGTTTTGGTTGTAGAACTTGGTAGTTTCTAAGTGGTGTTGTCGGCTAGTTTTAGCGCCGAATCGTGGATCCTTAGCATGTGGTAGCTGGGTTTCTGAGGGAGTATGGTACCAGGGGATTTCGAGCCGTGGCCACCACCATTCCCTTCTTTGGACATTTTGGGTTCCTGTAAGAGGTTGGAACTCTATGTGTGTGGACCCTATCGCGGCCCCTTTAGTACTCTTGAGACACCTGGACCTGGTTGTTCGATTGTGACTGTTCTTAGTCTCCGACACAGGTTTGGGATTTGTGCCAGTGCTAACGATTTATAAGTTAGGACTGTTAGTTCCTTTCATACTGTTCATTTGACGCATATTAGTTCACTTTTTTCCTCTGCAGGCTTGAGCGGAGTTTGGTACGTTTTAGTACTTTTTGCATTTCTCTCACTTTTCTTATTGTTACACTTACATTTTGTTTCTTTTTTTTGGATTCTTAGCTGAGGTTTTCAGCATTTTCCTTGCAGGGTTGGTAACCCTTTTCTTTCTGCTCTTTTCATTCGATTTTTATCTGATGTTTCTTTGCCACTTGTTTTATTATTTCTTGCTGAGGTGTTCTTCTTTTGAATGCCTCAGGTTCAGGTCTGTAGCCGGCTGAGCGGCTAATTTCAGGAGTTTCTTTGAGGACTGCGTGGTGGCAGTGTTTTCCTCACTTGTTGAGGTAGTTCTTTAGCTTTGTAGTAGTACAGACATACATGCTCGCCAGCGAGTTCGTGTCAGGTTGTTGACGCTCGTTGGTGATTTTTCCTTGGTGATACTAAGTCTTTGCTTAGCTGCTAGTTTACCTGTTTTGTGGTAGTCTCACTTGCTCTCTGGGAATGTTTTATGCTAGGTTGCTAGTTACTTTACAACCTATAAGAACTACTATATGTATTGTATGATCAGCATGTTTTATAAAAGATCAAACATTATTTTCCAAATACGTAAAAAGATTGTTTTCTTTATAAATATTATAAATTGAAATCTAGGGTCTTGCATAGTGTAAGTTGTCCTCTTAGGACACTTATGCGCTCTTTTAGGATGTTAAGCATAAATGAAGTATTTTTCCGCTACGTATAAAAATAGTTTTCAAACCGTGGACTATCTGATCCACTGAGCCGAGGGATACGGCCAATTAATTTAAAATCAGTTTTCTATTCATTTTAACTTATGATTTGAAGGATTAGAGTGTTGCCTGAGCGTCAGCAGTTATCCCCTGCTTGACGTGGCATCACAGCTCGTAGTTATCTCGTGCTCTGATTTATTTATTAATGAGAAAAATGCGGGTTGTGACAGTTGGTATCAGAGGGAGGTTGCTTGACAAATTGTCGGGCAACCTTTCCCTGTTAGTATTAGATATTTAGCGTCATGTCATACACACACCGACATGTCATCAGTACGTCTTGGCTGAAGCACGGACACTACACTCATAGCATAACATGAAGTATACGGGGCATATTATGTATTTATGGGGTGCATAATATGTGTTTGTATATGGATCCACCATAGGAGGCAACATGTGAGGGTTATGTATTTATGGGGTGCATAACCTCACCACATGAATGCGACTAGCACGTTTTCTTTTTATTGCATGGAAATGTTATGTATTTATGGGGTGCATAATATTTTCATGTGTACGCCGCTCATAACATGCATTAAGGCTTTTTTTAGAATGCATAGCACAATCATGCATAGCATAACATTGCATAAGCACAACGTGCCAAGCTAAAGATTTGCAGGATGACATGTGTACACACATAATTTTTGAGTCAAAAAGAATATAAATTCATGCATTCCCGATCTAGGCACAAGAGTTAGTGTGATGATAGTGAATCATCGTAGGATAAGCATAACATCATTATTGAAAATCCCAGAGCAAGTTAGCAGCATGAGCAAGTACTTAAGTATGTATTGTTTGTACTATGTTGTTTGGTTCTAGTGGGTGGGCCAGGTTTTTGATTAGTGTTTTGTTGTTCCATTAGAATGTCGAGGCGTCCTTCGACAAGGTCGACTCCCCAATCAGTGGGAGAATCTTCAGGTGCGCAGAGCAGTGCAATGATAGAAGGTCTGCGACAAAGCATGAAGCCTTGTCAAAGCAAGTAGTGGATTTGCAGTCTCAGGTCCAGTCCCTATTAGCAGTTGTGGCAGGACAAATTCCGAGAGTTCAGGACCCTGCTGTGGGTCAAGCTGTTCTTATTCCCCCTGCTCCTCTGGTGCCTCCGGTCGTGGTGCCACCAGAGATGACCTTTATTTCTCAGTTTCAGCGACTTAGGCCTCCGACGTATGATGGCAAGGCAGATTACATGGTCTTAGACGATTGGATGATATCAATCGAGGAGATGTTCTCATACTCAGGGATCACTGATAATCAGAAAGTGATGTTAGCCGCATATCAGCTTAAAGGGTTGGCAAAGGGCTGGTGGCTGAGGGAGAAAGAAGGTCTGAAGGACGGGTGTTCCTGGGAGTCCTTTAAGGAGCTACTTCTGAGCAAGTTTCTGCCATCGGTCGAAAGGGACCGTCTGATGAACGATTTCCTCCACTTAAAGCAGAGGCAGCTCATGGTTAGTGAGTACGAAATCGAGTTTAGTAAGCTAAGCCGATTTGCCCCAGACATGGTGAGTACCGATGAAAATAGAAGCAAGCGATTTCTAGCTAGGCTAAGGAGTGACGTCCAGCAGTTAGCAAGTGCCTATGCGACATCAAGTTATGCTGGGATGGTGGAAGCTGCCTTAAAGGTAGAGGCAATTGATAACGCCAAGAATCGAGGTCAACAACTGAGAAAAGATAAAAGAAAGTCTGATGAGGGTAAGAGTACCCAGGTCCCTGACGCTGCTCCGAGGAAGAGAAACAAAGAGGTATGCAGTTTCTGTGGCCGACCAGGCCATCCATTGGAAAGGTGCTATCAAAGATTAGGAGCTCAGAAGAAAGAGCAGATTCATGCGATCCAAGGTAACCCAAGGAAAGACTTGCTTTGTTCTGTATGCAAGAACCGGGGCACGATGCTGCCCATTGCTGGAAGAAGACGAGAAGCTATTTCTTGTGCGGTCAAGAGGGTCATCTCAAGTATCAGTGCCTGCAAGCTCAGCTTACTCTACAGCCAGTTCCTCTTCAGGCTTTGCCGCCGCCGCAGCGAGTGGACAAGGGAAAAGGAAAGTTGAACGTGGTCTCTATGGAGGAAGCTCAGACGTCCACGCAAGTGATATCAGGTTAGATTCTCCCCTAGTTTTAATGTCTAGCTCATAGTTATAGTTTTGAGCATTCGTTTCCTTAGTCACGTGTGCAATTTTATAGGACGATTTAAGGTAAAGAACCGTTGGGCGCGTGTTCTGTTCGATTCTGGCGCTACCCACTCGTTTGTGGCTAGAGCCTTCGTAGAGCGTTACCGTTTGGATCTCGATCGAGTTGGTGATGCGTTCTGTGTCAAGTTTCCTTCAGGTGAATCTGTAGTTTCAGATCAGGGTATTCAGAGTTGTCCGATTTTGCTAGGCGATTTTCTCGCGATTGCTGATTTGAAGCTGTTGGATCTGGAAGACTTCGATGTGATCCTAGGCATGGACTGGTTGTCCAGATATGATGCTGTGATCCAATGCAAGGGTAAGCGCTTGGACTTCAGGATGGACAACGGTCAGCCCGGGAGTGTTTACGGTTATCCGCGCCAGGATTCTCCGACTATATCGGCGGTATGTGCTCGGAAGCTTGTAGATTCCGGATGTTTTGCTTGTTTGGTTTCGGTTTTAGAAACCAAGGTTAGTTTGCCGTGTTTGGAGGAGATCCCGGTGGTTCGTGATTTTTCTGATGTCTTTCCAGCTAATCTTCCTGGTCTCCCGCCTGATCGAGACGTGGAGTTTATTATAGATTTGGAGCCGGGTAGGCGTCCTATTGCTAAGGCGCCTTACCGGATGGCCCCACGCGAACTGGAGGAGTTGCGTATCCAGTTAGACGAGTTGCTTGAGAATGGATTTATAAGGCCGAGTTCTTCGCCTTGGGGTGCCCCCGTCTTGTTCGTCAAGAAAAAGGATGGATCGATGAGGTTGTGCATAGATTATAGAGAGCTAAATAAGGTAACGATCAAGAATAGGTATCCGTTGCCGAGGATAGATGATTTGTTTGATCAACTGCGAGGCAGCGCCGTGTTCTCTAAGATTGACCTTCGTTCGGGCTACCACCAGTTAAGGATCCGTGAATCAGATATCCCGCGGACTGCCTTCCGTTCCAGACATGGACATTTTGAATTTTTGGTGATGTCGTTTGGTTTGACCAACGCACCTTCTGCTTTCATGGACATGATGAACAGAGTTTTCAAGGACTTTCTGGACAAGTTTGTAGTCGTATTTATAGACGATGTGTTGGTGTATTCACGCAATGTTGAGGAGCTTGACCAACATTTGCGTCTAGTTTTATCTGCCTTGAGGGACCATAAGTTGTTCGTCAAGCTAAGTAAATGCGAGTTCTGGTTGCCTCAGGTTTCTTTCCTGGGTCATGTGGTTAACAAGGACGGAATCTCTGTCGACCCAGAAAAGATAGCCGCAGTTATGGAATGGACGAGGCATGCCACACCCAAAGAAATAAGAAGCTTCCTAGGGTTGGCTGGCTACTACAGAAGATTTGTAGAGGGTTTCTCTACATTATCTGCGCCATTGACCAAATTGACGCAGAAGAATGCAGCATTTGTGTGGAGCGATAAGTGCGAAGAAGCGTTCCAAGAGCTAAAGAATAGACTGTGCACTGCTCCGATATTGACATTGCCTACGAAAGGATTAGACTATGCCGTTTACGTGGACGCGTCCCACGTGGGTCTTGGTTGTGTGCTGATGCAAGAAGGAAAAGTGGCTGCATATGGGTCAAGACAGCTTAAGATTCATGAAAGTAACTACCCTACGCATGACTTGGAATTCACAGCAGTTATTTATGCATTGAAATTATGGAGACACTTGCTGTATGGCGCGCAGTGCAAGATTTATACAGATCATAAGAGTTTGAAGTACGTCTTCACTCAAAAGGAGTTGAACTTGCGCCAGCGTAGATGGTTAGAGTATGTGGCTGATTATGAAGTGGAGATCCTATACCATCCGGGTAAGGCTAACGTAGTAGCCGACGCCTTAAGCAGGAAGACAGGGAAAATTTTCAATCTCTCCGCTGAGTTGTTAGTAGAAGAGTTCCTTTTAATGGATATTTCAGTTGGTAGATGTGACTCGCCAAGCAGTTTGGAAGTGTCCGAGCCTTCATGGATTTCTCTTACGAGTCTTCATCAAAAGGACGATCCTGATCTACTACACCTTCATAATAGAACTGAGAAGGGGGAGCTACCTGACTTTTCGATCGATGACGCGGGTACTCTAAAGTACCGCTGTAGATTTTGCGTCCCCAATTTTCGAGATATTCGAGTTAAGTTGTGCAGTGAGGCACACGGTTCAAGTGTGGCCTACCATCCAGGGTCTACAAAAATGTATAAGGACTTGAAACAGATTGCCTGGTGGATTGGGATGAAGGGTGACATTGCAAGGTTTGTGTCAGAATGTTTTACGTGCAAAAGAGTTAAGGCTGATCATGAAAGGCCTGGTGGAAAGTTGGCGCCTTTAGAGATTCCAACTTGGAAGTGGGAGAGTATCTCAATGGATTTCATTACTGGTTTGCCGAGATCTCCCCGAGGGCATGACTCTGTTTGGGTGATTGTTGATAGATTAACAAAGTGTGCGCACTTCGTACCCTTTCAGATTGGTTACTCGATGAAAAAGATAGCGGAACTATATTTGAATGAAGTTATCAGGTTACAAGGAGTACCCGTAAGTATAGTATCAGATCGAGACTCCGGGTTTACGTCTCGTTTCTGGAAGAGCCTTCAAGAAGGATTGGGAACTGACTTGAGATATTCTACCACATATCATCCACAGACCAATGGTCAAACGGAGCGTGTTAATCAGATTGTGGAAGATATGATCCGTTGTTATATATTAGACCACGGAGGAGCGTGGGACGAACGCTTGAGGTTGATGGAGTTCGCATACAATAACAGTTATCAAGAGAGTCTGCAAATGGCTCCTTTCGAAGCGCTATATGGAAGACTATGTAGAACTCCTCTATTTTGGGCTAAGGTTGGTGAGAGGCCGTTGTTAGGTCCAGATGCCTTAGAAGAAATGGAAGTCTCTGTAAAGCTTATTCGAGAGAAGCTTCGGATAGCTCAAGAGCGATACGAGAAGAACGCCAATCGGCGTAGGTCCGTTTTGGAATTTTCTGTGGGGGACATGGTATTCCTTAAGGTTTCCCCGATGGTTGGAGTAAAGAGGTTCGGTAAGAACCATAAGTTGGACCCAAGGTATGTGGGACCATTTGAAATTGAGGAACGGATTGGTGTGTCAGCCTACAAGTTGAAATTGCCCGCAAATTTTCCTGGCGTGCACAATGTTTTTCACGTGAGCCAATTGCGGAGGTGCGTGCTAAGTGACAGACAAGTTCTGGATGCAGTGCCCCAGCTGGAGCCTAACCTTTCCTACGTGGAAGTACCTATTCGTGTTCTGGATGTGCAAGATCGAGTGTTGCGGAGAAAGACAATACCGATGGTAAAGATTCTGTGGAGAAACCAAGACGTGGAGAGCGCGACTTGGGAGTTGGAGTCAGCTATGAGGGAGCCTCTTGGGGAATGCTTGTGTTAGCGCGTTTTTACGTTCGTTAGGTTTGACCGGCCAAATTTTGGGATTTGCGTCGGGAGTGGAAAGTTTTACATTAGGAAATTAGATCGCCTAATTTTAGGCTTGCTCGTCAAGTTTCGTCGCGTTCCGAGCATTTTTGGAGCCTCGGCGCGCGATTGAAGTTTTGTATGTTTTCGCGTACGCCGTTAACTTTAGAAATTATTATCTCGAAAACGGTGCGTCGAAATTCGATTTCGACTTCGCCGTTGAATTCGTAGCGTCGTCATTCGCCTACGGTGCGAATTTCGTTCGATTCGGCGCGCGTTAGGCCCTCCGTAATGACGTTTCACTTTAGCGTTTTTTTTTTAAATTAAATAAAATATCAAAAAAAATGAAAATAATAACAAAAAAAAATCTGCCTTGATAGTTGATACACGCCGATCGGCGTGTATCCCCCTCCCTAATCCCACCGATTGCCTCCCTGCTTATGTTTTTTTTGGTTTTTTTTATATATTTATAAATAATATAAGTTATAAATATAAATAATATAAGTTATAAATATATAAATATAAATAATATAAGTTATAATTATATAAATATATATATAAAAAGGGGCTTCTTCTTCTTCCCCGATCAAGCAGCCCCCGCCCCCTCCTGTGCGACAGAAAACGAGGCGGAAACCTCTCGTTCGCGAACCTTCCGGCGGCCGCCACCGCCGATCCGGTGGACGAAATCTCGATCCGATCGCGGCGTTGGAATGCTCTCGGCGAGAGCTTCGAGATCGCGGTAAGCTTTTCCCGTTTCGGTTACCGTTTCGCCATAGATTTTTTCGGCCCTAACCCCGGTTGTCCATTTTTTTCGTAGATCTCGTCTCCGCGTGCCCCCTTTTGAACGGATCTACGTGGTGGAGTATTTTGAGTGGACATTTTCAAGAACGATTTGAGGGAAGTGGATTTCTCCCCTCTTGCGTGCCTCCATGGATTGTATTTCTCCTTATTACCTCTCCTTGTCGTAGAATAACAGAGTAGTATATGCGAGATTAGAAATATTCCTAGGTTAGGGCTTGTAGTTGGCCTAAACTAGGAAGAAATCGGAATTTTTTTTAGTTGAGTTCAGCGGGTAGTGGGAAATAATTCGGCGGGTAGTGGGAAATAATTCGGCGGGTATTGGGAAATAATTCGGCGGGTGTCGCCGAATTTAGGTTTAGTCTATTTTGGCGGGTTTTGGTTGTAGAACTTGGTAGTTTCTAAGTGGTGTTGTCGGCTAGTTTTAGCGCCGAATCGTGGATCCTTAGCATGTGGTAGCTGGGTTTCTGAGGGAGTATGGTACCAGGGGAGTTAGAGCCGTGGCCACCACCATTCCCTCCTTTGGACATTTTGGGTTCCTATAAGAGGTTGGAACTCTATGTGTGTGGACCCTGTGGCGGTCCCTTTAGTACTCTTGAGACACTTGGACCTGGTTGTTCGGTTGTGACTGTTCTTAGTCTCCGACACAGGTTTGGGATTTGTGCCAGTGCTAACGATTTACAAGTTAGGACTGTTAGTTCCTTTCATACTGTTCATTTGACGCATATTAGTTCCCTTTTTGCCTCTGCAGGCTTGAGCGGAGTTTGGTACGTTTTAGTACTTGTTGCATTTCTCTCACTTTTCTTATTGTTACACTTACATTTTGTCTCTTTTTTTTGGATTCTTAGCTGAGGTTTTCAGCATTTCCCTTGCAGGGTTGGTAACCCTTTTCTTTCTGCTCTTTTCATTCGATTTTTATCTGATGTTTCTTTGCCACTTGTTTTATTATTTCTTGCTGAGGTGTTCTTCTTTTGAATGCCTCAGGTTCATGTCTGTAGCCGGCTGAGCGGCTAATTTCAGGAGTTTCTTTGAGGACTGCGTGGTGGCAGTGTTTTCCTCACCTGTTGAGCTTGTTCTTTAGCTTTGTAGTAGTACAGACATACATGCTCGCCAGCGAGTTCGTGTCAGGTTATTGACGCTCGTTGGTGATTTTTCCTTGGTGATACTAAGTCTTTGCTTAGCTGCTAGTTTACCTGTTTTGTGGTAGTCTCACCTGCTCTCTGGGAATGTTTTATGCTAGGTTGCTAGTTACTTTACAACCTATAAGAACTACTATATGTATTGTATGATCAGCATGTTTTGTAAAAGCTCAAACATTATTTTCCAAATGCGTAAAAAGATTGTTTTCTTT
The DNA here is from genome assembly GCA_039513925.1 of Platanthera zijinensis. Lineage (NCBI taxonomy): Eukaryota > Viridiplantae > Streptophyta > Magnoliopsida > Asparagales > Orchidaceae > Platanthera > Platanthera zijinensis. Next base: position 184,910,430 of record CM077080.1, on the reverse strand, counting down.
ATAAATATTATAAATTGAAATCTAGGGTCTTGCATAGTGTAAGTTGTCCTCTTAGGACACTTTTGGGTATTGCATCCACAATGTACCTGATTTGAAGAAGCCCCTGTGCAAGCCAAGGTAAACAGACAATGTATTTGATGAAATAATTCTAGTTGTACTTGCAGATATTCCATGCTAAGTACACACCAATGTCAGGGTGCAGTGGGTCAATATACACGGGTCTGTGCAACGTAATCCCTCCTTGAGCAGATCAGTGTGTTGGCCTACGTGTACTCTCTCTATTGGGGTGTACTTAATTTCAAGTACAGGGCTATGATAAAGCAAGAGCAGACAAGGAGCAAGGATGGGCCAAAGACCAGTTCAAGGAAAGAAAGAGGAGAAATCACTCAAGTAAAAATCGACGAGAATCACTAAGTGATTCTCGCCGATTCGGCGAGAATCACTAGTGATTCTCGCCGAGTCGTCGAGAATCACTAGCTGATTCTCGCCGGTTGGAGCCGGCAGTTTCGTCACCGCCAGAAATTTCTCTAAGGCAGAATCGTCGAGAATCACTAAGTGATTCTCGCCGATTCGTCGAGAATGACTTTGCATTCTCGACGAATCGGCAAGAATCAAGTGTGATTCCCGCCGATTCTCCCCCGGCTTCTGTATCTGTGCAGTCAGATTTCGGCTAAGCAGAAGTCGGCGAGAATCGTAAGTGATTCTCGCCGATTCGGCGAGAATCACCTACGATTCTCGCCGATTCGGCGAGAATCACCTACGATTCTCGCCGATTTTGACTTGGCAATTTTTCTGAAAGTTCTGGACCGGTCCAAGTTACCTGCAGCTGTTTGAACCGAACTTTGGTCCTTACTTTGGTGGGACCCACAACGGTCATCTTCTTGACCTACGGTATAAATACATTGTATTTGTGAACAGTAAGGTGTGCGGATTTACGGTATTTTCAAAAAGAACGAGCGGCCGATGACAAAACCCTAATCTCGCGATCTTGCTCCGCCGGTCATCTCCGCCGCTCGTACGGTTGTCGCCGCTGCTGATCTCAGGTTCTTCCAGATCTCCCGGTGACAGAAGCTTAGGCTAGCATAGCGTCTCACGTGTCTAACGAGAGATCCCTTGTCTCTTGATTCGTTGATCGGGAAAATCTTTCCCCTTCCGAATCGATCGAGACGATCGATCCTTGTGCGACCGTTGGAAGATCTTGCTTCCTTTGCTACGAAGTTTGAATCAAGTTGGCACTGCTGCTGCTCTCCGTCGCCGCTGCTGATTCCGAGAGCCTTGCCGCCGCCTCAAGCCGCCACCGGTTTCGGGAAAGGTTCACTCCAAGTGAGATCTAGGGCTGAGCACTCTTCGTTGACTTCAAGAGCACGTCGTCAAACGAAGAGGGTCACCTTCTCTCCAAACGTTGTTTGTATTTCTTACAAGCTAGTTTTTAATTTCCTTGTAACGGACCGATTGGTCCCTAGTTGTAAGGGTTGGGTGCAACCCGGATTGTGGGAGTGTTGACTCCTACGTGTGGAAGGGTTCCTTCCGTTAGTGCAAGGATTGGATTTCAATCCTGTTGGTGAAGTGACCGAGTCATCTCGTGTTGGGAGATAGGTCGAAGGGGGAAAGTGGACGTACCCAAATCGGGGAACCACTATATATTGTATGTGTTCCTTGTGTGCTTGGTTGTTTTGTTTTCTTATGCAGGTAAAACTTTAATTCCGCAATTACGCTGCAGAGTCACCTAATCCCCCCCCATAGGTGAAGATAGTTGACACTAGGTGGACTTTCAAGTGGTATCAGAGGGAGGTTGTTCATCAAAAAGGTTCACACCTTGAGTAGAATCCTGCCCCCAGTGTCAAGAAGCAGACAAATATCCTCCATGGACGGACTCAAGCACTCCGGCAAAATCCAGTATGCACTAGACTGAACTTTCCTATCTGGAAGGAAAGAATCAGATTCTACATGGAAGCGGTCGACCCTCGGCTCTTCATGATAGTGGAGGAGGGACCTTACATTCCCACTAAGGCCTCCACCATTGATCCTACCAGGAAAGTACCCAAGCAACTTTCGGAAATGGACAAGGACGAAATGGTGTTGTTCGGACTCGACAAGAAAGCTCAGAACATCCTGGTGAGCGCAGTTGACGACTCTATGATGCAGAACTTCAGCAATTGCAGGACAGCCAAGGATCTCTGGAGCTGTCTGATTGTCTTAATGGAGGGCACAGATGAAGTGAGGGACGATCCGAGATCCCTCCTCAATCAGAAATATGAGGCCTTCAGACAAGGGCCAAAGGAGGAGATCGGAGTCACCTTCGAAAACTTCCTCAAGATCGTCAATGCACTCAAAGGATATGGAAGAGTGTTCACTGACGGTGAACTCAATGATAAATTCCTTAGGTCCCTCACTAAGGAATGGGACACAAAGATCTGCGCCATCTGCGAGTTTGGCAGACTTGCGGAAACCGACCCTCAGATTCTGTTCGGGAAGCTTATGTCCTATGAGCTTCAGTTGAACACAAGGAAGGCTGAAGAGGAAGCAGAGAAAGCCGCGGCCAAGGAAAAGTCGGTGGCCCTAAAAGCCATTCACTCCAGAAAGGGTAAGGGTGTCGCTTCCTCCCGGGCATGGAAGAGGGATGAAGAGGAAGACTCTGAGCCAAGCTCCTCCGGATCAGAGTTATCTGAGGAAGATTTATCCCTTATCACAAGGGAATTCAAGAAGTTCCTCAAGCTGAGGAATCAGAGAAAGAGAACCGGCTCCTCCTCAAGGGATCAGAAGAAGAACTATTCCCCTGACAGGTATGTTTCCAAACCGAACAAACACCGCTCTTCTGACATTATATGCTTTGGTTGCAACAAGCCAGGACACGTCGTGGCTGACTGCCATCAAGGCAAGAGAGAAAAGGGAAAGGGAGAGGAGCACAGGTCCTCAAGAGATAAGAAGAAGGAGAGGAGTTACATCGCAAAGAAGCCAAAGACGCTGAGTGAATCTGACACGTCAGACACCAGCGATGATGAGGAAGCCTACTTTGGGCTAATGGGTCGCTCTGACTCAGAAGGAGATTGCCCCCCATTTACTGGGAAGGTAAAAGCTCACACCCCTCTCTCCGACTCTGACTCTGATCCTGAGTCTCGGGATGATGATGCTGAGGATAGCCCCTCTGCCCTTGAAGCTGAGCTCCTAGATAAGTATGAGCTTCTGCTCAACACATTCCTGAAATGTCGAAAGAAACTGAAGGCGGAGAAAAAGGAAGTCAAATTCCTTAAAGGTGAGAGTGTCTCCCTGAGGGAAGAGATCACCAGTTTGATCTCCCTCCGACAGGAGCACTTGGACCTGACTTCAAAGCATTCAGAATCTCTTAAGCTCCTTGATCTTAAGCAGGAGGAAGTCGACAAGTTGGAAGAACTACTTGCGGCAGAAAGGAAGATCGTCAAGAGCTTCTCTATGCCAAAAACTGTTCTTCCATTAGTTGATACCTTCTCTGCTCAGGCCAAAGGAGCTGGCTTGGGGCATGTAGGTGTGTCTGGTTCCTCGTCCAGGAGAAACAGGAATAGGAGAAAGAATAAGGCTGCCAAGAAAGCCTCTGCTGATGAGAAAGGAAAGGCCCCACTCAGTCCTGTTGAGTTCAGAAAGCCTAGCTTTCCCTGTAACCAACATGACTTTGAGTCAACATATGGGCATCACTTCAGGCCCTCGGTTGCAAAGCCGAAGAGCCGATATGATGGGTGGACCTTTCCCCGTAACTTCAGTGAGAGTGTCTTCAAGGCACCCTATGAGGAAATCCACTTGGGAAATTATGGTCAATTCTCTAGCGGCCATAATAGTAAACTGGCACCTAAGGCCAAACATGTTACACTGAAAAGCCAAGAGGTGAAGAAGTCATGTGACTGTGGTCATCATATTGCCTCCACCTCCAAGTCTTCGGCCCCAGCTGAACCCCACGTTTCATGGGTAAAGCAGGCGCCCAAGAGGAAGTATAACAGGTTTGACTGCTGGTGCTGTGGCAAAATTGGTCACTTTGCCGTGGATTGTTGGTTTAATCCAAGGTATAACGAGACTCCTTATGTTAGCGATGCGAGGCCGACCACTCGTAGGGCTAACAAATCGAGGGGAGTATGCTAACAAGAAATCTAGGACCCAAGTTCGATTGGGTTCCTAAGGCAAACTAATTCTGTTTTGCAGGGATGTCCAAAGGCCAACAAAACTCCTATTTGGTATTTGGACAGTGGATGCTCCCGTCATATGACTGGGACAAGAAGCCTACTGCGGGAGTTCACCCCAGTCGAGAATGGACCCAAAGTCATCTTTGGGGGATCTGATCGGGGAGTCACCAGAGGTTACGGTATGATTTCCAACGGTACACTCTCTATCTCTGACGTAGCTTATGTTGAAGGGTTAAATCATAACCTGATCAGCGTAAGCCAGTTATGTGATAAAGGGTATGACGTTAAGTTCTGCAAGGATAAATGCCTGATAATATCATGTGACTCTTCGGAGACCGTATTAACAGGCATTAGGAGCAGAAATATTTTCTGTTTAGACTTTCTTAGTTTAGACTCTTCTACCCCTGTATGCCTAGTAGCCAAAGGCAGTGCATCTCTTTGCGAACAATGGCACAAGAGATTGGCACACATTAATTACAAGACAATTAGTATGCTATTTTCAAAAGACTTAGTAAGGGATGCTCCCATTATTAAGTGCATTAAAGATAGTCCATGTCCTGCATGTCAAATGGGCAAGCAGACTCGGGCTACCTTTAAGAGCATCCCAGACAAAGATTCCTCCAGATGTCTTTACCTTCTGCACATGGACCTGTTTGGTCCTATGCAAGTTCATAGCTTAGGAGGGAAGTCGTATACGCTAGTGATTGTAGATGATCACTCTCGGTTTACGTGGGTGTTCTTCTTAAAACGCAAGTCGGATACGTTTGACATCTTCAATAATTTTGTCAAGCAGATACAGAACGAACTTAACTGCTCGGTGGTCAAAATCAGAAGTGACCACGGAACAGAGTTTGAGTCTGGGGCTATGACAGAATTCTGTGAAGAACTTGGTATCTTTCATGAATTCTCCTCCCCTCGCACTCCTCAACAGAACGGAGTGGCGGAGAGGAGAAATAGAACACTCATTGAGGCAAGCACGTCAATGTTGAATGACGCTTCTCTCCCAGAATACTTCTGGGCTGAGGCTGTCAATACGGCTTGTCATGTACAAAACCGGGCATTGATTAACAAAAGCTATCGTAAGACTCCCTATGAGCTACTGAAAGGCAAGAAACCAACCATGTCCTACCTGAGGATCTTTGGCTACAAATGTTATGTACTGAATAATGGGAAGTACCCGCGTACTAAGTTCGGTGAAAAATGCTTCGAAGGCATATTTATGGGTTATAGTAGCCGCAGCCGGGCTTATAGAGTTTTCAACAAGAAAACCCTAGTGGTAGAGGAGTCAATCAATGTTGTATTTGATGAAGGAAGTTTGCTTAATTGCAAGACTTCTAGTCTTTTTCCTGAAGATGTAGGTGACAGACTTGAAGGGTTGCAACTGGATGAGCACGTGAAAGATGCACCTCCAACATACGTCAAGGTATCCACTGCTACACCGATCGGAGACGTTGAAAATCAAAATGGAGCAAATCCTTTAGAAGAAGGAGATGCCCAAGAAGTAGTCGAAGCTCCTGACGCCAGACTTCTACAGCTCAGACATGTGAGGGATCATCCTAGAGATCAGATCATCGGAGATCCTCGTGACGGGGTCAGAACTCGACGAGGTACTATTAACGAGATTCTGCATCTTAGCTTCCTGTCCCAGGTTGAGCCAAAGAAGTTCGACGAGGCCAACAAAGATGCTGCATGGATTTTGGCCATGCAAGATGAATTGCATCAGTTCGAAAGATGCAACGTTTGGACGCTTGTGCCCAGACCTCAAAAGCAGAATGTGATTGGCACTAAGTGGATCTTCAGGAACAAACTGGATGAACATGGTGTCATCATAAAGAACAAGGCCAGGCTAGTGGCTCAAGGTTACCGTCAGGAGGAGGGGATTGACTTTGACCAGACGTTTGCACCAGTTGCACGGCTCGAAGCTATCCGGCTATTCCTAGCTTATGCCTCCCATAAAAGATTCACAGTTTATCAGATGGACGTGAAATCAGCTTTCTTGAATGGAGATTTGAAAGAGGAAGTATACGTCGCTCAACCTCCAGGTTTTGTCAATCCTACTTATCCTAGTCATGTATATTTTCTTAATAAAGCACTATATGGCTTAAAACAAGCTCCTCGAGCTTGGTATGAGACATTGTCTAGTTTTCTTCTTGAGAACAAATTCTCTAGAGGAAAAATAGACAATACATTGTTTCTCAGGGAAGTCAAAGGCAAGATTTTGCTGGTGCAAATCTATGTTGACGACATTATATTTGGCTCCACGGACAACAATCTTTGCAAAAAGTTTTCCAAACTTATGCAAGGAAAGTTTGAAATGAGCAGTATGGGGGAGCTGAAGTACTTCTTGGGACTTCAAGTGAAACAGTCTGAGGATGGAATCTTCATCTCTCAGACGAAGTTCACAAATGAACTCCTCAAGAAATTCGGAATGGAGAATGCAACCTCTATGAGGACTCCAATGGGATCCACTATGTCTCTGGATAAGGATGAGAAAGGTAAACCTTTCGATGAAACCAAATACAGAAGCATCATTGGATCCCTGCTCTACCTTACTGCCAGTAGACCAGATATCATGTTCTCCACATGTGTTTGTGCCAGATACCAGGTGAACACTAAGGAATCTCATTATGTCACTGCAAAGCGAATTCTTAGATACCTTAAAGGTACTCCCAATCTTGGCTTGTGGTACCCGAGAAACAATGATGTCGAACTAATAGGTTTTTCAGATGCTGATTTTGCAGGGAGTAGGGATGACAGGAAAAGCACTTCCGGGACGTGCCAATTCCTCGGAAGAAGGCTTATCTCCTGGAACAGCAAGAAGCAAAATTGTGGTGCAACCTCCACAGCAGAGTCTGAGTACATCTCGGCAGGGAGCTGTTGCGCACAACTCCTATGGATAAGGAACCAGTTAGCAGACTATGATCTTCAGTTCAAGGAAGTACCCATGTACTGCGACTCCTCAAGTGCAATTGCCATCGCAAACAATCCAGTATCGCATAGCAGAACGAAGCATATTGAAGTGCGCTACCACTTCATTCGGGAGCACGTGGAGAACAAGGACATCTCTCTCTGCTATGTCCCCACGGACAAGCAGATTGCAGATATTTTCACAAAGCCCTTAGACGAGGCCAAGTTCAGTCTCTTCAAAACTGAATTGGGGATGCTCAACTATGAAGAATAAAGACTCCAGACGCTCCTGGCTCATGCCTCTAGGGGGAGCATCTGCCAGCATTTTAAGTGCACGAACTGAGGGGGAGCATGGTGTCCGGTACACCAGACCCAAATTTGCAGAAGCCGAAAAGGGGGAGATTATCCCTCTCGGCTAAGGCTAAGGTAGCTCAATGCTCTAGTTTGCTCTCAAGTAACGGGTAATGCTTATCCCTATCACCTCATTTTTAAGTTTTGGTTTTTCATTCCTATATGCTCTATTCACCTCAGCATGTAAGGGTTTAGGCTTCTTTAAATAGGGGGAGATTGTTGGGTATTGCATCCACAATGTACCTGATTTGAAGAAGCCCCTGTGCAAGCCAAGGTAAATAGACAATGTATTTGATGAAATAATTCTAGTTGTACTTGCAGATATTCCATGCTAAGTACACACCAATGTCAGGGTGCAGTGGGTCAATATACACGGGTCTGTGCAACGTAATCCCTCGTTGAGCAGATCAGTGTGTTGGCCTACGTGTACTCTCTCTATTGGGGTGTACTTAATTTCAAGTACAGGGCTATGATAAAGCAAGAGCAGACAAGGAGCAAGGATGGGCCAAAGACCAGTTCAAGGAAAGAAAGAGGAGAAATCACTCAAGTAAAAATCGACGAGAATCACTAAGTGATTCTCGCCGATTCGGCGAGAATCACTAGTGATTCTCGCCGAGTCGTCGAGAATCACTAGATGATTCTCGCCGGTTGGAGCCGGCAGTTTCGTCACCGCCAGAAATTTCTCTAAGGCAGAATCGTCGAGAATCACTAAGTGATTCTCGCCGATTCGTCGAGAATGACTTTGCATTCTCGACGAATCGGCAAGAATCAAGTGTGATTCCCGCCGATTCTCCCCGGCTTCTGTATCTGTGCAGTCAGATTTCGGCTAAGCAGAAGTCGGCGAGAATCGTAAGTGATTCTCGCCGATTCGGCAAGAATCACCTACGATTCTCGCCGATTTTGACTTGGCAATTTTTCTGAAAGTTCTGGACCGGTCCAAGTTACCTGCAGCTGTTTGAACCAAACTTTGGTCCTTACTTTGGTGGGACCCACAACGGTCATCTTCTTGACCTACGGTATAAATACACTGTATTTGTGAACAGTAAGGTGTGCGGATTTACGGTATTTTCAAAAAGAATGAGCGGCCGATGACAAAACCCTAATCTCGCGATCTTGCTCCGCCGGTCATCTCCGCCGCTCGTACGGTTGTCGCCGCTGCTGATCTCAGGTTCTTCCAGATCTCCCGGTGACAGAAGCTTAGGCTAGCATAGCGTCTCACGTGTCTAACGAGAGATCCCTTGTCTCTTGATTCGTTGATCGGGAAAATCTTTCCCCTTCCGAATCGATCGAGACGATCGATCCTTGTGCGACCGTTGGAAGATCTTGCTTCCTTTGCTACGAAGTTTGAATCAAGTTGGCACTGCTGCTGCTCTCCGTCGCCGCTGCTGATTCCGAGAGCCTTGCCGCCGCCTCAAGCCGCCGCCGGTTTCGGGAAAGGTTCACTCCAAGTGAGATCTAGGGCTGAGCACTCTTCATTGACTTCAAGAGCACGTCGTCAAACGAAGAGGGTCACCTTCTCTCCAAACGTTGTTTGTATTTCTTACAAGCTAGTTTTTAATTTCCTTGTAACGGACCGATTGGTCCCTAGTTGTAAGGGTTGGGTGCAACCCGGATTGTGGGAGTGTTGACTCCTACGTGTGGAAGGGTTCCGTCCGTTAGTGCAAGGATTGGATTTCAATCCTGTTGGTGAAGTGACCGAGTCGTCTCGTGTTGGGAGATAGGTCGAAGGGGGAAAGTGGACGTACCCAAATCGGGGAACCACTATATATTGTCTGTGTTCCTTGTGTGCTTGGTTGTTTTGTTTTCTTATGCAGGTAAAACTTTAATTCCGCAATTACGCTGCAGAGTCACCTAATCCCCCCCCATAGGTGAAGATAGTTGACACTAGGTGGACTTTCAGACACTTATGCGCTCTTTTAGGATGTTAAGCATAAATGAAGTATTTTTCCGCTACGTATAAAAATAGTTTTCAAACCGTGGACTATCTGATCCACTGAGCCGAGGGATACGGCCAATTAATTTAAAATCAGTTTTCTATTCATTTTAACTTATGATTTGAAGGATTAGAGTGTTGCCTGAGCGTCAGCAGTTATCCCCTGCTTGACGTGGCATCACAGCTCGTAGTTATCTCGTGCTCTGATTTATTTATTAAAGAGAAAAATGCGGGTTGTGACAGAGACCGCTCTCGCAAGAGGTCTAAGACTGCCTCGCTGCTGCTAAGGAGAGAGCTCGCACTGACTGCGCTGGGTTCGCCCCCTAGCTTATGTGCAAGAGGCCGGCAGACTCGGCCTATTGGCAGAAGAAGGCCAAGTCGGTTCAGCGAGATCGTTCTAGGAATGAGCCCGCCTCGCTGACCCCAACCCCTGCCCGTGAGTAGCTTGCTCTTCTTCCAGAGGTTCTTTTCTTGCCCCTCCTTTTGGCGCTAACCCCCAAAGCAGGCTTGTCGTATTGATATACTACCTCTATCGCAGGGGACGATTCTGGAAGGTGTCGCCGAAGTTTCTCCGGTGAATACCGAGTCAGCCCGACTTCCAAATAAAAACTTGCAGTCGGTCTCGGAGGCTGCCCCTCCGATTACCTATGACGGGCCTGTGATTTCTCCCGATATTTTTCTTGCCTGGCTTTCGCTTTAACTGGCTTGTCTTTTCTTCTTTCGCTCATATAGCTTTCCACAGTACCGACTTTCGAAACCTTTAGTGTCATCAACCCGAGTACCAGGACTCTCGCCGCCAAGGACCCTATCAATCCAGCGACCGGCCTTCCCCTCTCGCCCAGGAGAGCTGCTGACAAGTCTCTTATTCTCTTGTCATATTCTCGCCCACCCGACGGGGAGGACATTGCCCTCTCGCCTCTGACCGAGACTCATTTGCCGGGGCAGACATCCTTCCCCCCGAGTCGGGTAAAAACGCACTGCCCACTCCTTGGCAAACCTTTCGAAGGGCGACCTGGATATTCCCACCAGCAATCAGGTAAACACTGCCCCTTCTGGCACCTTGATTACTCCTCTCGCCCCCTAAATTTGCCTTGACACAGCTCCCTTACCAGATCATCGAGAGACTGCGGAGGAGCCTGATGTAGATGAGGAGGTGATCTCACCATCACCTTCCCCAAGCAAGATGGTAAGCTTCCTTGAAGCCTCTGAAGATGCCGAGAAGCAGAGGGAGAGAATTAATGAAGTCCTGTCGAAACTCATTTAGATGCGGCGAGAGGACTCCTTACGGGAGACTACCCTCCTGGCTGCAATTGAACGATGTCTATGCGTGATCGAGTGGGATTATACTCACCTTCTTGGCAAGACAGAGCACTTAAAAGGCGGTTGCGAGGAGACTTCTCCCGAAAGGCACATCGCGCGGGCTCGAGACCAAGTACACCTGGTCCACCAGGAGCTTACCGCCATGACAGCCGATCACAATCCTCGAGTGCCCTCAAGGACAGGGAGGTGAGGTCAGGGTCGCTTGCATTGGGAGCGATACTAAGACCAGGTAGTTCTCGCCCCTTCTTACCCCAACCTCCAAGCCTACCTTTCTCGCAATGTACCCTTTTTTGCACTTATGCAACGAACATATATTTTATTATGGCTCTCGACCAGCGAGAGGCCTTTTGTGTCTGACCCTTTATTTTCCATGTCATTCTTACTATCTTGCCAAATGCATAGTTCTCGAGCCATGTTTATTATTTTTTATACTTTTCGTTGCTTTGCTCTTACCCGGGATCCCTCCCTGAAGCTCTTACCATCTACAGGTACTGGAAGCGTCGACGGCGCGGGGAGGGATATGAAGCATCGAGGTATCAAAGTTCCTATCCGCACTTCTGTAGTTAGGAAAACTCTCATGATTATCGTATTTTAATATAAATATGCCAGCTTACCAACCACATTTACTTCCATTTGATTCTGAACCATTGTCTTCCTCCTTCTTCCTCGCTATCGCCACTTCTGCAACCTAAATCCTCTCACCCACAGTGTTTCTCTCCCTTTCCACCTTCTTACAAAATGTCAGGCGAGACCGAGGTCCGCACCAAGTGTGCGCAGAACTTCATCGAGCACGACTCCCCCCTGTCGTTTAACCGAGGCGGAGTATGCTTCCGTAGTCACGAACTATATTTCACCTGAGTTCGTTGCGCGCAACCCCGGGAGTGAAGACATGATCAACTTCATGTTGTAAGGGGATCTTTCCATCCCGCTGGAGCACTTTGAGGTATGGTTTTGCCTCCCCCTCTAGCCGGAGTGCGCCGGTACTATGGAGTGGTCCCGGCCAAACTCAATCCAAACTCTATTGCGCTTCTAGTGGCTTTCGCCTGTTATATGCTTGCGGAAAGGATTGAGTTCAATCTCTCCATCTTTTAGAAGCTTTTCAACTTCCGGGACAAAAGTGGGATCGTCTTCTTCTCGGGGTAGACGGTTAAGACAAGCGGTCTCGCCAACAAGAATCTCAATTGGTATTAGAAGTTCGTTTTTGTATCCGGGAATTTTGGCAACGTTCCACTCTCGCCGATCCAATACGATGAGGAGAATTACAAGCCTCCGGTACTTGAGAGATGAGAGACTACCATCCTCACCTTCTTCGGGACCAAGAAATTCGACATCAATTTTTTACGGCAGGATCTCGACTCTCTTCCAACGGTTCCCGCCGGCAAAGGTACCAATCTGCCTTATTCCTTTAATCTCTCACTTCAAACTATAAGACTTACTTTTACGACTTTCATAGGTGAGCGGGAGATCCCCCACAATCAACCCTTCGACGAGAATAGGGGTTCCGCCGCCACCCTGGCTCTCGCCAAGTCCGCAACCCTCGCTTGCCGGACTGAGCCGGGCTCTTCCTACCAGCCGAGTGCCCGTAAGAAGAAGCCTGACGCTCCTCCTCCAACCCTTTCCAAGAATTCAAAACCCTATGCGGAGAACAAGGGCAAATCCGTCAATGAAACCCTAGCTAAAGCCCCACATACTGCGGACTAAACGAATGTTGCCACGCAGGTTATCGCTGCCTCAAAGAAAGTTCTCGCGAAACAAGTGCGAGAGGGCATCAAAATTTCAGCCTTCGCAGGAAGAAACTGGATGAAGAGGGCCAACCCCTTCTCTAGTGGGACCCAGAGGCTAACCAGGTCTCTATCTCATCGCTCCTTCCCTCCTGGATGGAGAAGGATATGAGCAGTGCCAAAGCCTTCATGCTCGATTTTGGTCTTTACAGCTGGGTGGATGAAAGCATATACGACCTGTAATCCACCAGGGCTCTCTCCCATGAAGTTGTTCGAGCCTAGATTCGCGCATTTGAGCTTACGCATATGTCTATGCGCTGCAGCCTCGGCATTGAGCACAACCTAGGCAAGGCGCTTAAGTTGCGGGATCTCGCCGCTGCCAAGGTGGTCACCCAAAAGGCCAATCCGGCGGCCTCCCGGAAACTTCTCAATCTCTGCCCAGCGAATGAGGTAAGTGAAACTTTAAAGGCCTCCCGCCTTATGGCTATTTCCTACTAGTTAGTTCTAAATGAGTTTCCTCACAGGATTCCGCTCAGGACAATCTATCGCGTGCACGGGAGGCTGCTCTTAAGAACGAGATCACGCTGCTGAAGGCCGATCTCAAACGAGCGAAGGAGGCCAAGGCACCGATTCCGCCGCCGCTGGACGAGTAGGTCAAGCATCAGCAATATTCCAATTATGACATAGAAGTGATGATGCAGGAGAATGCCCAAGCAGCGGTCAAGTGTGTGATCAAGTTGCTACGAGAGTCTTTGTTTTTGAAAGAGAGCAGCGAGACGATCACGCCGCGCAGGATACTGCCTTGGCTGTTTGAACCCATCACTAAGGCAGCGGGAGAGGATGACTCCCCGGGCAAAGATGATAATGCAATCTTCAGCGAGAGCGACGGGTCTACTAGCGAGACGTCCAGCGAGAAGCCCGATGACTCTTTCTGAAGACCTTTTTCCTGCTCTTTTAACTTGTAATTTTTATTTTTCTTTTGAACTTCCATGTAAGGGGCGATACCCCTAAAAATGTGTAATCTTTTCGGGATGCGAGTTTTCTTCTATCTTTGCCGAAATGCATTTTTATCGTTAATTTTCACTTCTCGCTTATTGCCATTCGCAAATGCTTCCGTACATTCGCTCAAACCTTAGGCTCTTAGGTGATGACCGCGCGGAACCCTCACTCGCTGAGTGGAGTTTGTCGGAAGGATCTTGCCTAAAGGATCTTGTAGAAAGGCTCTTACCGTAATGCTATGGCCTGATACCCTCTCTTTTTTGCTTCATATCAATCATACGCTTTTTTGTGCTTTCGCATTCGCCTTAGGCCCTTAGGCGATAACCGTAGTCCGTTCGCTGAATAGAATAATTAGGTAAACTTCGCTGAGAAGGGTATGTTAAGAGGGACATACAAAAGAGACACGTCGAGAAGCCCCTGCCGAGAGAAAGGTGATGAGATGGGTCTGGATTACCTTATCCCTACTTAAGATAGGTGTTAACTGCTTGAAAACCTGTTGGCGAGGCAATTCATAATGCTTGTCATGAGTTTAACATCCCCATTAGCTAGGTGAGAGTCTGATAGTAGGAGCCGCTCTAGATTTAATTATTCCAAGCACTTTATGTCTTGCCATCGAGCGAGCCTTCAGATCTATCAACTAGTGAGAGCCTGGAATGCAGGTCTACTCGGGTCCATCAAAACCACAAACTTTTTACCTTACCTCCCAAGCGAGCCTACGGCCCTGCCAGCTAGTGAGAGCATGGACAGCGGGTCTACTTGGGACCGAGTGCTCCTTCCAGCCCTGCCAGCTGATGGGAGCCTGCTCAGTGGGATCTACTTGGGGTTGTTCAAACTAGAAACTTTTTACCTTACCACCCAAGAGAGCCTACGACCCTTCCAGCTAGTGAGATCCTGGACAGTGGGTCTACTCAGGGCTTCGTGCGCCTTCCAGCCCTGCCAGCTAATGGGAGCCTGGTCAGTGGGATCTACTTGGGGTCATTCAAACTACAAACTTTTTACCTTACCCCCTAGAGATCTTACGGCCCTGCCAGCTAGTGAGAGCCTGGACAGCGGGTCTACTCGAGGCCGAGTGCGCCTTCCAGCCCTGCCAGCTGATGGGAGCCTGGTCAGCGGGATCGACTCGGGGTAGTTCAAACTACAATTTTTTTACCTTACCCCCCAAGCGAGCCTACGACCCTGCCAGCTAATGAGATCCTGGACAACGGGTCTACTTGGGGTCGAGTGCGCCTTCCACCCCTGCCAGATGATAGGAGCTTGGTCAGCGGGATCTACTCGGGGTCGTTCAAACTACAAACTTTTTAACTTACCCCCCAAGCAAGCCTACGACCTTGCCAGCTAGTGAGAGCCTAGATAGCGGCTCTAATAGGGCCATGTGCAACTTCCAGCCATGCCAGCTGATGGGAGCCTGGTCTGCGGGATCTACTCGGGATCGTTCAAACAACAAAATTTTTACCTTACCCACCAAGCGAGCCTATGGCCCTGCTAGCTAGTGAGAGCCTGGACAGTGGGTCTACTCGGGGCCAAGTGCGACTTCCAGCCATGCCAGCTGATGGGAGCCTGGTCAGCAGGATCTACTCGGGGTCGTTCAAACTGCAAACTTTTTTACCTTACCCCCCAAACAAGCCTATGACCCTGCTAGCTAGTGAGAGCCTGACAGCGGGTCTTCTTAAGGCCGAGTACGCCTTCCAGCCCTGCCAGCTGATGGGATCCTGGTCAGCGGGATCTACTCAGGGTCGTTCAAACTACAAACTTTTCACCTTACCCCCCAAGTGAGCTTATGGCCCTGCCAACTAGTGAGAGCCTGGACAGAGGGTCAACTCGGGGCTGAGTGCGCCTTCCAGCCCTTCCAGCTAATGGGAGCCTGGTCAATAGGATCTACTTAGGGTCGTTCAAACTACAAACTTTTTACCTTACCCCCCAAGCGAGCCTACGACCCTTCCAGCTAGTAAGAGCTGGACATCGGGTCTACTCGGGGCCGAGTGCGCCTTCCAGCCCTATTAACTGATAGGATCTTGGTCAACGGGATCTACTCAGCGTCGTTCAACCTACAAATTTTTACCTTACCCCATAAGCGATCATACGGCCCTACCAGCTAGTGAGAGCCTAGACAGTGGGTCTACTCGGGGCCGAGTGCACCTTCCAGCAATGCTAGCTGATGGGAGCCTGGTCAGTGGGATCTACTCGGGGTCGTTCAAACAACAAACTTTTTATCTTGCCCCAAGCGAGCCTATAGCCCTGCCAACTAGTGAGAGCCTGGACAACAGGTCTTCTAGGGACCGAGTGCACATTCCAGCCCTGCCAGCTGATGGATTCTTGTTAGCGGGATCTACCTGTGGTCGTTCAAACTACAAACTTTTTACCTTACCCCCTAAGCGAGCCTACGACCCTGTCAGCTAGTGAGAGCCTGGACAGCGGGTCTACTCAGGGCCGAGCGTGCCTTCAAACACTGCCAGCTGATGGGAGTATAGTCAGCGGGATCTACTTGGGGTCGTTCAAACTACAAACTTTTAACCTTACCCCCCAAGCGAGCCTGCGGCCCTGCCAGCTAGTGAGAGCCAGGACAGCAGGTCTACTCAGAACCGAGTGTGCATTTTAGCCCGGCCAGCTGATGGGAGCCTGGTCAGCGAAATCTGCTCGGGGTCGTTCAAACTACAAACTTTTTACCTTACCCCCTGAAAGTCCACCTAGTGCCAATTACCTTCACCTATGGGGGGGGGGGGGATAGGTGTCTTGTAGCGTTTTTGCGGAATTAAAACTATACCTGCACAAATAAACAAAACAACACAGCATAGAAAGACACAGGCAATTTATAGTGGTTCCCCGATTTGGGTACGTCCACTTTCCCCCTTCGACCTATATCCCAACAAGGGACGACTCGGTCACTTCACCAACCGGATTGAAATCCAATCCACACACTAATGGAAGGAACCCTTCCAAGCGAAGGAGTCACAACTCCTACACCACGGGTTGCACCCAACCCTTACAACGAGGAACCTACGTTCCTTTACAACAAAATTAAAATGGAATGTATAAAATATACAAACTTCTTATGGAGGCTAGGTGTCCCTCTTCGTTCGATGACGCATTCTTGATGAAGACAAAGAGTCCACGACCTTAGCTCTCACTTAGAATGAATCTCCACGAAACCGGCGGCGGCAAGAAGAGCGGCGGCTTGGCGTTCGGGATTGGCGGCGGTAAGAAGTGCGGCGGCTGAGCTTTAGAGATCCAACCTTTGTAGCAAAGCTAGCAAGGTCTACCAACGGTCACACTAGGATCGATCATCTCGATCGATTCGGAAAGGGAAGGTATTCCCGATCAACGAACCAAGAGACAAAGGATCTCTGGATAGACACGTGAGACGCATTGCTTGGCTGAGCTTCTGTCGCCGGGAGATCAGGAGGTATCCACGATCACAGGCGGCGACTATCTTCCCGAGTGACGACGGCGGCGGCGGAAGAGAAATCCGCGATCTAGGTTACGTCGGCGGCTCGGTATTCTTTCTTGTATGTTCGTGCTATTACTGTTCAAAATACCGATGTATTTATACAGTAGGTCATACAATATGATCGATGTGGGCCCCACCAAAAGAAACCCTAGCTCCGATTTCAAAACAGCGCCTGGAACTTGGTCCGGTCCATCGAGCACAAGAATTTCGCCCAAGGCAAATTCGGCGAGAATCCTAGGTGATTCTCGACGAATCGGCGAGAATCACTTATGATTCTCGCCGAATTCTACTTGGCAGAATTCTGGCTGAAGATCTAGCCATCCAGAGAGAATCGACAAGAATCAATATTCATTCTCGATGGATCGGCAAGAATGCAAAGTCATTCTCGTCGATTTGACGATAATCAACTAGTGATTCTCGACGATTCTGCCTTAAGCAGAAATCAAGACGGCGTTGAGACAGCCGGCTGCAATCGACAAGAATCAGCGAGTGATTCTCGACGATTCGGCGAGAATCACTGATTCTCGTCGAATCGGCGAGAATCACTTAGTGATTCTTGACGATTTCTACTTAGACAATTTTTCGTCTTTCCACCTGTGAGCTGCTCTTTGGCCCATCCTTGCTCCTTGTCTGCTCTTGATCTTTCTCAGCCCTGTACTTGAAAGTAAGTACACTCCAATAGAGAGAGTACACGTAGGCCAACACACTGATCTGCTCAACGAGGGATTACGTTGCACAAACCCGTGTATATTGACCCATTACACCCTTACATTGGTGTGTACTTAGCGTGGAATAACTGCAAGCACAACTTGAAGACAAATGATCAAATACAATGTCAATTCACCTTAACTGGTCCAGGGGCTTCTTCAAATCAAGGTACATTGTGGATACAATACCCAACACCCCCTAAGCGAGCCTACGAACCTGACAGCAAGTAAGAGCCTAGACAGCGGGTCTACTCATGGCCGAGTGAGCCTTCTAGCCCTGACAGCTGATAGGAGCCTGGTCAATAGGATATACTCGGGTTCGTTATAACTACAAACTTTTTACCTTACCCCCAAAGCGAGCCTATAACCCTACCCGCTAGAAAGAGCCTAGGCAGCAAGTCTTCTTGGGGCCGAGTGCGCCTTCCAGCCCTGCCAGCAGATGGGAGCCTGGTCAGTGGGATCTACTCGGGGTCATCAAACTACAAATTTTTACCTTGCCCCCCAAGCGAGCCTATGGAGTTGCCAGCTAGTGAGAGCCTAGACAGCGAGTCTACTCGGGGCCGAGTGCGCCTTCCAGCCCTGCCAGCTGATGGGATCCTGGTCAGCGGGATCTACTCGGGGTTATTCAAACTACAAACTTTTACCTTACCCCCCCCCCCCCCCAAGCGAGCCTACAACCCTACCAGCTAGTGAGAGCCTTGATAGAGGGTCTACTCTAGGCCGAGTGCGCCTTCTAGCCCTGCCAGCTGATGGGAGCCTGGTCAGCAAGATCTACTTGCGATCGTTCAAACTACAAACATTTCAACTTACCCCCCAAGCGATCATATGGCTATGCCAGCTAGTGAGAGCCTGTACAGCGGGTCTACTCGGGGCCGAGTGCGCCTTCCATCCCTGCCAGCTCATTGGAGCCTGGTCAGCGGGATCTACTCGGGGT
Source organism: Platanthera zijinensis (assembly GCA_039513925.1). Lineage (NCBI taxonomy): Eukaryota > Viridiplantae > Streptophyta > Magnoliopsida > Asparagales > Orchidaceae > Platanthera > Platanthera zijinensis. The sequence continues at coordinate 184,891,965 of CM077080.1, read as the reverse complement.
CGTTCAAACTACAAGCTTTATGCAAATTTCAAGAGAAACAAACCTGAAACAATTTAATGAATTCATTATAATAGGATGTACAATCTTACTCCAACTAAGGGTAGAAACGCTTCAGGTCGTTGCCACTCCAAGTGTGTCACTTGGTCAGCCCTTCCACATCCTGGAGGTGGTATCCTCCCGACCCCAGGGTCTTTTCAACTATGTAGGGACCCTCCCAGTTAGGGTTGAGCTTCCCAACGGCTGCCGACCTTTCATCGACGTTTACCTTCTTCAAGACTAGATCTCCTTCTTTGATCTGCTTGATCCTGACATGCTTATCGAAATACTTGGACATCCTCCATTTAATCTCCTCCTGCCAAACGGC
>CM077080.1:184179088-184291101 GCA_039513925.1 Platanthera zijinensis | reverse complement strand
TACAGACTTCATGTCGAAGTTGGTTGGAAACCCAAACTTCCGGTAAAGGAAAATCAAGGATACATTTTCTATAAGGTAGCGTAACAACTTTAGAGTTACGTCGTTGAAAGCCTAGATTGGATCCATTATTGTTTGTCAAAAGCCAAGAATTTCGTGTTTAGTGCAGAAGTGGATGTGATGGATTGCGGTAGTTAGATTGGGATGGTGGGTTGCACGAATTTGCACGCATCTTGAAGCGGAATGAACGGCATCGGTTATCTTCCTCCTCAAGCCGATCACCCTAAATCGCAACCAGAATTTTATCCACCCTTATTCCCCTCTCAAGGCCATTCCTCTTCACGAAACCACCCCCATCATCACTTTGAAGATGGGGAGGTTGAAGATGACTAGCATTAGAACAAAAGTTCTAGATAGGCCTTCCTAAGAAACCTTCTCCTCACACATCAAGACTCATTTGAGTCGATGTCGCGCCTAAGAATATCTAAGGATATAACACCAAGGGAGAGGGGAGGAAGCTCACCTCATTTCCAGCAGTACCACCATTTCCGGCCATGGATCTTGTCATCCTCCTCGGCGGCATCGCTTTTTCCTTGATGGCAGTGGCATTTCGCCTCCTAAAAGGTTTGCTCCAGCAAGATATCCTCCTCTAGAAATCTCCCACCAGAAATAGGGTTTGGAAAGGAATGAGATTGCTAGGGTTTCACTTTTCCTTTTTATACAGAAGTGACACGGTAGGGACACGGCCGTGTCCTTACCCGTTTCAGTCCTGGCGAAACGTCATCGCGGTTTGACTGGCATTTCATGCTCATACATTGGTACTGACACGCATGTGTTGGTACCCATGTCCAGGTGACACGGTCGTGGTTATGGCTGTGTCAATACTCGTGTCCTGGTAGGGAAACTTCTCGTCTTGCTTGCCTTGGAGCACACGGGTAGGGACACGCCCGTGTCTCTACCCGTGTCCTTCTCTGGACAGACTCAAAGCAACTGAACATGGGTAGGGACACGCTCGGGTCCCTACCCATGTACTTCTCAGGACACATCACTCAACGCCACTGAACACGGGTAGGGACACGCCCGTGTCCCTACCCGTGTCCTTCTCAGGACACACCACTCAACGCCATTTCAGAATCACTCAGCACTATAATCACTCAACGCCACTGAACACGGGTAGGGACACGCCCATGTCCCTACCCGTGTCAAGCTCAACACAAGTTTTCAGCCTATTTCCTTGTTCCCCGCGAGTGCGCACCTGATCGCCTGCACCCCCTTGAGCCTACACCAGCTCTCCTGACACCAAAAACACGCACAAGGGGCCTAGCGCGAATCGGAACATTACAAATCCTATAAACAAAATAAAAGATTTCGTCCCCAAAATCAGGCTAAGGCTATAGGGAGTGAAGCATACAGAAAAATAAAATATGCTTTTAAATAAAATTACCTGGAGCAAACAACCCCAGGTAGCGTCTTTGCATCAAATCCATTGGCTCCCATGTAAACTCCTCCTTCCCATGATTAGACCATAGCACCTTTACCAAGGGAACACTTTTGCGACGCAAGGTTCTTATCTCGTTGTCTACAATCTGCACCGGCTCCAGTCGCCCAGACCTATCAGATGCCATAGCACCATCAGTTGTGGGGATGTATTGATCAGGCCATAATGGCGCCTTCCGAAATGACGACACATGGAACACGTCGTGGAGATTCTCTAGCTCGGGTGGTAGCTCCAACCGATAGGCTAACGGGCCAACCCTTTCCAGTATAGTATAAGTACCCACGTACCTCGGGCTGAGCTTATTCACACCACGCACCCGTGACACTCCATGCATCGGTCAGATTTTTAGAAATACTTTATCACCCACTTGAAACTCCACCAGACGATGCCTTCCATTATAATACTTCGCCTGTCTACTTTGAGCCTCTAACACGCGATCCCATATCAGCCTAACCACCGCATCAGTGTCATCTATATACTTAACTCCCAAAGTCTTTGGGTCTTCATCTTGCACCCAAGACAAGGGGGTTCTACACCTTCCTCCATAAAGGGCTTCATGGGGAGCCATGCCGATGCTCGCCGGATGGCTGTTTTTGTAGGAGAATTCCACCAGGGGTAAGAGCCTTTCCCACGGCTCTCCCCTATCCAACACACATAATCTCAACAGATCCTCCAATGTCCGGATGGTCCGCTCAGACTGCTCGTCCGTCTGAGGATGGAATGTGGTGCTGAAGGTAAGGCGCGAGCCCAAATACGCCTGTACCGCCTTCCACTCCTTGGAGGTAAAGCGACCATCATGGTCAGAAACTATCGTCTTAGGCACGCCATGATACCGTACAAACTGCTCCACAAAGAGGCGTACCAAGACATCCATGTGAGCCTCCTTCTTCATAGGGATAAACCGGGCTACTTTTGTCAGTCGATAAATGATCACCCATACTGAATCATTCCCTTAGCGTGAGCAAGGTATCCCATGTATGAAGTCCATGGATATATCCTCGAACTTCCACTCGGGGATGGGCAATGACTATAACAAGCTACCGGGACTCCTGCACTCAGCCTTCACCCTTTGACAGGCTTCACAATGTGTAACAAAATATTGGACATCCTTCTTCATTCCCGGCCAACACATGGTCTTCGGTAAGCCGGCGTACATCTTTGCAATTCCCGGGTGCACTGAATACTAAGAGCAATGTGCCTCTCTCAATATATCCTCCCAAATTTTACCGCCCTTGGGAATGAAGAGCAGGCCGCGAAAATAAACGAGGCCATCTTTTAGTGTGTATTTGTCGGTAGTCCCATCTTTGATTGACTTGATTGTTAGGGCCAGAGCCACATCCACTCCTTGCTCCACCCGAATCCGGTCCCAGATATCATAAACTATGCTCATGCTGGCCAAGTACTCCGTATATTCTGCCTAAGGAGCCTTAAATATCAAAGTAATATCCATCTCCTCAATCATCTGAGCCAACTCCATACTCATCAACCGAGACTCTAGGCTCGAGCCTGGTATTTTTTTACTCAACGCATCGACTACTGAGTTCGCTTTTCACGGGTGGTAGTTCAAGGTGAACTCATAGTCGCATAGAAATTCTAACCACCACCGTTGTCTTAGGTTCAACTCCTTCTGAGTATGAACGTACTTCAAGTTTTTGTGGTCTGAAAAGATCTCGCAGTGGACGCCGTATAAATAATGCCTCCAAATCTTCAAGGCGAACACCACTGCTCCCATATCCAAATCATGAACCGGGTAATTGATTTCGTGCTTCTTCAATTGTCTTGAAGCATAAGCAATCACGTGCCCGTGCTGCATCAATACCGCTCCCATCTCTTGATATGACCCGTCCGTGTAATCTTGAAATCCTTTCTTCCCAAACGAAAGGACAAGGATGGGGGCGGAGGTAAGTCTATCCTTCAATTCTTGGAACGCAGCTTCGCATTTAGGTGTCCACTCATACGGCACACCTTTTTTTGTTAGGGAAGTAAGAGGAAGAGCAATCTTTGAGAATCCCTTTACGAACTTGCGGTAGTACCCGGCAAGTCCAAGGAAACTCCGCACATCGGCCGCTGACTTCAAGGGTGACCACTCCTTTACGGCACGTACTTTGGCCGGATCCACAGTTAGCCCAGCCCCACTGATGACATGACCCAAGAAGGCAACCTCCTTAATCCAGAATTCACATTTGCTAAATTTGGCGTACAAGGCGTGCTCCTTCAATTTCTTCAACACCAAGGTCAGGTGCTCGCCATGCTCCTCCTCCGTCCTTGAGTAGACTAGGATATCGTCGATGAAAACAATGACGAAGATGTCCAAATAGGGCTCAAATACCTTGTTCATCAGGCTCATGAAAGCCGAAGGGGCATTTGTGAGCCCAAACGACATTACGGTGAACTCGTACAACCCATATCTTGAACTAAAGGTTGTTTTCTGGATGTCCCCTTCTTGTATTCTCAACTGGCAATACCCTGAGTGCAAGTCTAGCTTAGAAAACCAATACGCTCCCACTAGTTGATTGAACAACTTGTCGTTCCGAGGTAGAGGGTAAGTGTTCCGCACCGTCAACCGATTGAGTTCCTGATAATCTATGCACAGATGCAGGGTTCCGTCCTTCTTCTTCACAAACAATACAGGGGCTCCCCAGGGTGACGAACTGGGGCGAACAAACCCTGACTCCACCAGTTCTTGTAGTTGAACTCTAAACTCCGCGAGTTCTTTCGGGGCCATTCGGTAAGGGGCCTTGGATACAGGCTTGGCACCCGGTACGAGATTAATTTGGAAGTCAACCTCTCAATGCGGGGGTAAACCTGGCAGTTTCTCAGGAAATACCTCGGGGAAGTCCCGCACCACCCGTACGCCTTTTACGTCCAATGCTACTTCCTTCACTCGAACCAGATCATAAAAACTTCATCCCTCATCATGTGGGATTTTACAACCTGAACGGATGATAACGTTAGATGAGGTGCGAAGTTAATACCTTGGAAGATGACGTCGGAGTCTCCATGTCTCAAATAGATTCCCTTCTCCGCACAGTCGATCCTTGCAAAGTGCCAGTCCAACAACGTCATGCCCAGAATGATGTCAAATTCCGGCATTTTCAATACAATGGCAGGCGTAACGAAAGTTCTTCCCTCAATAAGTATCTCAAGCTCGCACTTAGCGGTTGCAACCATATCTGAGCTGTCCGGAAGGCGCACTAGTCGGGCTATTCCAGTAAAATATTGCACACCCCCATGTCCTTAATGAAATCCTCTGACACAAAGGAGTGTGAGGCACCGGTATCGAACAGCGTACAGGCCGTCTTTCCGTCAATTATCACGGTGCCTGCAATAACATTTTGGGGATTCCGTTCTTGTGGTCTAGCGCATACACTTGATCCAGGGCAGGGTCGGGGTTACCTCCTCGTGGTCCTCATCCTCGACCACGCATGTAACCCCGCCCTCAAGGGGCCGCCGGAGGGAGAGCGGGAGGGGCGCTCTCAAACAATTACGGGCAATAGCGTCAAATGTGACACGGTTGGTTGCATTCAAAACACACCAGCCCACGATGCCTCTCGAGTTGCTGAAATTGTTGAGGCTGTGGCGGTGGAGGCAATGCGAGCAGTTGTGGAACCGGATGCTCCACCATATAGTTTCGGTGGACACGGCCTCAACCTCGTTGATATCCTCTTCCTCCTCTAAAGTCTTGTCTCCTTCTATTACTTGGGCCAACTTCCATAATGCCCTCTGCAGGTCTCTTACCACTACTCAAGTGGTCCGCCTCCAATCTTTTTTCCATATCGATAATCTCCGCCAAGTTAGCATCGGCTATAAACAAAAGGGCCTGCCTTAGGGGATCTCGTAGCCCTTTGTAGAAACTCTTGGCGTAACCTCTATCATCTAACTCATATGAGTCTGCAAACCTTGCGAGATGTTGGAATTCTCGCTGGTATTCTATAACCGTCTTCAATCCTTGTTTCAGTAGAAGAAACCTCTCCTCAAGTTCATCTCGAGCGGATGAAGGAATGAAATGCTCCAAGAAAACATCCGAGAATTCGCTCCAACTTATCTCTGTATAGACTCGGCCTTAGAAGGTGGAGCCCATGAATGACTTCCACCACCTCTTAGCATATAGCTCCAAGGTGGAAACCTCCAATGACACAGCCATATTGGCTGGAAAATGGATACCAGCCAATAACTCCTATACTGTGTCAATCCATTCCTCCGTGCGCACGGCTGACTCCGTCCCAAGGTAAGTGGGAGGGGAGAGAGCCTGGAAGGCGCTCAGCCAGTTAGAGCTCGGGGCCTGTTGTAGCATTGGAGGCTGTTGTTCCCTAAAAGCATCCAAGATGGCGGTGAGCGTCTGCCCCAACTCAGACTGTTGGAACAGAGTGGGTATGGAAGGGGCAGGAGTGCCCCCCAACGGCTCAACACGCACTAGAATCTATACGTAGAATGCAAACTTACGATCAGGTTGGCTAATCTTAAGGTCAGAGTTGGACAAACTTAATGTGAATTACATATGGGCACACCACTTCTTCCGCTAAGTCAGTTTGTCCCCAAATTGACTAGTCAAACAGGAGTGGCCCATTGTTGAATGACTTCTTTAGTTGAGGATCGTGGCAAACTGATACCATTTGTAAGACCCCCCCCCCCCGCCCCTCCCGGAACACAAAACACAGCACGAGAGGGGTCTTATGCCCAGAACAGCCGCATTATGGTAGCACTAACACTCAGGCTAGCTTGTACCACAAGATGCCTATTCTACCGGCTATAACCAATATCAATATATATATGCCAACCCAACCAAAATAATATAAAGAAATCAAATCCACACATCCTATAAGTCCAAAAGTACAGTAATAGAGAAGTTAAACATGCTTCTACAAAATCAGAGTACAGCTATAAAGTTGCCCCAAAGGGCTACAACAAAACTCTCATATATTCACATCTGTAACAGACGGTAGCGACGGCACCGTACCTTCAGGCCCTGTCGTCCTGTCCTGGCTGACCGGCTCCATGACCTTCTGTTCCATCTACGGGATTTCCTCCTAAAAAGGAAGACATAGCAACCATTAGTCATAAAGACTAAGTGGCTTCACATCCGCTCCAACGGTGACTCCTCGGCACCTGGCGGAGAAAGGGGCATGGTATAATATATCTATATAAGCAGGAGTATAAACAAGCAAGTGGTATAGATACGGTATCACTACGTATATGAAGCAGTGTATAATCAAGTAATAAGTTATTCTAGCATTTCTACCATTTATCACAGCACATGAGTAAAACTATAGCAAAGGTAACTCAACTTATATGAATGCCCATACAGACATATAGGTTGAGGTTCGTTCAGCAGTAAGTAACTCATCGTATAGGAGTGCCCATACAAACTTATACGATGAGAGTCTTGTGTATGTAATGAGCTGCAATGTTATGTATGCGATGCAATGACTCACCCATGTTCATGCACATGCAGTTGCTATGTCGACACAGACTTGTAGTTCCCACTTTTCGAGCAGGTAGCTAACCTCTCAGGCATCATCTGTCGTGGCCAGACAGTGACAGTAGAACGGGCACTTCTACTACTAAGTGGGTATCTACACAACCTCACTTAGGCCTCTATACGCCTCAATGCTAAGAATACAACAGCGGAGCTCACATGCATACTACGGCTCAGCGGGTATCTCGGGTAGATGTGCACCAAGATCCTAGCCCTGAACTGGCCTATGGTGTGACCAGGAAGGAGCCTCAGAAATAAGCACGAGGGTCAAGCCCAACTGTTCACTTGGCACGGATGGCGCCCTAGGACATGAACACCGAGGTACAAGCCCAACCGCCCAAAGTCTATCTGTTAGCTCCCATCAGTGTGACGATTAGCGAGCCCGTAACTTGCCACACTATCCTTAACCCAGGATTACGACACCGCGTGTCGACTCACATAGCATGCAATTCCACAACACTGTGGCATGGAAGGAGCCTCGGAACAAGCACGAGGACCAAGCCCAACCATCCACTAGGCACGGAAGGAGCCCCGGGACATGAACACCGAGGGACAAGCCCAATCGTCAAACTTTACTCATCTCAACACCATCCCGACTAGTGACGGCCAACGCCGCACTTACTAACTTCCACAATGCTACCCGTAGGGAGACGATACTCTAAGCATTGGACTACCAGATTTCATTCTATCAATTCAACATACATCATGGTCAGAGTTTATTCATCTACATGTCCTTCCAAATGATTTCAACACAATGTAAAACAATGCGCATAAATGATAGCCTACTAATTTATATCAAGACCTTTCATTCAACTAAGCTTGCTTCACAACTCGTTATATGAATTCAAATTAATAAACTTCAACCTTCATATCACTATGATGATTACCACAAAAGAGTTCACCCAAACCTCGAGTTAGATTGCAACATTAATTCCACCGAATATAAATCCATGTTATACACTACCCAGAAATTTAGGTGCAGAATAAATCTGGATAGCAACTTCAACCGAGGATTCCCGTGACTACAGGAATCCGGTGAGTGTGTGTAACCCCTCGATGGAAATGTCTTTCTACTGGCTACAACTTTCATGTTCGGCCGGTAACCCAGATCATACTATAACCCACATGAAATTGGCTTCAAAGCCTACATCGTAGAGAATAAAATTTCTATGCGCTTAGTCTACAGCCCTTACTTCGATCAGACATTCTCGTGGATAAAGGCTTCACCCGAAGGCGTGTAACCACTCGTTGGAAAGTTAATTTCAAGGGTTACAACTTTTGTGTTTATTCGAAATCCCAGATCGTATCATTTCTTGCCTGAAAACAGCCAAGAAAGTCGCTGCGTGCAGAACACAGATTCTGCACGCATCTTGAAGTGGAATGAACGACATTGGTTCATCTTCCTCCTCAAGCCGATCACCCCAAATCGCAACCAGAAGGTCCTCCACCCTTATTCTCCCTCTCAAGGCCATTCCTCTTCACGAAATCACCTCCATCATCACTTTAAAGAAGGGGATGTTGAAGATGACTAGTCATTAGAACAAAAGTTCTAGATAGGCCTTCCTAAGAAACCTTCTCCTCGCACATCAAGACTCATTTGAGTTGATATCTCGCCTAAGAATATCTAAGGATCTAGAACCAAAGGGAGAGGGGAGAAAGCTCACCTCATTTCCAACGGTACCACCATTTCCGGCCATGGATCTTGTCATCCTCCTCGGCGGCATCACTTTTTCCTTGACGGCGGTGAAGTTTCTCCTCCTCCAAGGTTTTCTCCAGCAAGATCTCCTACTCCAGAAATCTCCCACCAGAAAATAGGGTTTGGGAAGAGAATGAGATTGTTAGGGTTTCACTTTTCCATTTTATACAGAAGTGACACGGGTAGGGACACGACCGTGTCCTTACCCGTGTTCAGTCCTAGCGAAACATCATCAGCGGTTTGACTGGCATTTCATGCTCACACACGGGTACTGACACGGCCGTGTCAGTACCCGTATCCAAGTGACACGGTCGTGGTTATGGCCGTGTCAATAACTGTGTCCTAGTCGGGACACTTCTCGTCCTGCTTGCCTTGGAGCACACAGGTAGGGACACGCCCGTGTCTCTACCCGTTGTCTTCTCTGGACAAACTCAAAGCCACTAAACACGGGTAGGGACACGACCGGGTCCCTACCCGTTGTAACACCCCAAAAAGACTCAAAAGTTGATTTGAGGTTCAGGTGGCTTAACACGGCCTGGGACACGGGCGTGTCCCAGGGCGTGTCGGGATACACGGCCTGGGACACGGGCGTGTCCCAGGGCGTGTTCAAGATAGTCGACGATCGGAGGTCGACGATAGTAGAGCCTGGGACACGGCCTTCGACACGGGCGTGTCCCAGGACGTGTCACTCATTTAAATTCGAAAATGGCCTATTTGAGTCAGAATTGTACACGGCCCGGAACCAAGGCTTGAACACGGCCGTGTCAACTTTGACACGGGCGTGTCAATGGGCGTGTGCCTACCCGTGTACTACTCTGACTGGATTCAGCGCTCGATGGGTGCCGTGTAAACAGGTGTGACACGGGCGTGTCAGGTTCGACACGGGCGTGTCGATGCCCGTGTTCTGGTAATTTTAGGCAGTGCGAGCGCCGCATGTGCCGCTTAAGGGTACACGGCCTGTGACACGGGCATGTCACAGGCCGTGTCAGCCAAAAAGTTGAATAATTTGGGGCAGATCGTGGCCATTCATTTTCTTTAAATAAGATCCTGTGGCTGGAGATCATTTCTGGTCTGATAAGGTCGGGAAAGAAGGAGGAAAAGCTCATTCTTCATTTCATCTTCTCTTTCTAAAATTTAAGAGAGAGGTGAGAGCAAGGAGGAAGAAGAAGTGGAGTCCGACTGCCGGTGGTGCTATGGTGGTCCAAATCGCGAGCCGAGTTCGGATTTGAGAAGGCAACGCTGCTGCGAAGACTTTCATCCGTCTCAAATTTCTCTCCATGGCTCCGAAGCGAACTCCTAGGGTAACGATTTCCTGCTTGGACATGTGAAGTCCTTAATTCCTGCATTGCATAGGGAAAACCCTTCCCCGCGAGTGTGCGGTGGGTTGTGGCATCCCTTGGGGTAGATATGTGAAGTCCCCCTTATTAGAGTCCGGAATTGGAGTACGGATCTAGGCATGCTGTGTGAAGCCCATCTGGACATGATCTGGATTGGTGATGCTTGTTTGCATATCGGAGAAGACTCCGTGATTTCTTGCTTGTAGGCATGATGGAAATTACTGGAGGAAGTCCAGGAAATTAAGAGAGTTGGACTCTCCTGTAGCCGTGAGTTGCTACTTTGTGTGAGGTTGAGCCATTTAGCCGTGGGGCTGCAACTAGGCAATGCCTTGGTGGTGGAACGGGCAAGGTGAAGCTGTACCCGCGTCAGTCCAGGCGTGAGTCTGACGATGTGAGCAACGGGAAAGGTGGATCTGTACCCGCATTATGGTTGTCTAACCTTGGGTGCTTAAGACCCTGTTAGGATCACATAGCGAGAGTCGACGGCCGGTGAGCCGATCAGACTAGAATGCTCATATGGAACCGTTATGTCTGGGACCTCTGAACGGTAGTGTGGCCGTGGAAATACGGAACACCGATAATGTGCCCTGAGTGCACGGAGCGTCGGGCCGTCGTGCCGGCGTTTGTGATATGTGACTGTGCGGGCGTGCACGTCTTGCTTAAATTGCTATATATATCATACTGGAAGATTGCTATGCAGGGATGGAATTCCGCTGCCCCGTGCCAGGGGCAGGGTCGTTATAATTGGTCAGCTGAATGCTGACTGTTGCCCTGTTTGCCACCGCTTGGTGGATTGGTTATTACAGGTACTGGAGGTGCTGGTCCGAGCGGGACTTAGCGGGCTGAAGCCCAAAGCTGCGCTGCTGCCCTCGAAGGCATTATTTTGTTTCTTTTGTTCATGTGTGGCCGGCCTGCGTGACGATGTATGTAATCCACACTCTTGTAAAGAGAAACTGTTGTAAGTCCTTAAGGCCAGACTCTTGTAATGTTTATATATATTCCTAAGTTTTGGTGGACAATGTTCATTATCTTGAGTTCAATAATTCAACCGTAAAGCTTCCGCTAGAATGCTCTGTGTTAGGATGCGTGGTTTTGATATTATTTCGTAGCGTCTCCACCTGTTTGTGGAATATGGTGTGGGGCCCCGGCCGGACCCTCTATTATATTCTTCTTGACGGGTAGAGGTGTTACAATTTGGTATCAGCTTGTTTGTCGATCTCTTCCGAATTCGCGGACGAATTCTTTTGAGAGGTGGCGTGCACGTGTCAGTGCCGTCGTTATAACACTTAATTTGAACTCAAGATTGTCCACTTAGGAATGCAAATACACTTGTTTGTTGAACTTGTGTATTCTTTTGTATGGTTGCCATTTTCATTGGTCGTTAACCTGTGTATTTTACACATATAGGTGACCAGAAGTGTTGCGGGTCAATCCGAACCACAACGTTCTGTTGAGAGTGCGGCACCAGCCGAGGTGCCCACAACTCCTCCATCCGCTGAAACAGTCCGTCTCATCACGGAAACGGTACTTGCGGTGATGAATGCTCAGCAAGCGGGGCAGGCACGTCCTGTAGTGGTGCCAGCGCAAGCTGGGGTACGGCAAGAACCGATAGAAGCCAAAGTTGATCCGCGGGTAGCAGATCAACAATGGAAGCAATTCTTGAGCTTCAACCCTCCGTAGTTTCATGGGGCGGGTACACCGGCCCAAGCAGAGGATTGGCTTGCAAGAATCAAGAGGATTATGAGGGCTATCAGGGTTGAGGAGGAACAGAAAGTTATGTTAGCCACTTTCCTACTGGAAGGAGAGGCGCGATTGTGGTGGGATGAGATAGAAATGCATCACTTGGCTGGTAGGCAATTGGCAGAGATTACAATGGACGAATTTTCTCAATTGTTCTTAGCACAACATCTGCCGGTGCAGCAAAGGATATCGATGGAAATGGAATTTCAACGGTTGGCGCAGGGAGATCGAAGTGTGGATGACTACCTGCATGAGTTCACCCGGTTGGGAAGATATGCGGGCACGATCTTCGCCGAAGAAGAGCGTAAGACTAGTCGGTTTTATGCGGGACTGCGAGATGAGCTGCGGTATTTGCTCTCGAGTTCTGTGAGTCAGGGATTCCAAGCCTTAGTCTGTACGGCTCGTTCTTTGGAGCTGGACATGAAACGGGGGCAAGCAAAAGGAAACTTGGCGGTTGTGAAGCCGGAGTTTAAGCCGCCGCGTCCGGACAAGTTTGGCTACCGAAAGAGGTGGAATAAGAAGTCTAAGTCTTCTGGACAAGCTCCTTCTGCGACTGTGACAGACACATCTGGGAATGGATCTCGTGCTTGTTATACGTGCGGGAAGGTTGGACACTTCGCACGTGAATGCCAATTTGGTCCTCCAAAGGGTGATAAGAAGACGGGAGCATTTTATGCGGAGAAGGGGAAGGCTGTGGTGGAGTCTTCTGCCTCGCACGCGCAGCCCAGGGTCTTCAACCTTGGACAACAGGAGGCCATTAAGCAGGCGGATGTCGTCACAGGTGCGCGTAGATTTTAATGTTCTTGTTTTGTTGTGCTGTGCTTGTTTTAATTGTAATGTTATAGGGTTTGTCCTTATAAGAGAGTATCCGGCGCGAGCACTGTTCGACACAGGTGCTTCACATTCGTTTCTGTCTGAGGACTTTGTCGTTCGTATCGGGGTGCCTATCCGGACCGCGACAGACAGTGTAAAGGTGTTGTTGCCTAACGGATGTTTGATGTGCGCGGATCGATCTTGCGGTCTTGAGGTCAAGATAGGAAGTCGGGAGTTCAAGGTGGAAACACTAGTATTGCCGATCAAAGAGTTTGATATAATCTTTGGTATGGACTGGCTTTCAGAGCAGCGTGCCTGTATAGATTGCACTTCAAAAGAGGTCACACTTGGGCAAAATACCGAACAAGAGACCAAGTTCATTGGTATGCAAGGGATGAGTGGGATGTTGTTATCCGCTCTCCAAGTTGTTAAGGCAGTTCGGAAGGGTGCGGAGTTATTCTTCACACTCATAGAGGCGGTGGCGCCGAAGGCCAGTGTGAGTGAAGTGCCGATTGTGTCGGAGTATGCGGATGTGTTTCCAAAGGACCTTCCGGGGTTACCTCCCCAAAGGGAAATCGACTTCGCTATCGAGCTGGTGCCGGGTGCGAAACCTGTGGCCCGTTCGCCATATCGGGTAGCGCCAAAAGAAATGGCCGAACTGAAAGTTCAGTTGCAAGAATTGTTGGAGCAGGGTTATATACGCCCAAGTATGTCAACTTGGAGCGCGCCTGTTCTTTTTGTGAAAAAGAAAGACGGTGGTTTGCGACTATGTATTGATTATCGTGAACTGAACAAGCTGACGGAGAAAAACAAGTATCCAATTCCACGGATCGATGACTTGTTCGATCAGCTAGCGGGCTCAACCGTCTATTCGAAGTTGGATTTGAAGTCCGGGTATTACCAGTTGCGGATTAGGGAAGGTGACATTCCCAAGACAGCGTTTGGCACACGCTATGGTCATTATGAGTTCATAGTGATGTCGTTCGGCTTGTGTAATGCGTCTTCGGTATTCATGGATCTCATGCATCGAACGTTCCGTGAATACCTGGATCTGTTTGTGATTGTGTTTATTGATGATATTCTGGTATATTCACAATCGGAGGAAGATCATGCAAACCATTTGCGATTAGTATTGCATACCTTGCGAAGGAATAAGCTGTATGCCAAGTTCTCAAAGTGTGAGTTCTGGCTCTCGTCGGTGGCTTTTCTAGGCCATGTAGTAAGTAGAGAGGGCATAGCGGTGGATCCGGCAAAGATAAGTGCCATTCGTGATTGGCCAGTGTTGTCTTCGGTGGCCGAAGTCAGGAGTTTCCTTGGACTGGCGGGCTACTATAGAAGGTTTGTGGAGAACTTCTCCCGGATTGCTTTGCCTCTGACTACGTTGACGAGAAAGGATCAGAAGTTCGTTTGGACGCCGGAGTGCGCACGAGCTTTTGATGAGCTGAAGAATCGTTTGACCACGGCGCCCGTGTTGACGTCGCCATGTGGTACAGATGGATTTGAAATATACAGCGATGCGTCAGGAAGCGGCTTAGGCTGCGTTCTCCTGCAGTTTGGCAAGGTAATCGCTTATGGCTCACGTCAATTGAAAGTGCATGAGCGTAATTACCCCGTCCATGATTTGGAGTTGGCGGCGGTGATCTTTTCGCTAAAATTGTGGCGGCATTATCTGTATGGAGTGAAAGTGGATATTTATACAGATCATAAAAGCTTAAAGTATCTGCTTGATCAAAAAGAATTGAATATGCGACAAAGGAGGTGGATGGAATTCCTTGGGGATTTTACCTTCGACATTCACTATGTTCCCGGAAAGGGAAATGTGGTCGCTGATGCCTTGAGTCGTCGGGCTCCGGTGCAGGCAAATTGGTTGCGGATGCATGATAAGCGGTTAATCCAGGAGTTGGAAGCCTTGGAGATATCTTGTGTGGAAAGAGATTCTTCAACTGTTGCATGTATGAGCTGGTTGGAAGTTCAATGTGACCTTGCTGACGGGGTTCGACGGGCAACGGAGTTGGATGAAAGCCTCCAACGCTATGCAAAGGAGGGGTCTGGTGATCAATTCTCCTGGGATGATGGATTGTTACGGAAGGATGGCCGATTGTGCATCCCTAGTGCGGGTAAATTGCGAGAAGGGCTACTATATGAAGCACACTTTACAAAGTATTCAATTCACCCTGGGAGCACAAAAATGTACAAGGACATGAAGAAACTGTTCTGGTGGCCTGGTTTAAAGAAGGACATAGCCGCGTATGTGGCTAAATGTCGTACTTGTGCTTTGGTAAAGGCAGAATGTCAACGGCCGAGTGGTTTCCTGAAGTCGTTGTCGGTTCCGCAATGGAAGTTTGAGGATATTTCTATGGATTTCGTGCACGGATTGCCGAGATCTCAACGTGGCCATGACTGAATCTGGGTGATTGTAGACTGGTTGACAAAGGTGGCTCACTTTATACCAAACAAGCGGGACGATTCAGTGGAAACGTTGGCAAAGCTCTATGTGGAGCAGATTGTTCGATTGCACGGTGTTCCCCGGAGCATCGTAAGTGACCGAGATGGGCGCTTTACCTCGAAAGATTGGAGATTAGTTCATCAGATGTTGGGCACGAAGTTAGCATTCAGTACGGCTTTTCACCCGCAAACGGATGGCCAAACTGAACGAACCAACAGAACGATGGAGGATATGCTCCGTATGTGCGCCCTGGACTTCGGTAAGAATTGGGAAGAACATCTTGTTATGGTGGAGTTTGCCTATAATAATAGCCATCAAGCAAGTATAGGCATGGCCCCGTTTGAAGCGTTGTATGGTCGGAAGTGTCGTACACCGCTAGCTTGGGCAGAAACTGGCGAGACTAAACTTTTAGGCAAAAAGGAAGTCGAGGATGCTACCTCAACAATACGCTCTATTCGAGAGAGGCTCCTAATAGCCCAAGATCGGCAGGCCAAGTATTACAATGCTAAGCACCGGAACGTGGAGTTCGCGGTGGGTGACTGGGTCTATTTAAAGATTAAGCCCTTCAAAGGCGTATCTCGGATTCGGCGGTTGAAAAAGCTAAGTCCGCGATACCTTGGTCCGTTTGAAGTGGTGGAGCGAGTTGGGGAAGCCGCCTATCGGCTAGCTCTTTCATCGGAATTGAGTGGATTGCATGATGTGTTTCACATCTCGGTGCTACGCAAAGCAGTCAAGGATCCAGCTCAAGTAATTGACAATGATCGAGTGCCGGTTGAGTATGGGCTAACAACAAAGGTGAAGCCTATACGAATTGAGGATCGAGCCGAGAAACAGTTGCGGAACAAAGTGATCGGGATGGTCAAAGTTCGGTGGGACAATTGTGGCCGAGAAGAGCTAACATGGGAGCGTGAGCAGACCATGCAAGCCGAGTTTCCCGAATTATTTTCGCAATTTGTTTACTCGTTATATATGTAATAGAAACATATAAATGTTTTGTTAATTTCTCCCTACTGTCTTCAAATTTCGGGACGAAATTTTATTAAGGGGGGGAGGATTGTAACACCCCAAAAAGACTCAAAAGTTGATTTGAGGTTCAGGTGGCTTAACACGGCCTGGGACACGGGCGTGTCCTAGGGCGTGTCGGGGTACACGGCCTGGGACACGGGCGTGTCCCAGGGCGTGTTCAAGATAGTCGACGATCGGAGGTCGACGATAGTCGAGCCTGGGACACGGCCTTCGACACGGGCGTGTCCCAGGGCGTGTCACTCATTTAAATTCGAAAATGGCCTATTTGAGTCAGAATTGTACACGACCCGGAACCAAGGCTTGAACACGGCCGTGTCAACTTTGACACGGGCGTGTCAATGGGCGTGTGCCTACCCGTGTACTACTCTGACTGGATTCAGCGCTCGATGGGTGCCGTGTAAACAGGTGTGACACGGGCGTGTCAAGTGACCGACACGGGTGTGTCAGGTTCGACACGGGCGTGTCGATGCCCGTGTTCTGGTAATTTTAGGCGGTGTGAGCGCCGCGTGTGCCGCTTAAGGGTACACGGCCTGTGACACGGGCGTGTCACAGGCCGTGTCGGCCAAAAAGTTGAATAATTTGGGGCATATCGTGGCCATTCATTTTCTTTAAATAAGATCCTGTGGCTGGAGATCATTTCTGGCCTGATAAGGTCGGGAAAGAAGGAGGAAAAGCTCATTCTTCATTTCATCTTCTCTTTCTAAAATTTAAGAGAGAGGTGAGAGCAAGGAGGAAGAAGAAGAAGTGGAGTCCGACTGCCGGTGGTGCTACGGTGGTCCAAATCGCGAGCCGAGTTCGGATTTGAGAAGGCATGCTGTGTGAAGTCCCCCTTGTTAGAGTCCGGAATTGGAGTACGGATCTAGGCATGCTGTGTGAAGCCCATCTGGACATGATCTGGATTGGTGATGCTTGTTTGCATATCGGAGAAGACTCCGTGATTTCTTGCTTGTAGGCATGATGGAAAGTACTGGAGGAAGTCCAGGAAATTAAGAGAGTTGGACTCTCCTGTAGCCGTGAGTTGCTACTTTGTGTGAGGTTGAGCCGTTGAGCCATGGGGCTGCAATTGGGCAATGCCTTGGTGGTGGAACGGGCAAGGTGAAGCTGTACCCGCGTCAGTCCAGGCGTGAGTCTGACGATGTGAGCAACGGGAAAGGTGGATCTGTACCCGCGTTATGGTTGTCTAACCTTGGGTGCTTAAGACCCTGTTAGGATCACATAGCGAGAGTCGACAGCCGGTGAGCCGATCAGACTAGAATGCTCATATGGAACCGTTATGTCTGGGACCTCTGAACGGTAGTGTGGCCGTGGAAATACGGAACACCGATAATGTGCCCTGAGTGCACGGAGCGTCAGGCCGTCGTGCCGGCGTTTGTGATATGTGACTGTGCGGGCGTGCATGTCTTGCTTAAATTGCTATATATATCATACTGGAAGATTGCTATGCAGGGATGGAATTCCACTGCCCCGTGCCAGGGGCAGGGTCGTTATAATTGGTCAGCTGAATGCTGACCGTTGCCCTGTTTGCCACCGCTTGGTGGATTGGTTATTACAGGTACTGGAGGTGCTGGTCCGAGCGGGACTTAGCGGGCTGAAGCCCAAAGCTGCGCTGCTGCCCTCGAAGGCATTATTTTATTTCTTTTGTTCATGTGTGGCCGGCCTGCGTGCCGATGTATGTAATCCACACTCTTGTAAAGAGAAACTGTTGTAAGGCCTTAAGGCCAGACTCTTGTAATGTTTATATATATTCCTAAGTTTTGGTGGACAATGTTCATTATCTTGAGTTCAATAATTCAACCGTGAAGCTTCCGCTAGAATGCTCTGTGTTAGGATGCGTGGTTTTGATATTATTTCGTAGCGTCTCCACCTGTTTGTGGAATATGGTGTGGGGCCCCGGCCGGACCCTCTATTATATTCTTCTTGACGGGTAGAGGTGTTACACCTGTATCCTTCTAGGGACACACCACTCAACTCCACTGAACACGGGTAGGGACACGCCCATGTCCCTACCCGTGTCCTTCTCGGGACACACCACTCAATACCATTTCAGAATCACTCAGCACCATAGTAACTAAACGCCACTAAACATGGGCAGGGACACACCCGTGTCCCTACCCGTGTCAAGCTCAACACAAGTTTTCAGCCTATTTCCTTGTTCCCGCGAGTGTGCACCTGATCGCCTGCACCCCCTTGAGCCAACACCAGCTCTCCTAACACAAAAAACACGCAGAAGGGGCCTAGCGCGAATCAGAACGTTACACCGGCGATCTGGCTATCTTACGTTGGGTGTTTTGGAGGTTTTGTTCGCGAGTCCGGCATTGTTGATTCGGTCAATGCGGACTCGGCGTACTGGCTTTGCTAGCTGTGATCAAGGGGTGGTTATCCTATCTCATAGGGCGGTGACCACACTCCTCACCCCACCTATAAATTGGACCCCCGGCAATTCATTTGTAACAGAGTGAACAGTAAGTTGAACTTGGTTTAAGTGCTGCGGACTCGGTTTTCCTATCCACGGGGTTTGAGAAAGACTTAACCGGTTGCTGTTTGCCGGTGGCGCGGCTAACACTGTGGAGCCAGGAGTTTGGTTTTGACTTCGGTCAGGCTCAGTGACGTTTGCGGACTGCGTTCAGCGGTTTACCAGTTTTCTCTCTACTTCTATTTTCCAAGTTCAATAACCTGTCCGCCGGACTCGGCGGTTAGGCGGTCTGTTCTCCAGTTTGGAAGCAGCAGTGTTTCAGCGAATAATGGCGTGTCCGCGCGACCTCGCGGTCTCGACGGACTCAGTTGTTTAGTTCGGCTTCAGCAGCATTCAGGCGGTCTCTGCGACCTCTGCGGACAGGCGGTCTCGGCGGTCTCTAGCGTTCTGTCCGCCCGAATTGTCTCTTGTTTTTCTGCTTTCCCTTGTGTACTGGCGAAATCATATCTTTCCAGGTATACCTCGCTCTGTAGAGAAGATTGATATATACATGATCTGCTTGTCTCTGTCTTGCATTTGGTTGATTGAGTTTCTTCCTGGTTTTCGCTTGGTCAAGTTGTGATCTAGATAGTTCTAAAGATATTAATTTGGTTTTTAGACTATCTTGCTGAGCATCTTGAGAAAATTCAGTATAGTATTAGAGGAAGGTTTAGTTTCTTGAGTGGTGATCAATGTTTGATTGTGCTCTAAGCTTCTGGGAACTTAACCAGTGTTTCTGCAATGGACGGAGGTTATGCAAGGGGTCTGGGAATTGAGCTTTTGACATCAACTAACTTCAAGAAGTGGAAGTCGTGCATGAAAAGCTATCTTCTGGGCGAGGAGTTGTGGGAGGTCATCGGTGGTGATGACCAGGTGGAAATTATAGCTGAGTTTGGAACTGCTAAGAAGATGAGAGTTTGAAGGAAGACGAATGCAAAGGCAGAGTTTACTCTCAAACAGGCTGTCTCACCGGAGCTGCTTTATCACATCATTGGATGTGAATCTGCTGCTGAAATTTGGACTTCCCTTGATGGGTTGTTCAACAGGAAGAATGTAGCTAGGTTACAGTTCCTGGAGAATGTGTTTTCTAAAGCAACTCAAGGAGACCTTTGCATCTCAAAGTTTTTCTTGAAAATGAAGAGCTTATGTTCTGAGCTATCAGCACTTGATCTTGATGAGCCTATCTCTGAGGCTAAGCTAAAAAGGCACATAATCCGCGGCTTGCGGAACGAGTATGTGGCCTTTGTAACTTCAGTTCAAGGCTGGGCAACTCAGCCATCTTTACTGGAACTTGAGAACTTGCTTGCTTCGCAGGAAAGTTTGGCAAGGCAGATGGCTGGAGTTACTATTTCTGATAGTGGCAGTGAAGCTCTATTTACATGGAAGAATAAGATGAGTTGGGAAGGGAAGAAGAAG
Source organism: Platanthera zijinensis (assembly GCA_039513925.1). Taxonomy (NCBI): domain Eukaryota; kingdom Viridiplantae; phylum Streptophyta; class Magnoliopsida; order Asparagales; family Orchidaceae; genus Platanthera; species Platanthera zijinensis. Next base: position 184,271,204 of record CM077080.1, on the reverse strand, counting down.
AAGAAGACTGTGGCTGGAGATGAGCCTTCAACCTCTAATCAGCAAGAGAGGAGCTCTGCTCCTAAGAAGGATTGGAAGAAGAACTTGAAGTGCTACAGATTTCATCAATTGGGTCATTTCAAGCGTGACTGTAAGGTCAAGCTACAGCCTGAGAATGTTGTAGGCAAGGAGGAAGCTTGCTCTAGTACTGAGGAAGCTGGCTGGGGTGGAGCCTTCATGACGGGCACTTGTGTCTGTGCCTTATCAACCATCGACTTTGAAGACGACTGGATTGTGGACTCCGGGTGTGGTCATCACCTCACCGGAGATAAGTCGAAGTTCTCCACGCTGCAAACTTACGCAGGTAACGAAGCCATTATTACTGCTGATAATATTGTTCATACTGTAGAGAAGGAGGGTGTAGTGTCCGTAGGTAGTGATCAGGGTCCACTCACATTAAGGAGTGTCTATCACGTACCGGGCATAAAGAAGAATATCTTCTCGGTAACCAACTCAGTAGATACAGGATATTATGTTCTGTTTGATAAAACAGAAGTGAAGTTTCTCCGCAACGTGTATCAGCAGTTAAGGCTGATATTGCTCATGTTGGAAGGAGAGTAAAGGACTTATTTGTTTTATCAACAAGCTCCTATGTTGATCGGATGAGGACTAATGATAGCGCTGCTATTTAACATGAGAGGTTGGAGCATGTACGGATGGATAAGCTGAAAGCTATGGCAAGAAGAAGCCTTGTGAAAGGCTTGCCAAAGCTATCATCCTTCGGTGATGGCCATTTCAGCGCAGGGTGTCAGTATGGAAAGGCTCATCACCTTCCATTTGATAATTCGTAGACAAGAAGTAAAGCACCATTGGAAGTTATCCATGGTGATCTGATGGGACCAACCGCTACTGCTAGCCTTGGTGGTAGTAGGTACATGCTTGTGTTGATTGATGACTACTCAAGGTATACTTGGGTATATTATTTAAAGGAGAAGTCAGCTGCTTTCCAATTGTTTGTGGAGTTGAAGGATCTGGTGGAGGGCCGGCTTAACATGCGGATCAAGAAGTTTAGAACTGACAACGGCGGAGAATTTCTCCTCCGAGTTTTCTAATTTTTGTAGAAAGCATGGGATCCAGAGAGAGTTTACTTGTGCTCACACTCCACAATAAAATGGAGTAGCAGAGAGGAAGATCCCTCATCTGACGGAGACTTGCAAATGTTGGCTTCATTCCAAGAGTATCCCAAGGTCCTTTTGGGCGGAGGGAATGTCTTGTGCAGCTTATGTCATAAATCAGATGCCTCTCAGCCCGATCAACATGAAATATCCCGTCGAGATGATGTTCAAGGAGAAGCCAAGCGTGGAACACCTTCGGGTGTTTGGTTCAACTTGCTATGTGCATATCCCGGATGCCTTAAGGACGAAGCTTGATGCAAAGGCAATGAAGCTTGTCTTTGTAGGCTATGATGAGCGGAAGAAGAGATGGAAGTGCATGGATCCAGCGACGAAGAAGTTTTTTGTATCAAGAGACGTGGTCTTTGATGAACTGACATCGTATGGAGGAAGCTCGGTTGATCTACTAGAGAGCAAGGTTGATGAAGAGCAGGTGGTTGCTGAAGTTCTTCAAGAGGAACTTATTTTGTCACCAGCAGCTCTTGTTTCTTCAAGCTCTGCGACAGAGGATTTTAGGTAAGGAAACAGGGGGAGCATTGCGTAGGTTCTGCCTGAAAATAAAGCTAAGCCTGAAGAAGCAGTGGAGGTGGTGAGCAAGGAGCAGACTCTTCGGAGATCAAAGAGGGTCATAAAGCCTCCAGCTCGTTACTGCGAAGAGAATGCAGTGAGCTATGTCTCGTGTTTCTTTGCAGGACCACTTGATGAGCGAAGACCTTCAAGCTTCAATGAGGCCACTGGAGTTAAGGAGTGGGAAGATTCCATGGGAGAGGAGATGACTGCTCTCAAGAAGAATGAAACCTAGGACCTTTTGCCCAGGGTTGATGGCATTACTCCAGTGACTTGCAAGTGGGTGTACAAGTTGAAGAATAAGGCTGATGGGAGCATTGAAAGGTACAAGACTGATGTAGGGTATATCCTAGAGATTCGTCACGGAGGCCACGATAATGCTTATGACACGATCTACGCTCTCTAATCCACACGCTAATGAAAACGCAGCCACAACAATTATTTTATTTATCGTTCGCGCTAACAATACGGATCGCCGTTCCGCAAATGGATCGAATGTTGGCTATAGGCCAAATTCTTTCCGGCTAAATGGGATAATCTTGATCCCGAACGAGCTTTTGGGTTGTACCAAAATAGATCCACCAAGAACAAAATGATTCGAAAGATGGTAGGATCTATCCCAACAAAAGAAAGCGAGGATCGCCAAACCTCTTACGAATCTTTCGGAAATCCAAACGAAAAATACCGATCTATTAATTGATTAACCGCGAAGAAAAACAAATCGGAAAATAGCGCAAAATTCGTCCACCACAAGAACTATCTAGAGAAAGAAAACTCTTGGTAGAAATTTTTGTTACCCCTCTCGGATTTGTAGATCCGCGATGCGTGGATCCACCAAGTTTGATCGCTCCTCCGTTGAAAGTCCACGGGAAGCGCGCTACGAATGATGAACGTGCTAATCTCCTTCACTTCACGCCGTGGAGGAAACCCCTATCTTCTTCCTTGCAAGCAACCTCTCATGCATGGGCCAAAGTATCCTTGAAGAGAGAGGATCTCGGGTGGCCGTGAGCAAGAGGGAGATGAGAGTAGCCGAGCACTAGAGAGAAGGGGGCGGCCGAGAGCAAGAGGGAGAGAGGAGATGGCCGAACTCTAGAAGGAAGGAGCCTTGAGGCCGGCGGTTTGGAGGAAGGAAGAAAGAGGGGGGCGGCGGCTAGGAGAAGAAGAGAGGGAAAATTAGGGTTGGCAAATTCAAATTTTGATTTCAATTAAAGTCTACCATCAAATGAAAAGTTCAAGGCCTTATATAGGCTTACATCTCAAAGAAAATAACAAGTGGCTAAAGGCACACCACATAAAGAAAATGCAGAAATTAAATAATGTTTTTAAAAGAACCATCATGAAACGGCTATTAGCACACCAAAACTAAAATATCAAATATGAGTCTTGTTGCGAGGGCGAAGCTTGTAGCCATGACCGCTACGACGTCGCACGTCCTTTGCCTGCACATCTTTAACATAGTCATTCCCAAGTTGGCCGTCCTGGTGGTCATCGCCATCACCGTCGCCACCGTCGCCATCATCGTCGCCATCACCGTCGCCATCAATCCTCCGCCGCTCAAAAGGACTCATCTCCGATGAGCGGGCTGAAATATAACGGCGTACGAGGTCCGCGTCAAGAAGATCCACCTGTGCAGCAGAGAGCCAAGAGTCGTCCGAAGTCGGACGACCACGCCAACGAACCAAAAACCTGTGAATGTCGCCGTCGGGCGTGGGAAACACATCATCCTGCAAAATCCTGTCAGGCAAGAAATCCGTCCGGGGAAACCTCGGAAAAACGTTAGGTGAAGCAGAAAAACAAGTTTCATCATCAATAGACGGCATACCTCCCATAGGATTCGAAGGAGAAAGCGATCCAGAATTGAGCTCACCCCCACCCCATTAGATTGTATAGTGGAATTATTAAATGGAGAGACAGACAGTTCAGGTGGTGGAGCAACAAAAAGCGTTAAATCCAAAATGTTAAACACAGGGGAGATTCCCCAATCAACGGGTAATTCTAACAAATAAGCATTTTCGCCTAATTTCTTCAAAATTCGAAAAGAACCGACTTTCTTGTTTGCTAATTTTTTTATGGTGCCCGAAGGCATCCATTCAGGGATAAAACGAACCATAACCAGATCGCCAATGTTCAAGGAGACTGCTCGCCTATGTACGTTAGCATTCGATTGATAGATAGAATATTGCTGAGCTAACGTCTTGCCAATATGCTCATGGAGAGAGTGAACGTGTGAAGCGAAGTCCTGTGCAAATTGACTTGACTTAAAAGAAGGTGGTAACGGAACCAAGTCAAGAGGCACTGGCGCCTTATAACCATGCACTATCTCATTCGGAGACAACCCAGTGGACCTGTTCTTAGAATTATTGTACGCTAGTTTAGCATGCGGAAGGATAAGATCCCACGTACCTTTATGTTCGCCCACTAAACAACAAAGTAACCCTCCCAAGCTACGGTTGACAACTTCCGTTTGCCCATTTGTTTGGGGATGATAGGCCGACGAAAACATAAGTTTAGTGCCCATGAGTTTCCAGAGTGTCTTCCAAAAATAACTTGTAAATTTTACATCCCTATCACTCACTATCGTCTTGGGAACACCCCGATGTGCCACGACCTCCTTGAAATACAATTTTGCTACATTTGAAGCATCGTAGGTGTTATTACTAGCGATAAAATAGGCCATTTTGGAGAAACGGTCTACTACGACTAAAATAGAATCGTGACGCCTCAATGTCATGGGTAAACCCAAAATAAAATCCATGCTGACATCTTCCCATGGTACCGACGGAATCGGAAGTTGAGTGTAAAGACCCGCATTGGTCTTGTTTCCCTTTGCTAGTTGACAGATACGACAACTTCCTACGATTTTGTTGACCATGGGTCTGAGGCCCGGCCAAAAGAATTTATCCTCTACGAGTGTTATCGTTTTGTCTCTACCAAAATGTCCGCCTAACCCTCCGCTATGTAATTCCCATATGATAAAATGTCGTAATGACGAGCGGGGAATACATAGTTGTAAATGTTTAAATAAGTATCCGTCATGGATATAGTACGCCGAAATGGTGGTAGGGGAATTGTCCTGAGCAGCGAAATAAATTTCCTTAAAGTCTGGGCATTGGACATATTCATCTTTAATCCTCTCAAATCCTATGACTGACACTTCCATGGTAGTTAGTAATAAGGTGACCCTACTTAATGCGTCCGCCACACGATTTAATGTACCCTTCAGATGCTTGATAATGAAAGTGTACTCCTGTAGGTACGAGATCCATTTAGCGTGTCGTGGGCTAATCTTATTTTGAGAATTAACAAATTTGAGGGCCTCATGGTCCGATAATATCACGAATTCTTTTGATATAAGGTAATGTCGCCAATGTTGGAGATAACGAATCACGGCATAGAATTCGCGATCATAATTCGAATAGTTTAACTTTGGGCTGGCTAGTTTCTCGCTAAAATATCCTAGCGGATGTCCCTCTTGACTTAACACTCCTCCGATTCCTATCCCCGATGCGTCGCATGATAGTTCAAACACTTTACTAAAATCCAGTAATCGTAGTAAGGGGGCTTCAGACATCCGTTCCTTAATCATTTGGAAAGCACTAGTGGCCGCTTTAGTCCAACTAAATTCTCCTTTCTTCATACACTCAGTGATGGGTGCCATAATACTACTAAAATTCCGAATAAATCTTCGGTAAAACGTGGCCAACCCGTGGAAACTTCGAACTTCCCTTATATTCTTGGGTTCCGGCCACTCTTTAATTGCTTGAACCTTCTTTGGATCCACATGAATGCCATCTGAACTCACGATGTATCCTAAGAACTCTACGAAAGACACACCGAATGCGCATTTTTTTAGATTAATAAATAAATTCTCTTTGCGCAATGTGGTAAGGATTGTTCTTAGGTGAGTTTCATGATCCCCCGGAGAGATGCTAAACACCAAAATGTCGTCGAAATAGACCACTACAAATTTTCCCATGTAGGGTTTAAAGACTTGGGTCATCAATCGCGAGAACGTACTAGGTCCATTGGTAAGTCCCTCTCCAAGCACTAGCCATTCATATAGTCAATCCTTAGACTTAAATGTCGTCTTCCATTCGTCTCCCTCCCGTATTCGTATTTGATGATAACCGCTCTTAAGATCCAATTTAGAGAACACGGCGGCTCCTGATAACATATCTAGTAAGTCATCCAAACGGGGAATGGGGAACCGATACTTGACAGTTATTTTATTTATAGCCCGATAATCGACACACAATTACCACGTTTTATCTTTCTTCGGGACTAACAAGGCAGGGACGGCACAAGGACTTTTACTATGACGTATAAATTCTTTCGCTAACAAATCTGAAATTAATTTTTGCAACTCCTCATGTGAGGAGGGATTGAGTCGGTAATGGGCTTGATTCGGCAACAAAGAACCCGGGACAAAATCTATCTCATGCTGGATATCACGCATAGGTGGCAACTTAGGTGGTAAGTCCACCGGGTAGACATCCTTATACTCTTCTAAGAGAGTTCGAAGGGATAACGGGAGGCTCGCTAATGAGGGTGCATCCTCCTTAGCTTGTAAACAAACTAGAGCGTAGATAACGCCATCCATGAAAGTCTCACGCTCTAACTCTTTTCTACTTATCAGACTTATCGTTTTCTTTTCTACTGGCACAATGGTATCTTTGGACGCGGGTGACGGATCCTTGGGCGACGATGGTTTCAAAACAATGGTCTTACCATTGAATTTGAACTCATAAGTGTTGGCTCGTCCAAAATGGGTCACGTCACAATCATAAAGCCAAGGTCGTCCTAATAAAACATGACACACGTCCATGGGGATGATGTCGCACCACACTTTATCAACGTAATTTTTCAATGTTAGTGGCACCAAGCATCGCTTAGAGACCGCTATTGACGTCTTGTTTACCCACGCGATTTTATAAGGATGTGGGTGCGGCTCAGTGACTAAATGCATGCGTGCGATGACGTTTTCCGAAACGACGTTCATGCAACTACCGCTATCAATAATTAGTTTGCACCATTTTTCACCGCACTTAAAATTTAAGGTAAATATATTTGTCCGGTTATACTCGTCCAACGCTCGCGGTGTGGCCAAAATACATCTCATCACCATCATGTAAGAATCATCCTCAATGTCACTCGGCTCGGCATCAGATTCTTCTCCCGCGCCATATACGATATCAGCATGCTCAGACGTGGAGTCTAATAGGGCTAACGGTTTGCTCTTCGTGGGGCACTCACTAGAGTAGTGCCCTTGGATTCCACAAGAATAACACGTGGCATTAGTCTTGCTGATTCGTCCTATTGGTACTCGCTCACCGGTGGGATTTCTGTTATTCCTAGCGGTAATAATAATGGACTCTGAATCCGTTGATCGATACTTTCCCTTATCTCGCGTGGAAGAAGATGGATGCGGTCCTAAGAGGGATTTTCCCTTCTGAAAGTTTCGTCCTTTGACTTTATAGGCGTTGTGTTTTTCAATATCCAAGGCGGCATTGAATGTGGTGTTAAGGTCCGTGTGACCATAACGCAAGAGCTTGCCTTGAATGTCCGAGTTAAGTCCCTTACGAAATCGAGAGAGTGTGACTTCGGGCATCTCACGAACATCACAACGCACCAACATATCCTTAAGTTGTCCCATGTATTCTGCTACCGAAGCGTTACCTTGACGAAGGGAGTCTAAGTCGTCGAACATTTGGGTCCGGTAATAAGTGGGAACATATTGGTCGTGGAGAAGTGCTTTCATGGCAGCCCACCCAATTGGGGGTGCTCCATTAACCGTACCTAATCGTCTCTCTTCGTTCAACCAGTATGTCTTGGCCCTTCCTAGTAGTTTCATCCGTGCAACCTTCACTTTCTCAACGTCCGTCAGGTTGTGTCATTCAAAATAGCACTCGATTCCCATGATCCAGTCTAGGAATAGTTGGGGCTCTCCCATACCATCATATGAGGGTGAGTCTATTTTTACGGCCCTAGTTACGTCGAACTCATAATGACCTTGAGGTGGGTACTCATCGTCCTGATCACGTGGATGATTTTGTCTTTCCTCTCGCAGGTTGGCGGCCGGGGGTTGGGGGCCCGGTCGGTTTCTTCCAACGTCGTTGTTTCGGGGCGCCGCTTGATTTACAGCGAGCCCTTCAATTAACTGTGTCAGTGCGTCAAACCTAGCGTTAAACTCTCCTCGTAGCTCGGCGATCGTGGCCGGAGCATGCTCATCACCTTGGTTGTTTGCCATGTGTGAGGTGGAGGAAAGATATTCCGTGCCCAGCCTAGTGCGCATGAACGAACGGGACAAACACCGATTTTGACCTGATTTAAATTACGTGTTTGAATTTTTTTGACACAAAACAAGTGAGCAACAGGAAAAACTTTTTCAGACTTTTTTTCTTAAAAAAATGAGGAGAAAATTCAGAATTTTGTTTTGTAATTTTCTGCAAATTTTTTTTTTGTTTTACTAATTGCAGCCCAACTATGTATTGTTTTGAAAAACAAAAATTCAGATTTGATGTGAATCGTAGTGGAAGTGCGCACCCTAGCGAACGAGGATAACCCTTGGTAAAAATAAAGGATAGTGTCGATTGGGAAATCAACACAACCTCCCTCTGATACCAAATTGATGTAGGGTATATCCTAGAGATTCGTCACGGAGGCCACGATAACGCTTATGACATGATCTACGCTCTCTAATCCACACGCTAACGAAAACACAGCCACAACAATTATTTTATTTATCGTTCGTGCTAACAATACGGATCGTCGTTCCGCAAATAGATCGAATGTTGGCTATAGGCCAAATTCTTTCCGGCTAAATGGGATAATCTTGATCCCGAACGAGCTTTTGGGTTGTACCAAAATAGATCCACCAAGAACAAAATGATTCGAAAGATGGTAGGATCTATCCCAACAAAAGAAAGCGAGGATCGCCAATCCTCTTACGAATCTTTCGGAAATCCAAACGAAAAATACCGATCTATTAATTGATTAACCGCGAAGAAAAACAAATCGGAAAATAACGCAAAATTCATCCACCACAAGAACTATCTAGAGAAAGAAAACTCTTGGTAGAAATTTTCGTTACCCCTCTCGGATTTGTAGATCCGCGATGCGTGGATCCACCAAGTTTGATCGCTCCTCCGTTGAAAGTCCACGGGAAGCGCGCTACGGATGATGAACGTGCTAATCTCCTTCACTTCACGCCGTGGAGGAAACCCCTATCTTCTTCCTTGCAAGCAACCTCTCATGCATGGGCCAAAGTATCCTTGGAGAGAGAGGATCTCGGGTGGCCGTGAGCAAGAGGGAGATTAGTGTAGCCGAGCACTAGAGAGAAGGGGGCGGCCGAGAGCAAGATGGAGAGAGGAGATGGCCGAACTCTAGAAGGAAGGAGCCTTGAGGCCGGCGATTTGGAGGAAGGAAGAAATAGGGGGGTGGCGGCTAGGAGAAGAAGAGAGGGAAAATTAGGGTTGACAAATTCAAATTTTGATTTCAATTAAAGTCTACCATCAAATGAAAAGTTCAAGGTCTTATATAGGCTTACATCTCAAAGCAAATAACAAGTGGCTAAAGGCACACCACATAAAGAAAATGCAGAAATTAAATAATGTTTTTAAAAGAGCCATCATGAAACGGCTATTAGCACACCAAAACTAAAATATCAAATATGAGTCTTGTTGCGAGGGCGAAGCTTGTAGCCATGACCGCTACGACGTCGCACGTCCTTTGCCTGCACATCTTCAACATAGTCATTCCCAAGTTGGCCGTCCTGGTGGCCGTCGCCATCACCGTCGCCATCACCGTCGCCACCGTCGCCATCACCGTCGCCATCACCGTCGCCATCAAAGACTCACCTTGTTGCTCGAGGATTCTCGCAACAGTATGGAGAAGACTATGAGGAGACGTTTAGTACGGTTGCGAAGATGACTTCTGTTCGGGTGGTAATCACATTGGCTGATTGCCAAGAGTGGAAGATGTGGTAGCTTTACGTGAAGAACGCTTTTCTTTACGGGGAGATTGACAAGAACATCTTCATGGATCAACCACTTAGTTTTCTATTAGAAGAATATCCGAACAATGTCTGCAAGCTCAAGAAGGCTCTCTACGGGTTAAAGTAGGCTCTAAGAGCTTGGTATGGGAAGATAGCAGAATACCTCTAATTCTGCGGCTATCTTGCTTCCAACTCGGATTCAAGCTTGTTCATCAAGAAGAAGTGGGAGCTTCATGTCTTGGTCCTACTGTATGTTGATGACATGATCATTACAGGGAATTCTGAGCAGGTGGTAGCTAGGCTCAGAGCTGAGCTAGCTATTCACTTCGAGATGAAAGATTTGGGAGAGCTTCATCACTTTCTTGATCTCGAAGTGGAGAGGAATGAGAGCGGGATTCTTGTTTCTTAGAAAGGTTATGCGGATCAGATTGTGAAACGATTAAGCATGGAAGGGAGAAAGAGTTGCTCTACTCCTCTGGATTATGGCCTGAAGCTTCGACGAGATGAAGGAAGGATTCTTCCTGATCCTTTGGTGTTCAGAGCTCTTGTAGGGAGCCTGATCTACTTGATGATTACGAGACAAGAAATTGCTTACGTTGTTGGCCGAGTAAGTCGGTTTATGGAAGAGCCAAGGAAGTCTCACCTGGTGGCAGCAAAAAAAATCTTGAAGTATGTGAAGATGACTTCTAATATGGGACTCCTTTATAGGAGGGACTCGGGCTTTTCTTTGCTAGGATACACGGATGCTGATTATGGTGGTTATTCGGATGATCGAAGGTCAACTTCTGGTTATGTGTTCACTTGTGGATCAGCGAGCATCTCGTGGTGTAGCAAGAAGCAGGACTCGGTGTCCATCTCTACTACGGAAGCGGAGTATAAGGCTTCGGCCTTGGCTGCTCGAGAAGCCATCTGGCTGAGGAGGCTAGTAGAGGACGTTCATGAGGAAGTGCAAGGTACTACTTTGCTCCGAGGAGATAATGAGAGTGCTCTCAAACTGGTGAACAATCCAGTTTATCATGCAAGGATCAAGCATATTGAGATCGAGCACCATTTCATAAAGGAGAAGGTGTTGGAGGGATCTCTTATTGTCGGGCATGTTCAGAGTGAAGAAAACCTTGCTGACATCTTCACAAAGCCACTGTCGAAGGGGCCTTTCCAGCGACTTCGAGGGCTATTGGGCTTGATCACCACTTCTCACTTCAAGGGGGAGTGTTGAAATTTGTGAAGTGAAAGTGGGTGATCGGGCAAACCACGCGGCATAGGCGGACTGACCGCGCGGACTGATGTTGCAGTCTGGCGGTCTGGTGATTGGCGACCTATGGAGTTCTAGTGGCTGCTGTGTGGGTTGAAATCCGCGGATTGCGCGGACTGAGTGTGAGTTCGGTAGTTTGCTGCTATTGGAGGTTTGCAGGTTGGAGTCTGCAGTCTTCGCAGAATGCGCGAGCTGTTGTTTTGAAGTCCGCGAGATAGGCGATGGTTGTCTCGAGTTTTGGTGGTGAGCCGCATTCTTTGTTGCGGACTGGCCTTGGAGCTGGCGACCTGACTTGCTGTCTGCTGAGCTCATGCCATTTGTTGGCGGGTTGCTGGACTTGGTCACACACTGTGACAAGTCCAGGGTGTCCGCATAGTCCGCTGTTGACCGGGCAATCTACCTGTTGGTCATGGACTTCTGCTTGTGGATTGATGTAGTATCCGCTACTTAGTGCGGACTAAATCCTTGCCTTGGTTTATGCTGGTCTTGGTTGTCCGGCCTTATCCTTGCGGACTGGGCGGACAACCTTGTGTGGACTGGCGATCTGGCTATCTAATGCCAGGTGTTTTGGCGGTTTTGTTCGCGAGTCCGGCATTTTTGATTCGGTCAATGCGGACTCGGCGGACTTGCTTTGCTAGCTGCAATCAAGGGGCAGTTAACCTATCTCATAAGGAGGTGACCACACTCCTCACCCCGCCTATAAATAGGACCCCCCGGCACTTCATTTGTAACAGAGTGAACAGTAAGTTGAACTTGGTTTAAGTGCTGCGGACTCGGTTTTCCTATCCGCGCGGTTTGAGCAAGACTTAACCGGTTGTTGTTTGTAGGTGGCGCGGCTAGCACTGTGGAGCCAGAAGTTTGGTTTTTTACTTCGGTCAGGCTCAATGACGTTTGCGGACTGCGTTCAGTGGTTTACCAGTTTTCTCTCTGCTTCAATTTTCCAAGTTCAATAACCTGTCCGCCGGACTCGGCGGTTAGGAGGTCTATTCTCCAGTTCGGAAGCAGCAGTGTTTCAGCGAATAACGGCGTGTCCGCACGACCTCGCGGTCTTGGCGGACTCTGTTGTTTAGTTCGACTTCAGCAGCATTCGGGCGGTCTCTGCGACCTCTGCGGACAGGCGGTCTGGACGGTCTCTAGTGTTCTGTCCGCCCGAATTGTCTCTTTTTTTTTCTGTTTTCCCTTGTGTACTGGAGAAATCATGTCTCGTCATGTATACCTCGCTCTGTAAAGAAGATCGATATATACATGATCTGCTTGTCTTTGTCTTGCATTTGGTTGATTGAGTTTCTTCCTGGTTTCCGCTTGGTCAAGTTGAAATCTAGATAGTTCTGAAGATATTAATTTGGTGTTTAGACTATCTTGCTGAGCTTCTTGAGAAAATTCAACAGCCTTTTGGCCGCCCAGATCCAGGCGGCTTTGCTGTTGTAGGGGATGGGCGGCCGCCATGCCTCCCTCCCTCTAGCACCCTGGAGTGGGCGGCCTTCTGGCCGCCTAAGTTCAAGCGGATCTTCCACCGCAAGGGGTGGCCGCCCGCTCCTTCAGCAGCCCAGCTCCGTCACCATCACCTCCCGAAACTGTGTTCTCTGCCGCTTACCTCCGCCGCTGGCCTCCACCGCCGACCGAATTCCATTGCCAGCCGCCCCACCGGCTAAATTCCTGGCCACTGTCGTCTGCTATGTGTTTTCTCCACCATTTGATCACATTCTCGCGATCGTCGTCGTCGGTTAAGTGAGAAACTACCCACGTAATCGCCCGCATGACCTCCTGTAGTGGAGAAAGTGCGTTGCCAAAAATAGGACCGGTCTGCGTTTAATAAAATTATAAAATAATATGTGCATAATGTGTCATAAAATCGATTTGCAATTAGTAATTACGGTTGTTACGATCTGCGATTAACCAGATAACCACTGTAACTAACTCTAGGGCCAATAAATAGAGCTTCAAACCCTCCTTCATTTCAACTTTTTCTCCGCCTGAAATTCTTCCTACGGATTTCTCTCTCCTCTCCCACTCCTCCTACGGATTTTCTCTCTCCTCTCCTACGAATTTTCTTTCTACTCTCACACTCCTCCTACAGATTTTCTCTCTCCTCACTCATTTCTCCTACGATTTCTCAGTCTATCCTCCTAAGTGCATACGTCCCTCTGTGCGCACGTCCCTCCATGCACGTGTTCCTCCTTGCATGCGCACCCTCTCGCGCACGTCCCTCTGTGCGCACGTTCCATCGCACGCATATTCTTCCTTGCATACATCCTCCCGTGCGCCCACCGCTCCAAGTACGCCAACGCGCTCTCTGCTCTCAAGACCACTCCAAGTGCGTTGTCGCGCGCTCCACTCTCAAGACTGCTCCAAATGCGCCTCCACACGTATCGCTCCCAGGATTGCTACAAGCAATCAACACTTTCAACTCAAGAGCAAGCGTACTGGTAGCCGACAAGACCAATGCTACAGGCTTCCCTAAACACAGCAAGAGACAAGCCGCAAAATATAAGGCACAAGACAAGCTAAATAAGCTTCCCTCTCCTTCAAGCGACAATCAAGGACTCCAAGGCATTCAAAGTATCCAAAGCATATGGTGTGTGAAAGTCCATATTGTAGCAGAAAAAAGAATTAGCTATATGAGATGTTTGTCACCCTCCGAGCCAAGTACTCTTTCTCTCTCATAATTGTAACGAGCAGCAGTTTGTTGCCCTCGCTTCCCTCAAAAGCCTTGTGACAAGATAACGAATAGTGAAAGTTTTGTCAACGCAGATCCGGCCACGTTGTTTTTCATCCAGTTGACGTGTTTTCCACGTTAAAAAAATTGTCTCCTCATCTTTCTATTTTTTGTGACTGCGCGCTCGACCGCTCCCGTGCTAAGGCGGTTCAGTTTAGTTCGGTTTACTAGGAGCGTTGAGTTGGTCACGATAACTACCATCCTCTAGACCTCTAGCATTTTGTATTAAAAAAATATTCAAAAATACAAAAAAATAGAGGATTGTTAAGTGCACCACAATTTTCGCTATGTGCACTTTTTTGTTAAGAGCACCGCACTACGATAAGTGCACACATATTTGGTATGTGCACCGCATTTTTGTTAATAGCAAATTAAAAAATTAACTTGATATATCAATGGACTACAACATTTTTTCATAAAAATAAAAGATAAATATGACACACCATAGATTACATTCAAATTTGGAAAACCAACAACCAAAAAATAACATGGATTAACAAAAATATGGTTTCATCAAAGTGGGAAAACGAAAAATAAAGTAATTAGATCTCCGCTTTCTTTGTCAAAAATAAAAGATGTCCGCCAAAAAATGATATTTGTGTTTCCATTACAAGTCACACAATGTCCAGAAAAATATGTTCCTCATATAAAAATACACGAGCAAGTCACACAAGTCACAACAAAATTAGAACATCTATATTCCTTGTGTTAAAAGGTATAACTAATGGAAACACAAATATCATGTTTTGGAGAACTCGGAAAAAATGGCAAACAACGTATTGGGCTAGGGTTGAAGGGACAAACCTCAGGTTGGTGCATCTAGGGGGTGGAAGAAACGGCGGAGGGGCACGGCCAGTCGTAGGAGAGCGTTGAAGCAGTGACGGCGAGCGTTGAAGCAGTGACGGTGAGCGTTGAAGCGGGCGAAGAAGCGGCGGAGGGGTACGCCCAGGTGGAAGAAATGGCGACCAGCGGAGGGGCACGCCCAGGCGGAAGTAGCGGCGGAGGGCGTCGAGAAAGTGGAAGGTGTTGATCGTCAAACAGGCGGCAGGCGTCGGGGTTGGCGGCGTGGGTTGAAGCTGTGAACGGGCACGGCCAGGCGGAAGCGACGGGGCCAGGCGGAAGTGTCGATGCTAGGGTTTGAGAGAAGAATTTGCGGTGCGCAAAACCGGCGTGCCCTTAGTTAGAAAATTTGGGAGAAATTTGGATTAAAAATTTAGTGACTTTGTAGTGCACATAGTGAAAACTGTGGTGCACTTAACAATCCTCAAAAAAAATTGAATGTTACTTTGAAGAAAAATCAAATTAAGAAAAAGAGAAGTAATTGGCAGATGACACAATTCAGAATTACACATGTCATGATTAATAAGCACAACAAATTCATAACTCCGGCACAATATAACAAAATATAATTGAATAATACAAAGCAGAATTAGAACAAGTAAGAGGTTAATTTTGAAAAAATAGCTTTTAAACAATTAAGAAATCTTAGAAATAAATATTTACCTGATTATAAAAAAATGTTACATCAAAACGACACTTAAAAAAACTGTAATAATAATACAACATTCTAACTATCTCAAATGTGGAATTCAGACCAAAAGAATTCCATAAATCCAATATGTTCCCGGCTCCTTCCCCCACCACGGAGAAGGGTGCGGCGGCGGCCGATTGATAGGATCCAAATATGATATCAGTCAAAAAAAAGATGAGAAATACCAGATTATAGAGCTTCAGGAACAAACAACACCAGCACAATAACACGGATGCAAACACCCTAAGTACAGTGTTCTGAACAGGTGAACAATCAACAGGGAGGCTCTCCTCTTCCTGTCATCACAACACAACAAAATAAACAGAAGAAGTAAACCCTACCACTCTGCCTTATATCCTGGCAGTACATGACCAAAATACCCTTATCTACTCAAAATATTACAGCCCAACCAGCCCAGGCTTCCCGCCCAACCGTTCGACACGCATCAACCACGTCCCCCTCAATGACATCCTTGTCCTCGAGGATGGAAATGCGGGAAGCATTGTTGTAGCATCCATAGGTCCTCCCAAGTCGACTCCTTCGAGCCTTGTGACCACTGCACTAACAACTGAGTGACCGCCCTCCCATCCCGGGGTACAATACGACGGTTCAATGCCTCAATTGGTTCAATCATTAAGTTACCTTCGCTATTTACCGCCGACGGAAACGGGGTGATATGCATGGGAGGCTCACCGTGGTGCTTCCGTAGCTGCGAAATGTGGAATGTATAATGTATTTTTGCCTCCGCCGGAAGATCTAACCGGTAGGCCACCAGTCCCACTCGCTCCACCACTTGGAATGGGCTGAAGAATTTAGGTGCTATCTTGTGGCAGCCTCTAGGACGGATGGACGTTTGCCAATAAGGCTGCAATCGAACATAAGCCCACGAGCCCAACTCCAATGCTCGTTCTCTATGCTTCTTGCCTGGCATTACTCACATGCGGTTTTGGGCTTTTGCAAGATTAGTCATCAAAACTATGATGACCCACTCCCTTGCCGCTAGGGATCGATCCACTTCTTCGACTTCCGCCAGTCCGGAGCTATAGGCGGCATGTGTCGGAGGAGCTTGCCCGTAAACAACCTCATACGACGTCATCTTGATCACACTTTGGTACAAAGTGTTGTACCACCACTCCGCTAGGGGCAACCAATACACCCTCTTTTTCGGCTTCTCAAAGCACATGCACCTTAGGTAGCTCTTCAAACACCGGTTCACTACCTCCGTTTGGTCGTCGGATTGAGGGTGGTAAGCGGTGGATAAGTTCAACTTGACTTGGAGAACCCAAAATAGCTCATGCCACACTTGGCTCACAAAAATGGTGTCCCGGTCACTGACAATGGATTTCGGCATTCCATGTAGGCGGACCACGGAATCTGAGAAGACTTGTGCCACACTCTCCGACGTACATAGATGGGATATAGCCATGAAATGATCTTGCTTACTAAGTCGATCCACGACTACTAAATTCGTCATTTTGCCTTCACTTTTCGGGAGTCCCTCCACGAAATCAAGGGAAATATCTGTTAGTGTATATTTGGACAAAATAACGGGTTCGGAGGTTTAACGGGTCGGTTCGGACACACGGATATCTGTTACCCGTAGTAACTCCTCGGGATTGCCTATTTATGCCCACCTAGGGGCCACGGGTAGGGGATTCCACTTTGATCATCATCCAGATGCTGCGAGCAATGCCCTCAATATCTTGCCAAATTCGGTTAGGTATTAGGAGGGGTTGGAGCAGCCCCATTGTCTTTTTGTTGTCCAGTTTACATTGTTGGCATACAACACATTTCTACACATACTCATAAACATCCACCTTCATTTTTTTTCCAAAAGAACATCTTCCGTAGACGATGGTAGGTCGACGTGATACCTGAATGTCCGCCTCATCCACTGTCATGGTATATTTGCAACAACTTAGATCGGTTGGCGGCGTCATTTCCGACCACCAACCGTCCCTTCCGCTTCAATAGCCCCCTCTCCCAATGGTATTTCATTTTATTATTGATGTCCACTATTTTTCGCTATATAGTTTCCTGGATGGTGGGGTCCCGAAGCCATGATTCCTTGAGTTGTCGCAAGAAGTCTGAGGTAATGGTGAATAAGGCATTCAGCTCCGCTTCCTCTTGTTTGTCCCGTCGGGATAATGCATATGCACATGTGTTTTCCTTCCCTTCTTTGTATTGGATGGTGTAGTCATAACCCAATAATTTGGCAAAATATTTATGTTGTGCCGGTGTCAATAACTTTTGATTCAAAAAGAACTTCAAGCTTTGTTGATTCGTCTGTATGGTGAATGGCCCGGTGATCAAGTAATGACACCACTATTGAACGGTCAGTACCACCGCTAATAACTCCTTTTCATAGGTTGAGAACATGGAGTTTTTCTTGCCCAACGCCTTGCTGAAGTAGGTGATCGACCTCCCATTTTGCAGTAGAACATCCCCCAATCCTCTATCTGACGCGTCTGAATCAACCATAAATGGTTAATTGAAGTCGGGTAAGCACAATAACGGTGGTTGAGACACCGCCAGCTTGAGGCGATTGATGGCTTGATCCGCTTCATCGGTCAACTACTGGCGGGCTATTTTGAGGAGTGTTGTTAGCGGTTTGATGATGCCTCCATATCATTGGATGAACCTCCGGTAATAGTCGGTGAGGCCTAGGAATCCACGGACATGCTTCACTGTCTTAGGTGTTGGCCACTCCAACGTGGCCCGGATCTTCTCTGGATCGGTCGCTACTCCCTTGTGTGAGATGATGTGGTCCAAGTAATGCACCTTGCGGCTTACAAAACAACACTTGCTTCTTTTTAAGAACATACTTCGCTGTCATAGAGTCTTGAAGGTGAAAGTGAGATGCTCCAAGTGTTCCTGCCACGATTTACTGAAGATCAATATATCATCAAAGAAGATTAATATAAACCTTTAGAGTTTCTCGTGGAAGTATTTGTTCATCAAGCTTTGAAACGTTGATGGCGTGTTGGTCAAAACGAAAGGCATGACCAGAAATTTGTAGTGGCCATGGTGTGTCTGAAACTCCGTCTTGTAAATATCATCATCTGCCATCCAGACTTGATGGCAGCCCGCTCGCATGTCTAATTTGTAGAAAAAGGTGCCTCATAGAGTTCGCCGATGAGCTCCTTAATGATCAGAATCGAGAACTTGTCCTTAATGGTTTGCAAATTCAGTTGGTGGTAGTCAATGCACATTCATCATGTTATGTCACCTTTCTTCACAAGCACAACCAGGGAAGCATAGGGGCTACAACTCGGGCGAATTATTCCGGTCTCCAACATCTCCTAGATCAATTTCTCAATTGCATCTTTTTGTAGCAGCAGGTAACGATAATGGCCGCAAATTAATTTCGCCATGACAGTCCTTGAGAGGGATACAATGTCCATGTTTGCGGCGAGGTGGTAGGCCCACAGGCTCTCGAAATATATCTTCGAAAGAGGCAAGTAACTCCCATAGGTGGACCTCCTCTTGCGGCAACAAGTTTCCAAACTCTTCTTGGAAATTAATCCCACTATGCGAGCAGCAGTAACTGATTTCGTAGCCTTCTTGCAGACCAGCTGTTAGGGTGGACAGATCCCCAACTTGGAAAATGGAAAGCATGTTTAAGTGTCCTTCTCCCTTGGCCATCATCTTCGCCAAACTTTGTTGTTTCATCCAAGTGCCACCAGTAGTTTTGGATCCCCGCAACGAAATTTTCTGACCTTGGTTAGTGAAGTCCATGCAGAGATTGCCGAAATAGCATTGGATCACCCCCAATGTACTCATGATGGAGACGACGACCCTCAACAGGTTGAAGACGAGGACGGTGCGCTTACGGAAGATATTTCTCCGTCTCCAAGTAGTGACGTACGACGCCGTAAAGACTATGTGGCGCGTCGCCCAAATATCTGCCCGCGGCGCAAGCCTATATTTAAATAATTAATAATAATTATTACTAAAATTATTATTAATTATTTATGCGTTTTTTGTTCTATTTTATTTATGCATTTTACTTAATTTTCATATTATGTGGCATGGTTATGTTTTGAACCATGATTATTTGTATTTTAATTTTTGGGTTGCATATAGTCTTTTCCCTTTGTTGTTTGATGTAAGCCTATATATAGGCATGGACATTTTCATTTTGAGGCATTGAAGAAATAAAATTGAAACCCTAAATATCTCCCTCTTGAAATCTCTCTCCCTCCTCCTCCTTGGCCGAATTTCTCCTTCCCTCCTCCTTCTTGGCCGTCGGCCACTTCCCATCTCCTCCTCGCTATTTTCTTCCCCTCCTCCTCTCCTTGTTAAGAAGACCAACCCACATATCCCCTCCTCCACTTCGGCCACCATCCAAAGCCGCCAACCTCCTTCCTCCCTCCTCACAAAGTTCGGCCTACCCCATCCCTTAGCCGCAAACCTCCACCAACCTGAGCCACCTCCATCCCTCCAAACCGACCTCCACCTTCATCTTCTACCCTACCCGTTCACCATCAAGAACTCCAAACACCCTCAATCTTTGAAGATAAAATTCAGCAAAGGCAAGATCTAGTCTTGTGGAATCCCTCTCCGGCGTGAAGCAAAAGAAGCGGACAAGTTTTCTCTCCGGTCGGCGAAACTCCGGTGGAGTCGTGGAAGAACGATCCTTGAAAGTGAACCGGAATCATCTATTCCGGTTGGGTAACGAGATCTTTTACCTCTTGTGTGATTCTTAATTTTTTAGATTTTCATTTGGTGGAATACCGTTGTGTTACTTTGGAATCGTTTTTCGTTTGTGGTTTATCTTTCTGATTGCATGCGTTGTTCTTTCTAGTTGTTTAATTTTTCAAGAGGTTTGGCGAGCCTCATTTTCATTTTATTGGGAGAGATCTACCATTTCCGAACCGAACTTTTTGGTAGATCTCTTTTGGTACAACCATCGCTCGTTCGGACCGGGTGGGTCCTTTTAGCTTGAATGAACGACGACCTATAGTCGTTTGTTCGATCTTAACATGGCGTGGCTACTGTACGTTAGTAATAGTTGATAACGTTGTTCGTGAGTGTGCTGCGTTTTATTATTGTGTGAGCGTAATAGTGGAAATAGAGAGGCGTTCGTGTTATGCCCTTTGCCATTATAGTGTCGAACACCGTTGCCTACATCAATTTGATATCAGAGGGAGGTTCTCGTCAATTTTCTAATTGGCACTCCTCCCCCTCTTATGTGGCACGTACGTACGCACTCACCCGTTTCGTTGCAGATCAATATTCAGAAAATTAGTTTTCATGAAATGCATTGAAATTCCACTATTTCAAATTTCAAACAAAAAAATAAATTCAGATTTCAAATTTCGAATTTCAAATTTCAAAATTCAAAATTAAAATTTCAAATTTCAAATTTAAAATTTCAAATTTCGAAATTTCAAATTTTAAATTTCAAATTTCAAAATTTAAATTTCAAATTTCCAATTTTAAATTTCAAATTTTCAAATTTCAAATTTCAAATTTCAAATTTCAAAATTCAAAATTAAAATTTCAAATTTCAAATTTCAAATTTCAAATTTCGAAATTTCAAATTTCAAATTCCAAATTTCGAAATTTCAAATTTCAAATTTCAAAATTTAAAATTCAAATTTCAAATTTTCAAATTTCAAATTTAAAATTTCAAAATTCAAAATTTCAAATTTCAAATTTCAAATTTCCAATTTCAAATTCCAAATTTCAATTTTTTCTCCAAATTACAAAAAAAAAAAATTGTGGTCTGCCAATAGCCGACTAAATTTTTTTTTCAGCAATAAAAAAAAACAAAAAAAAATTAATTAATAATCTCCATATTTTTTCCAACAAGAATATCAAAAAAAAATTATATATTATTTTGAAATATTAGCGGGAACAAATCTATCTTTGAAAATAAATGGTCCAGGCTATTTTCTACTTTGCGTGTGCACCGATTCCGTTTGAGTGTTCTCTTCCAATTCCCTCTGAAATGGCCCATGACTTCAACGTCTCCCGAGGAAAAACTATAGGTTCCAATAGGAACGTAGGGAAATCTATCCATTCCCCAATAATGGATGAGATTACTTTTTTAGTTGCTCAACTAAAGGCTAGTCAAGTAGCACCGCCACCGCGCACCTCTAGGCGTGTTAGGATTCCTGCTCCAACATATGATGGGCTAGGTGGACCGCGAGTGTTTCTATGTTGGGTGAAAGATATGGAGCGTTATTTTGAGCAATATCATATTGTGGATCCCCACAGGATTCCTGTTGCGAGACTTCCACTATTTGGTCGAGCCTATACCTTCTAGCTCAATGAGGAGAGACGTTTGGGGATGCCCTCCGTCGACTCACTTGTCGGTTGGCAGATTATGAAGAATATTTTAAAGGACGAGTATTATCCGCCCTACTGTCGTTCCCAGTTCTCTGATTATAGGAGCGACTATAAGTCTCACGCTAGATCCTTGCTCCGCCAAGATCTGACTATTTTGAACACATGTGCACCTATCGATGAAAGAAAAGAGAAGCTTAGGACCCTTGTCCCTAGTTCGATAGACGTGATTGCTAGGAATGCCATGAGCTCGCGGGGTGAGAGTGTTCCTATCAGCATGATTGAGCCTGAGACTGTGATTAGGAATGTGCCCGTCACTGAGGACGAGCCTATTATCACTGATGATTGTAGAGACGTTGAGGAGATTGGTTACCCTAGTGACCTGGATGAGGATTTCTCCTTTGAGAAATCATCTCCACTCCCCTTCGATGACATTTCGGGGCCATCCACCTTGACCGTTGTGGAGTCTTTTGATAGGTCTAAGTCGATTGATATTCTGGTTGAGTCGGAAGAACTACCTTATGTTGAGAGCTTACCCATTCGTGATGTAGGTGATGATATGTTAGGACTCGAGCAGGTTATTTTTATTCCGAAACATATTGTAGTGCTCACATCTGAGGAACCATCTCCATTTCCCCTCGTCGATGATTCTGAAACCATTCCTGAGTTGATAGAGTCACCTCTTGGCGAATGTTTCTCTGATAGCGAGTTAGGTGATGACGAGCCAGTTGAGTTTTCTGTGAGGGAAAATCTTCTGTTTGATTTTTCGGTTGATTTTGATGGCTTGCACCCGGAGAATTTTACTTGGATGATAAATCTGTATTTTGACATTGGGTATGAATTAGCCCCTCCTCCGGAATCTATCGATGCTCCCATTCGTGAGATTTGTACTGTTACTGATGTCGTGACTTACGAGTTGGAAGGATGTCCTAGCGAGAGATTTATATTTTTGGAAGACGATATAGAAGTAGACCCGGATGAGCGTCCCCTGATGCTAACTCCGTTGCGTGAATTTAAATGCGATCTTAACTCTCTCCGGTTTTAGTATTACCGACTCTACCTCCTGATATGTTGACCCGACCAGCGGATCCTTTCGGACATGAATTTATTTTGCCTGATTTGAGTCTTGCTATGTTACCATCCATGCTGGACCCTCCTTGGGACATGACTCCTAGTGTGATAATAGATTTCGTGTTTGGTCATGATGAATGTCTCATTAATTTGGTGTCCACTCGACTTTCTAAAACTAACCAAATCTCTGAGAGTACGTTAATGATGTGGCCATCTTTTGTGCCATTGGATTGCATTCAGTTAGTACCACCTGATTTCATTCTACTAGTACCCCCGGATGTAGCCCCGTTTGTGCCACCTGTTCGCATTCTGTTGGTACCACCAGATCTCGTTGGGTTGGTGCCTCCTGATGTAGTTCCGCAAGTGCCACCCTATTACTTTCCGTTGGCGCCACCATATTAAGTTCCCTTGGCTCCATCTCATGTAGTTCCATTACCGCTATTTTACATTTCAAGTCTACCTGCAATATTATTTGCCTCTCACGCTTTCATTTTACATAAGCACAGTAAGGAAGCGCTAGTCACACACATGTTTTCTTATCAAAATATCGCTAACTTATATAAGAGGGTGCCTCCCTATAAGGTTTTCGGTTTACTCTTGGTGCGTCACGTCCCTGAACGGATGCCTGCGGGCACTATAGAAACGTTTGCGATTCGACGAGTTAGAACTTTTCGGATTTTTAATCAATTAGGAGAAACAACACATCTGTTGAAGTTAACCACTGAATGGGGTAATTCCCCTAGTTTAAATGTTTCCAATTTCACGCATTGTGTTTTTCCACCTTTTGATATATCTAACTCTACGTTTGGTGCCACTATATTTTCATTTGGGTTGGGGGGTGAGCTTGTTCTTGGATCGTTCTCTCCATTGGTCTCCAACGGAGGTACGTTGACTGTTGATGAAGAAATTTTTCCTCTTTATCTGCCTAATGCTTTTCTCAGTTTCCCCAGGACAATCTTTGTGCTAGACAGGTTCATATTTGGTGTTTTGCTCTCCTCTCCAAGCGGTGGTATTCAGTGTTATGTGATACGATGGTGTGCTCGCCCGGTCTCCGGGGACCCTTGGATTCCGGACTTGGCGATGGTTCTTTTGGATGATGTTCTTCGGTGCCAGCACCTCCATGCCAACTCATCGATGATGAGTTATTTTGAGCGGGGGAGGATTGATGCAGACGACGGCCCTCAATAGGTTGAAGACAAGGACGGTGCGCTTACGGAATATATTTCTCCATCTCCAAGTAGTGATGTATGACGCCGTGAAGACTATGTGGCGCGTCGCCCAAATATCTGCCCGCGGCGCAAGCCTATATTTAAATAATTAATAATAATTATTACTAAAATTATTATTAATTATTTATGCGTTTTTGGTTCTATTTTATTTATGCATTTTATTTAATTTTCATATTATGTGGCATGGTTATGTTTTGAACCATGATTATTTGTATTTTAATTTTTGGGCTGCATATAGTCTTTTCCCTTTGTTGTTTGATGTAAGTCTATATATAGGCATGGACATTTTCATTTTGAGGCATTGAAGAAATAAAATTGAAACCCTAAATATCTCCCTCTTGAAATCTCTCTCCCTCCTCCTCCTTGGCCGAATTTCTCCTTCCCTCCTCCTCCTTCTTGGCCGCTGGCCACTTCCCATCTCCTCCTCCCTATTTTCTTCCCCTCCTCCTCTCCTTGTTAAGAAGACCGACCCCCATATCCCCTCCTCCACTTCGGCCACCATCCAAAGCCGCTAACCTCCTTCCTCCCTCCTCACCAAGTTCGGCCTACCCCATCCCTTAGCCGCCAACCTCCACCAACCTGAGCCACCTCCATCTCTCCAAACCGACCTCCACCTTCATCTTCTACCCTACCCGTTCACCATCAAGAACTCCAAACACCCTCAATCTTTGAAGATAAAATTCAGCCAAGGCAAGATTTAGTCTTGTGGAATCCCTCTCCGGCGTGAAGCAAAAGAAGCGGACAAGTTTTCTCTCCGGTCGGCGAAACTCCGGTGGAGTCGTGGAAGAACGATCCTTGAAAGTGAACCGGAATCATCTATTCCGGTTGGGTAACGAGATCTTCTACCTCTTGTGTGATTCTTAATTTTTTAGTTTTCATTTGGTGGAATACCGTTGTGTTACTTTAGAATCATTTTTCGTTCGTTGTTTATCTTTTCGATTGCATGCATTGTTCTTTCTAGTTGTTTAATTTTTTGAGAGGTTTGGTGAGCCTCGTTTTCGTTTTGTTGGGAGAGATCTACCATTTCCGAACCGAACTTTTCGGTAGATCTCTTTTGGTACAACTATCGCTCGTTCGGACCGGGTGGGTCCTTGTAGCTTGAGAGAACGACGACCTATAGTCGTTTGTTCGATCTTAACATGGCGTGGCTACCGTACGTTAGTAATAGTTGATAACGTTGTTCGTGAGTGTGTTGCGTTTAATTATTGTGTGAGCGTAATAGCGGAAATAGAGAGGCGTTTGTGTTATTCCCTTTGTCGTTATAGTGTTGAACACCGTTGCCTACATCAACTAAACCATTGGATTTTGAGCACCACTTCGCACCTGCCTAGTGGAAGCACCAACATATCCGTCATGAAGAACATCCCTTACATCTTCCATTTAAACCCCACTTCCTTGATGGAACTGGACACTCGTCTCCCATCCACAATTTCCACTTTAAAGGAGGTATCAGAGTCATTTGACATTGTAATCGTTGGGATGCCTCCGTGTCCGTGAAAATATGAGTACTTCCTGAGTCAATCAACACTTGGATGGCTTGGTCGTGATAGGAGACCGTCAACTTCATTGTATGATATTGTGTACTGCCCATCAATGCATGAACAGATAAGTGTGGCAGTGTTTCCCATTCCTCGCTGTCCTGGCCTTCGACCCCGTCCACCTCTGTTAATTCAGGTGGTGGATCATCATCATCAATCATTTCCAGTGCAAATGATTTCCCATTCGCTATGCAATGGTGATCCGATGTGTACTTGTTATTGCACCAGAAGCAAAGTCCTTTGTTGCATTCCTCCTCAAGCTCCTTGGATGTTAGGCGACGATTCCCGCTTTGGTTTCGGGTAGGTGTATATGTGGTTGTTCTGTGTGGAAATGATTTAGGATTTGAGATACCCATGTATACTGTCATGCTCGACTCCACCATGCTGGAATAATTTCGGCGTTTTGAGGATGTCGTCTGACATTCTTCTATGCGAGCTAAGGCAAAGAAATCATGTAAAGTCTTGGGTTGAAACATACATACTGCATATCCAATTTCATCTTTAAGTCTGGCCACGCGAACACTGATGGTGTATTCCTCTGTGATGTTCACCTGGTGTAATAGGACGTCAAAATCATCCAAGAATGCATGAACCGTGCCCTTTTGCCTCAGATTTTTTAGTTCTGCCATTGGATCGTCAAAGAGGACGAATCCAAAACATTTTGCCAACACTTGTGTGTACTCCTCCCATGTAGGCTAGTTGCGCGTGAGACGCGACTTCATATAGGATAGTGGCGCGTGAGACGCGACTTTATATAGGATAGTGGCGCGTGAGATGCAACTTCATGTAGGCCTGGTACCTGTATAAGGCCTTACCTTCCAAATGTGCGGATGCCAGCTTGACCTTCAAATTTTCAGGTGTGTTGTCCATCTCGAAAAATTGTTCTGTCTTATAGATCCATTCATGCAAATTGTCACCATAGAAGTGGGGAAACTCAAATCTAGCAAACCTCGTTGTGGGGTTAGGTTCTCCAGCGGTGTAGTGGAAGGGTCGCCCATCAGAGCTGGAGACGTGAGCCCGAGAATCCCCCGCCCTATCCTGCTGATCGTAAGACATAACAACCAGTATCTCCTGCATCACCTCCAACGTCCTGCCATGTTGGTCAGAATAATCTGTGTGGGAGTTGATTGCCTGTGCCATCATTGCTTGGTCTTATCGGAGCAGATCGATCTCGATGGAAGGTTCCTTGTCCTTCAAATGGGTAGCGTCAGAAACTGACATCATCTCCTACCCATCCCTAGTTCTGATACCAAATGATAGGATCCAAATATGATACCAGTCAAAAAAGATGATGTTGGGTACATCAGAAAATGTGTACGAGATTTGGAGAAGCCTCATCTTAGTCAATAATATGCATCAATTTGTATTTAATAGATGTTTAAGTTACATTGTGCAGGTTTAAGCATTTGAAGGAAATTTTCTAAGTACAAGTGTCGACACTTGTGAAGAAACTATGTCGACACCCAGAAGTTGTGTCAACACTTATGAAGAACTTATGTCGACACTCTGAAGTTGTGTCGACACTTATGAAGAAGTTGTGTCGACACTCAAGTTGTGTCGAATCTTATGAAGAAGTTGTGTCGACACTCAAGCTAAGTCGACAATTCTGAAGAAGCTGTGTCGACACTCAAATTGTGTCGACACCTGAGCCAAGAGTTATGTCGACACCGGAAGTAATTGTGTCGACACACAGGACTTGTGTCGACACACACTCAATGCCATCTGGATACTTTAGACACTGTCGACATTCATTCAACGTCGTCTGTCGACAACAGCTATGTCGAGACTAGAAGCAGCTGTGTCGACACACAGGACTTGTGTCGACACATACTCAATGCCATTTGCAAGCAACAGCTGTATCGACACCGGAAGCATTTGTGTTGACACACAGTACTTGTATTGACACATTAAACAGAAGATGTGTCGAGAAGCAGAAGTATGTCAGTGTCGAAACTTGGAGTATTGTGTCGACACCATGAAGACTTGTGTCGACACTTGGCCAATATGTGTCGACACATATGAAGCAGCCTGCTGAGTTATTTGTACTGAGTTGGAATGACTCTGACGTATCTACTAACATATCTTGTGACTTGACAGCTGTCATATCCAACCGGTCTGACACCTCTAACAGATCTGTCAGTAGTTTGTTAGAAACCGGATCAGCCGGTAACCATGAATCAAACTCTATATAAGAGACAGATCGGAAACTACAAAAAAAAAAGTTGATAAAAAGGAAAAAGAGAATTTTGTGAAGAGAAACAGATTCGGAATTGTTCTGCAAGAAAGATTCAGAATTTCAATCTGAATTTAAGGAAGAAGCTGACTAAAGATCAACTTCAACAGCAAGAAGATCCACCTTATTTTGTTCTATCAAGAAGCTTTGAGAAGCTAAGTCAAGCTGGATCAGAAGGATCAGTTCAGTCAATAACTGATCAAGAAGGCTACACCAACAGAGGAATCTAGCTAGTGAATTTGTTTGTTTCTTATTACATTTTATTTCTTGTAAGATCTATTATCAGATTTGAGTTGTAAGCCTAGTTATAAAGGCTGAGGTAGGGCTGAGGCCTGAGGTAGGATTCTGGGGAAGAATCTGAGGTAGGACTTGTGGAAAGTCTGAGTTGTAAGCCTAGTTATAAAGACTGAGGTAGGGCTGAGGCCTAAGGTAGGATTCTGGGGAAGAATCTGAGGTAGGACTTGTTATGTCTGAGCTATAGGAACCATTTTGGTTCTGAGATTATAAGATCAGAGGATCTGAGTCAGTGGAAGGAAGTTAGGCTAAATCCAGTTATCTACTGGATAGGCGAAGGGGGAAAGTAGATGTACCCATATCTTCGGGAACCACTATAGATCTGGTGTTTGCTGTGATGTGTTTATGTTTTGTGATTTGATTAATCTGTGTTGAATAATTATCTATCTATTTGCCTAAAAAGGACTTTAAAAGATTAGAACCAATTCACCCCCCCCCCCCCCTCTAGGTGTTTAGGCTCTTCAAACAAAGTCTTTCAAGTGGTATCAGAGGGAGGTTCCTCAAAAATTGACTTAACATTCAGAGTTATTCTCCAAGGCAAATAACAGATATCAAGAATGGGTTCAAATGAGAATCAAAAGGAATTTGGATCTATGAAATTACCTATATGTAGGAAAGAATCCTTTGGCATTTGGAAGGAAAGGGTCAGGTTGTTTATGGAAGCATCATATCCAAGAATTTATATCACAGTACAGGAAGGCCCCTTCATTCCAATGAAGGTATCAGTTCTTGATACAAACATTCAAACTCCAAAGAGCTATTCTGAAATGACCAAGGATGAAATCATCCTGGCAATACTACATAAAAGAGCACAGAACATTATTGTAAGTGCTATAGATGATGCCACTTTTCAGAATCTGGTGCATTGTAAAACCTCCAAAGAAATGTGGGACACATTGATTGTCTACATGGAGGGCACACAAGAAGTCATAGAGGACAGGAAGTTAATGCTGAACCAGGAGTATGAGAGCTTTAGACAAGCTAAATCTGACAGCATAGCTAAATGCTATAAGAAGTTATTTAGAATAGTGAATGAGCTGATGACCTATGGAAGGGTCTTCAGCACTTATGAACTGAATGATAAGTTTCGTAGGTCTTTAACTAAGGATTGGGACACTAAGATATGTGCCATCAGAGAAGTGGTCAGGCTGGCTGATACACCTCCACCTACATTGTTTGGAAAGTTGCTATCATATGAAATGCAGCTTACTGCCAGAAAAGAAGAGGAGAAGGGCAGCAGATCTGAGTTTAAGTAAAATTCAGTGGCCTTCAAAGCTGAAGGCTCAAGAAAGGGTAGGAGAAAATCTCTTTCTCCACCCAGAAGGAGTGTTGAGGCAGAAGAAGGAATTTCTGACAATCACACATCAGATAGTCATACTTCTGATGAGGACTTTGCCGCCTTTACAAAGCAATTCCAAAGGTTTATGAAGAAAAAGAAGTGGAGAACCAGACCATCATCTTCATCCTATTCCAAGGATGAGTACTATAGGAAGAAGAAGACACCCAAGGAGGACAGGTATGCCTCTAAACCTGGTAAACAATCTAATACTAAGATTGTGTGTTATTGCTGCAACAGGACTGGACATGTCATAGCTGACTGTCCTGACAAAAGAAAGGAGTAAAAGGACAAGAAGAAGCAGCAGATCAAAGGTAAGAAGGAGAAGTCTCTAGTTGCTCAGAAGGAGAAGAGTTGGACAGACTCTTCAGCTTCAGAATCTGGAGAAGAAGAAGCAGAATCATATGTTGGGCTATTCTCAACAGAAGAGGAGTCTAGGGAACTAGAATTCCTACAGATGCTGGACTCCATAAATGGAGTTGAAGAACATTGTTGTAGAGGACTGATGGCTCAATCTGAAGATGATCAGTGCCAGGATCAGCATGGACCAATGAAGGTAAACTATTCTCCCTTAGTTTCAGATTACTTTACTGTATCCGAATCAGAAACATCTACTTCAATAGAAGTGGATGGATCTGAGTCTGAAGGGGATGTACACCAACTCATTGATGAGTATGGTGGGTTGTTGCAAGCTCTGAAGAAGAGCAAGTTTCTTGTTAAAGTGCACGCCAAAAAGATTGAGTCTCTTAAGCTGGCTGCAGCAGATTCAGCTAAGATGTTGGATCTAAAACTGAATGAGGTTGCCAAATTGAAGAACATTACAATTATTCAAATGGGCACAATCTCTTTCAAAGAGAATCATATCAAGAAACTGGAGGCAAAACTTCAGTAAGAGAGAGAGTTAGTTGCTAAATTCTCCAAGCCAAAATCTGTCTTACCACTAATAGACAATTTTATTTCACAAAAAGGGAAGACTGGTCTAGGCTTTAAGGGAAGAACTAGGGCTTTCAATTCACATAGAAAAGGTAAGGGCCCAGTTCAGCCTCTAGTTGCTGAACCCTCTATTTTATTTAGGAAGGTGGTGAATCCTACTAACAGGTATGATCATGACACTACACATAGTAACTGTGAGCATGAAAATCACATGGGCAAGGGTGCAAATTCTTATAGACCACACTATAGGCATACCTATCAGGTTCAAGAGGATTTCTTGAAGAGTGATGCTTCAGCACCAACATTCAACAAGACTGCTGACAACCAAGCAGTAAAGTCTTTACCTAAGAAAAGGTACAATAGGTTTGAGTGTTGGTGTTGTGGCAAGGTGGGGCACTTTGCCATGGATTGCTGGTTTAACACTAGTGTTAAAACCAAGAGCAGTTTTCCTGTTAGAACAGTTGCAGGATTTCAAACTAACAACGACCTAGGACCCACTAGCAAGTCGGGTTCTAAGGGTAAGTAATTCTTTATATATTGTAGGTGAATCCAAGTGACCATACCCCTATATGGTACTTGGATAGTGGCTGTTCCAAACATATGACAGGAATAAGGAGAATGTTGAGGGACTATGTGCTCATAGAGAATGGACCCAAAGTTATCTTTGGTGGATCAGAAAATGGTATCATCAAAGGATTTGGTAACATTACTAGTGATTCAATTATTATCACTAAAGTGGCTTATGTGAAGGGTTTAAAACATAACCTAATTAGCATAAGTCAACTTAGTGATCTAGGTTATGTCATTTCTTTTCTCAAAGGGGAGTGCCAGATACGAAAGTCAAGTTATCAAGAGATCATTTTGACTAGCACTAGGAAAGGAAATGTGTATTGCCTTAACCTAGATTGTGAGTTTAACAACTCACCAATTTGTCTGGTTGCAGGAGAGAATGCTTCTCTTTGTGTCAAATGGCACAAGAGACTAGCTTATCTGAACTATAAGTCTATAGGATTGTTGTTCAGCATGGGATTAGTGAGGAATGGTCCTCAAATTAAGTGCATCAAAGAGGGTGTGTGTTCAGCTTGCCAAAAAGGCAAGCAGACTAAGTCCTCTTTCCAAGCACTTGACATCAAAGATTCAATGAGATGTTTGTATCTCATTCATATGGATTTGTTTGATCCTATGCCAGTTCACAGTCTTGGTAGGAAAGTATACACACTTGTTGTTGTGGATGACTACTCCAGATATACATGGGTTTTCTCCTTGAGGCAGAAATCTAAAACCCCATTTGTTTTTCAGACTTTTGATAGACAAATACAGAATGAATACAATAGTTCAGTGGTCAAAATCAGAAGTGACAATGGAACTGAATTTCAGTCTGAATGTATGACAAGATTCTGTGAAGAACTTGGGATTCATCATGAATTCTCTTCACCTAGAACTCCTCAGCAAAATGGTGTTGCTGAAAGAAAGAATAGGACTCTAATTGAGGCTAGTAGAACTCTACTAAATGATACTACTCTCCCTGAATACTTCTGGGCTGAGGCAGTTAATACTGCATGTCATGTGCTTAATAGAGCCTCCATCAACAAGAAACACAAGATGACTCCCTACCAGATTTTGAAAGGAAGAAAACCAAACATATCTTACTTTATAATCTTTGGTAGAAAGTGTTTTATACTAGTCAATGGTAAGCACTACCAAACTAAGTTTGTTGCCAAATCCCTAGAAGTGATATTTATTGGGTAAAACAACCATAGTAGAGTATACAGAATCTACAACTTGACTACCCAAGTTATAAAAGAATCTGTGCATGTTGTATTTGATGAGTCAAAATTTATTAACAATGTATTATCTAATTCTTCTATTAGCTCTACAGGTCTTACAGATAGGCTGGACAAGCTGACCATCAATGAGGATGTTCCTGCAAGGTTAGATGAAGATAAAGATGCTAGTTATCCAGGGGGAGAACAAGTCTATCTGGATGAAGAAGAAAGTATGGAGCATCAAGTTGAGGAAACTGGAGAAGACCATAATACTGACAGATTTCCTCCAGCAAGGAGATACCTGAAGGATCATCCAGTTCACTAAATCATTGGTGATGCAAGTCAAGGTGTTCTAAAAGGAGCAGGAGCATGAACACAGTTCTAAGTTCTAGCTTCCTGTCTCAAATAGAACCCAGGAAGATTGAAGAAGCAATGTAAGACACCAACTGGATTGATGCAATGCAAGAAGAGCTCAGTCAGTTCAAAATGTGTAAAGTCTGGGAACTGGTGCCAAAACCTAAGGATCACCACATAATAGGAATTAAATTGATCTATAGGAACAAGCTTGATATGAATGACACCATAGTCAAGAACAAGGCTAGACTTGTAGAAAAAGGCTACAGGCAAGAGGAAGGTATTGATTTTGATCAAACCTTTGCTCCAGTGGCAAGGCTGGAGGCTATAAGGCTGTTCTTGGCCTATGCTGCCTATCAAGGGTTCAAGGTATACCAGATGGATGTGAAATCAGTATTTCTGAATGGTAATTTAAAAGAAGAAGTTTATGTTTAATAACTCTCAGGTTTTGTAGACCCTCACTTTCCTGATTATGTATATAGGCTTCGAAAAGTTCTATATGGTTTGAAACAAACTCCAAGAGCTTGGTATGAAACCTTGTCTGTCTTCCTTATTGAGAATAAATTCTCTAGAGGAAAGATAGATAAAACTCTATTCTATAGGGAATCAAAAGGCAAGATAATACTAGTCCAGATATATGTGGATGACATTATCTTTGGTTCTACTAAAAACAACCTTTGTAGGAAGTTTGCCAAACTTATGCAAGGGAAGTTTGAGATGATCAGTATGGGTGAGCTGAAGTTCTTCTTGGGACTTCAAGTAAGACAGACTGAGAATGGATTGTCTATATCCCAGTCTAAGTTCACCAAGGAGTTAATTAAGAAGTATGGTTTGGACTCAGCTTCTACCATGAAAACTCCAATGGGAACAAGTATACCTATAGGCAAAGATGAGGTAGGGAAACCTGTTGATGAGTCTTTGTATAGAGGGATAATTGGCTCTCTACTCTGTTTGACTGCTAGTAGACCTGACATCATGTATTAAATATGTGTCTGTGCTAGGTATCAAGCTTGCCCTAAGGAATCTCATTATACTGCAGTTAAGAGAATTCTGAGATATCTTAAGGGTACACCTTATCTAGGCCTTTGGTATCCTAAGAATAGAGATTTCCTACTAACTAGTTTCTTAGATGCAGACTTTGCTGGATGCAAAGAAGACAGGAAGAGTACCACAGGAACTTGTCAATTCCTTGGTGGGAGGCTGGTGTCATGGAGCAGCAAGAAGCAAACTAGTGTAGCAATATCAACAGCTGAATTAGAGTATATAGCTGCAGGTAGCTGCTGTGCACAATTGATGTGGATAAAGCATCAACTAGAAGATTATGACATCCAGGTAAGTAGAATTCCTCTATTTTGTGATTCTACAAGTGCTATTTCTATTGCTAAGAATCCTGTATCACATAGTAGGACCAAGCATATAGAAATTAAGTTTCATTTCATCAGAGAACATGTAGAGAAGGAAAATATTAGCCTAGAATTTGTGAAAACTGATAATCAAATAGCTGATATTTTTACAAAACCTCTGGATGAAACTAAATTCAATTATTTTAAAATTGAATTAGGAATGTTGAACCTAGAATAAGTTAGCATAAGTATCCCTAAGGTGAATAAGTAAGCATCAAATTTCTCTGGAAATTTATCTAAGTACAATATTTGTGTTGACACAAACAAACTGTGTCGACACACTCAATATGTTGTGTCGTCTAAGTAAAAGGAAGTGTCGACACAGAAATAGTATCTGTGTCGATAGAAGAATTGTTGTCAACACAACTTTGTCGAGATCATATGTCGAGAGGATTCATGTGTCGACACACAAAAGCAAGTGTCGACACAAAGTTAGTCAAAACTTAAGTAGTAAATGTCGACACAGACACAAATTTGTCGACACATAAATGTGTCGACTTAACATAAGTTGTCGAATCTGACATTAGTTTGTCGACACATAGTCGTGTCGACTTATAATACATATTGTCGAGACCTAGGTCATTTCTATCGACACGTATGAATACTTGTCGACTCTGGCACGTCTCTTGACCTGCCCTTTCACTTATATTATAAATAGGTGAAACCAAAATCTGGTCGACTATGCTTTCAATATTCTTGACTTTCCACCTTCTATCGACAAAGCTTTTCTTTTCTCTTCTCTTCTCTTACAACTCTTACGTCAATGGAGCCTCGTCAAGAAGACAAAGTCAATGAAGGATATGAACTGGTTCGTGAAGGTTTCACAACAACTTCAGATGAAATTCAGGGTGTTATTGCCCTAATTTCAGAAAATGGATTGGAGTACTTGGTTTCTGAACCAACAAAGATATGGAAGAAAGAAATTCTGGAGTTTTATTCAACTGCTACAGTGGATTCTGCAGGCAAGAAAATTAAAGGGACTGTTCAAAATTCCCTAGTGAAACTCACACTAAAAACTATCAGGAAATCACTTCAGCTTCCATCAGTCAAGGATACAGATGACATAACCCTTCCCAAATTACAGAAGCTTTAAGTTGGTGTGGGCTGAGCCCCAATATAAAGATTGGATCATCTATTAACAGAAAAGGGATGAATTCCCAAGGAAAATTCCTATCTGAAGTAGTTGGCAAAGTGATTCTTTGCAAAACTGGTGGACATGATAGAATCTCTGTCCACATGTTCAATCTTATGGTAAGGATGATATTCAAGATAAACACTGACTGGGCAGCAGTAGTGTTTGATAAAGTTCGTGAAGGAACTAAGAAACCAAACATGGGAAGAATTCTAAGTTTATGCTTATCTGCTGTAATACCAAAAGTACTGAAACAAGTGGTTGGATCAAAAATAAATCACATGAGGAGGATGGATGTAAGAATTCTATCAAGGTGGGATAGAGTTCTGACCAAGGAAGTCCCTACTCCTCAGGAGCAAACTAAGAAAGATAAGAAAAAGAAGAAAGTGGTTCCACAGACTAGATCCTCCAGTGATTCTGAGGAGGAAGTGGTCTTTAGTTCTGATGAAGACCAGCAACAAAAAGATGCACAAGAACAAGTGCAGGGCATTGTGCCCCAAGAACAACAAATGGACACAACTATAGGGGGAGAACACATAGTATAAGCAACTGAGTTGCCAGCCCAAGGGGGAGGCATTGATGATGCAGTCTTAGAAAGTGACTTGGCTGCAGATACTGTCATGAACATAGCATTTTAAATCAACATTGCAGCTCAAGAATCTGTTGAGACAGAAGCTCAAAATGAGCCAATTCAGCAGGAATTCACCATGGATGACCTATTCTCTGATCTTCTTCCTGCAAGGACTGAGGGGGAGCTGATTGCACAAGAAAAATATATTCCAAGGACTGAGGGGGAGTTGTCTAAGGATTCCCCAACTGAAAATAATACAGTTGATATTGAAAGTACAACTGAATCTTCTGAAGAAGAAGAAGCCACAATGGCTAAGAAAAGGAAACTAGCTGCTTTGAAGAAAAAGAATTCTGTATATAAAAAGGCATTGCAAATGAGCATAGCACCATCTGCACCAAGCTTGGTCTTCAGTTCTTTACTGGTCCAGATGCAGATTAAATTGGATGAACAAAGACAATCTCTAGAAAAATATGTGGATGAAACTCATAAAGAGTTACAGTTTCAATTGGCCCAGGACATCAAATCTATTAGATTTGAGGTGAATCAAAATAAGAAGGAGATGACAGATTGCTTCCATAAAGGAGGTAATGCTGTGGTGTTCCTGGCCGAGCAACAACAAGCTATCAAAGTTAAGGTGGATGAACTTGAAGTAAAACAAGGATATGTTCTTGAAAATCAGATAAGAATGAATGACAATCTTAAAGATTCACACTTTGCTATACTGACAAAGATAAATGATTTATCAACTGCTGTGAAAGATGAAGTTTCAAAGCAAATCAAGAAAGATATAGCTGCGGTTCAGGCCACCTTTCAGGCTTCTCAAAAGAATATATCTGATTTCTTGATAAAATTCAGAGATTACTTTAAGGAAGGAACTGACCATGTTGTTAATCAGGTAAGGTTTCAAAAGGATGATTTGAGAAGTCATATTGAAAGAGAAGTCATAAAGGGGGAGAGATTACTAGTCAAAGCTAGCTCTGACCATGCTAAATGGATTTCCAATAGCATCAGAGCCACTCTTGGATATCATCCTCATTGTGATGATGATAATGTAGCAGAATCTGGGATACAACCTGCCTATCTTGAAGGAGATCAGCCTGAAGTTGCTCAGGTGATCTACCCCCCAGCAGACTTTGAAATGGTTCAAGAAGAAGTGCAGAAAATGTATAGTCCTCCACAAGAGGCTCAAAATGTAATTCTGGAAAAAGTAGAGATGTCAGAAGCTGCCTTAGAAGCTCAAAAGGAAGCTCAACTATCCAAGAAGAGATTCAGAGAGTAGGCTAAGTTGAAGCAAGACTTTGAGCAGTGGAGCCCAACTTTTAGAAACATTATACTTACTTCCTGGAAAGCTGTAAAGGATAAAACCCATGACAGGGGTAAATGGTATTCAGAATAGGAATGGAATAAATACCAAGCTGGACAAGAAGCCATTCTTCAACATAGAAGAAGAGCTAAGGCTGGGATGCTACCTGCTAATGTTCAGGAGCCAAGCCAGTACTTCCCAAAGCCATTCCACTATTTTGAAAGGCAGAAAATTAAGGTTGAAGAACTAAAGAAGAAGGCTCTGAAAGGGAAGAAGCCTGCTGAAGATGTTGAACCTTTTGTACAGACAAAGATCAAGGCTGGCAAAAGAATTGTCATTAAGGAGCCTAGTCAATAATAGGATAGATAGGCTTATGTGTTAGAACTATGTAACATTTTGTGTTTTGATCTTGAAAGAAATCCTTGTAAATTTGACATTTTTTCTTTTCTAAAAATTGAATGAAATCAATTCAGTTTTAATTTCTTTGTTGTTTGCAATGATTATGTGTTTACCTACTGAAAATTGAATGTTCATCTATTTCTATTTCTGTTTTATTATGAGAGATGTATGTCTTTGACTAAGGGTTATGACTTCTCCAAATAGGGGAAGATTGTTGGGTACATTGGAAAATGTGTGCCAGATTTGGAGAAGCCTCATCTTAGTCAATGATATGCATCAATTTGTATTTAATAGATATTTAAGTTACATTGTGCAGGTTTAAGCATTTGAAGGAAATTTTCTAAGTACAAGTGTCGACACTTGTGAAGAAACTATGTTGACACGCAGAAGTTGTGTCGACACTTATGAAGAACTTGAGTCGATACTCTGAAGTTGTGTCAACACTTATGAAGAAGTTGTGTCGACACTCAAGTTGTGTCGACTCTTATGAAGAAGTTATGTCGACACTCAAGCTAAGTCCACAATTCTGAAGAAGCTGTGTCGACACTCAAATTGTGTCGACACCTGAGCCAGGAGTTATGTCGACACTAGAAGTAATTGTGTCGACACACAGGACTTGTGTCGACACACACTCAACGCCATCTGGATACTTTCAACACTATCGACATTCATTCAACGTCGTCTGTCGATAACAGCTATATCGAGACCAGAAGCAGCTGTGTCGACACACAGGACTTGTGTCGACACATACTTAATGTCATTTGCCAGCAACATTTGTATCGACACCGGAAGTATTTGTGTCGACATATAGGACTTTTGTTGACACATTCAACAGCTGTATCGAGAAGCAGAAGTATGTCAGTGTCGACACTTGGAGTATTGTGTTGACACCATGAAGACTTATGTCGACATTTAGCCAATATGTGTCGACACATATGAAGCAGCCTGCTGAGTCATTTGTACTGAGTTGGAATGACTCTGACGTATCTACTGACAT
This sequence comes from Platanthera zijinensis, assembly GCA_039513925.1. Classification (NCBI taxonomy): domain Eukaryota; kingdom Viridiplantae; phylum Streptophyta; class Magnoliopsida; order Asparagales; family Orchidaceae; genus Platanthera; species Platanthera zijinensis. Next base: position 184,233,141 of record CM077080.1, on the reverse strand, counting down.
GTCTGGTGACTTGACAACTGTCATATCCAACCGGTCTGACACCTCTGACAGATCTGTCAGTGGTTTGTTAGAAACCGGATCAGCCGGTAACCATGAAGCAAACTCTATATAAGAGACAGATTGAAAACTACAAAAAAAAGTTGAGAAAAAGGAAAAAGTGAATTTTGTGAAGAGAAACAGATTCAGAATTGTTCTGCAAGAAAGATTCAGATTTCAATCTGAATTTAAGGAAGAAGGTTACTAAAGATCAACTTCAACAGCAAGAAGATCCACCTTATTTTTTTCTATCAAGAAGCTTTGAGAAGCTAAGTCAGGCTGGATCAGAAGGATCAGTTCAGTCAAGAACTGATCAAGAAGGCTACACCAACAGAGGAATCTAGCTGGTGAATTTGTTTGTTTCTTATTACATTTTATTTCTTGAAAGATCTATTATCAGATCTGAGTTGTAAGCCTAGTTATAAAGGCTGAGGTAGGATTCTGGGGAAGAATCTGAGGTAGGACTTGTGGAAAGTCTGAGTTGTAAGCCTAGTTATAAAGGCTGAGGTAGGGCTGAGGCCTGAGGTAGGATTCTAGGGAAGAATCTGAGGAAGGACTTGTTATGTCTGAGCTGTAGGAACCATTTTGGTTCTGAGATTGTAAGATCTGAGGATCTGAGCCAGTGGAAGGAAGTTAGGCTGAATCCAGTTATCTACTGGATAAACTAAGGGGGAAAGTGGATGTACCCATATCTTGGGGAACCACTATAGATCTGGTTTTTGCTGTGATGTGTTTATGTTCTGTTATTTGATTAATCTGTGTTGAATAATTATCTATCTGTTTTCCTAAAAAGGACTTTAAAAGATTAGAACTTATTCACCCCTCCCCCCTCTAGGTATTTAGGCTCTTCCAACAAAGTCTTTCAGATGAGAAATACCCGATTACAGAGCTTCAATAACAAACAACACCAACACAATAATACTGATACAAACACCCTAAGGACCGGTCCTAAACAGGTGAAAAATCAATAAGGAGGCTCTCCTCTTCCTGCAGTCACAACACACAACAAAATAAACATAAGAAGCAAACTCTATCACTAGGGGTGTGCAGGGAAACCGAAAACCTAACCAAACCAACAAACCGCACCGCATTTCAAACTGCGGTGCGGTTCAGTTTTTTACGTGTGAAAACTAACCCCTGATCGGTGCGATGTGATTTATAACTCCATAAAACCGAGAAAATTGCACCGCACCGTGACTTAGTTTTTAACTTTTAAATTTTTATGTCAAGAAAGAAAAGTACATGCACTGTAATTCGTAAATGGGTTTAACGGTCTTACTGCGTCAATGTTCCATGAGATTTCAATATAATTATATAATATATAAAATATAAGTATTTCATATAACATATATAATATAACTATATAATATAATTTAATACATCAGTACATATTTAGTGATTGCATGACTAAATGAGGATTTACATATATATAAGAATTAGAGAGATCTGTTATTTAAAACTATCATCCTAATCAAAGCATTAGAGGAAAGTGAAGTACTTTAGAAAATTTCCTAACCTTTTAGTTGCATAATCTTATCTTTATTGTAAAGTGAAACTCAGCGTACAAATAAGAATTAGCAAAGAGCACTGATACGAATGAAAGAAAAGTATTCACAACCAATATAGAAAATGATTTGAATATATGATTGAATGACTGAACATTAGAAATTATAGTTGATGGTTAAACTCCAGCAATTGTTACTGGGAAAGGAATCAATTTTCAACTTTTCAAAGAAGAGCCTTGTTGAAATTTTTTGAAGTGAAAGTGGGTGGCTTGGGCGGCCTGGGCGGTTTGTCCGTGTGGCCTATGCCGACAGAGGGAGGTGACTTTCCAGGTCGGCTTGCCTTTGGCTGGTGGTCTGTTCCCTGAAGTAGTCGGGCGGATAGGATGTTTAATCCACAGTGTTGTCGGGTTGGCCGGTGTTACGGACTTGGTATGGATTTGCACCAAGTATAGGGTGGTTTTTCGATTAGCCGCGGAATGCGTGCGGACTGGTTTTGTTGTCGCAGAGTCCTCCTGGTTGGCGACCAAGTCTTGGTGGTTTGGCGGCTTGGTTGTATTCCTGCTGTGGTGGTGCGACCTCAGCGTTCTTGCAGTCTGTCTAGTTGCGGTGACTTGTTTTTATGTCCGCAGCTTGGCGGATATGCTTGGTGCTCGCCACGAGATATGGAAGTTATCCTATCAACTAGGGCGGTGATCACACTCCTATATGCGCCTATAAATAGGACCCCCCTGTCACATCAATATATACCGAGTGAACAGTAAGTGAACTCGCATAAAGTTGTTGCAGTTAGGTTTTTCTATCCGTGAGGTTTGAAGAGGTTGATTGGGTTGTGCTGTACAGGTTGTACAGATTGCGCTGAGGAGCCCGGGACTTGGTTCTGACTTCGGTTAGGGTCAGTGTGGATTCTGCGGTTTGCAACCAGCGGATAGCAGCAGGTCGCGGCTTGCGACCAGGCGGTCTTTTCTTCTGCAACTTATTTCCCAGTTCAATAAGTTGTCTGCATCTGACGGCTTGTTCTGTTCGGTGGCAGCAGCAGTCCGTGTGATCTGGCGGCTAGGCGACCTCGCGGTCAGGCGGATTGCAGTTCAGAGGACATAGTTCCTTTCATCTTTGGAATTGCGGACATTCTGTGCGGCTAGGTTGCGGATTGGCGGCTTAGCAGGTTCAGCCGACTTTGTAGCAGTTAGCAGCAGAGCCGGCGATTACTTCTTGAGTCCGCGAGGCTTCTTTTTTGCCTTATACTTTTTTTACATCCATTGGGTACATTGTGTAACATCGCGACTTTTATTGGGCCACAAGAACTCTAGTGGGCCCAATAAAAGTAACCCGAACCTTTACCCATGGCCCACACTCGGGTGAGAGGTAACCCTAAGCAGGGTATATAAAGCTAGAAAACTTCAAATTGAGTTCTGTCAGTTTCTATGGCTACGTATAATCAATACAAGTGCATTGGAATTCGTTCCGTTGAAATTCGAGGTCATATAGTAAGTAGGGTCATTCCTCGTAAAACGTCGCGAAAATGAGATTTTTGGATAATGACCAAGAGAACTCTGATTTGAGTTCTGTAAGTTCCTATGTCTTCGAATAGTCAATACAAGCCCATTGGAACTTGTTGTATCACAATTCAAAGTCTAACGATGAATATCAGCAATTTGACCGTTTTAGCACGCCCCGATGCACAGGTTTTGGATAATTAGCAAACGAACTCCGATTCGACCCCGGTCAGTGGCATTGGACCCGTGTGGTCAATACGAAGTCAACCGAGTACGTTCCAGTCAATTTCAGTGACGGATAGTAAACCCGTGGTCAAATCAAGCACAGTGATGCACCAAAAAGCGTTAGGGCAAAGCTCACCACCTTTCCCCTCCCCTCTTTCCTAAGCCCAAAAGCCCGCATAGGCCCAACCCACTAAGCACTCCCCTTGGATGGAGCCATGTGGCATGTACCCTGGCCCCTAGATGGGTGCCAAGTGTTCCAGCCAGGTGGAGGGGGAGGGCTTCTTTCTCTCCTAAATGGGATTAATCCCACATCTCCCCCAAGCAAAATGGCTCCTCGTCCTTGCCTATATAAGGCCATGACCCCTCAACTACTCCCCTCACCAGCTCAGATCAAGCTTCCCCTACCTGGCCGGAACCCTAGCTTGTCGGGAAAGCCAACTCGAGCCCTTCTCCTCTTCCACCTTAATGGTAGCTCAGGTCGGCACCTCCCGAGCAGCACCACCATAGGTGGAGACTTTCTTCATCCCCCTTTCGAAGTGTTTTAACTTCTTGCATGAGTCCCCCGACGGTCGGAGTGCTGCCGGCACAACCGACAAAACTTTGGGTCAAATGGTGGCCGCGGGTGGTTAGCCTCTCCCAGTGCCGGAAGTGACACTGGGAAAGGGCTAAACCACCGATGATGTCTTGCCCCAGCGATGGAAGGCCCTTGTTCCGCCGGAAAACGCCGCTCCGGCGGCACCAGAGAAACAAGGGATTTCTATATTTTTGGCTCCGGCGGCGGCCGACGGCGGTAGAACGTCGGGCCACCGCCAGAGAGGAGCTCTATCCCCGACGTGCTGTTCGGGAGTGGTTTCATAACCGGAGTCAGTACCGGAAAGGAAGGGTGGCGCGGTGACGCTGGGAGTAGATCCACCGCCACCCTGCTCTCGGATTTTGATTCCCGGCGGTGGCCAGCGGCGGCAGGCCGCCGGACCACCACCTAGAGACTCGTCGAGCCCCGACGAGTCAATCGCGGGTGGCGCCAATGTCCGGAAGTGGCCGACCGGCGGTGGCAGAGGGCCACCGCCTTCTTCTCCGGCGGGAGAGATCACCGTCGTCCATCTCACGGAATGAGATGAACGGTTGTGATAGCCATAATTCCCTCCCCCGCCTCCTATTCTGTTCCCCCCCACACAACAGATCTGTGGCAAATCCGTTGTAGGGAAGTGTTGGCAATTTTCCCGGTCTGGCGCGATCCTGGCCTAAGGATCATGCTGATCTGCTATATGTAGACCAAATTTCATTAAGAAACTTGAATATTTTTATAAAAAAATATAGGCTCCTAGGGAAAAAATGTTTAACATGAAAGTTGTTCCCCTTAATAAGGTCTTTCTCCACCAAAAAATTGGGATTTTTTAGAATTGTTTTGGTATTTCTAAAACCCCAAATGAGTTTTAAATTGCTCGATTAGAGGCCCAAAATTGATCAACAAGTTTTGAGAATAATTGTGTGCTCATTTTAGGCCTCCCTAAGGGTTGTATTAAAATTTAGAAACCTTGGGAGAAAAATTGGAGTTTTTCCAATTTAATTGAAGCCTAGGGTCACGCTCGAAAATTAATGCGTCTGATTTTCTCGAAACAAAAAATTGAGTGCATGACCAACCTTTTGTGTTTAATAATAGGATCAAATTATTTTACCAATGGGAGTGTCCAAGGAAAGTGCCCAAGCTCAGAGTATTTCAGGGTTTCGTGAAACTACTGAGCGCCTCGTCTCTATCTAATATAAAGCTCTCAAGTAACTTGGACAAGTTTGGAAAATGAAAATACGAGCAATTATGCTCGACGAATAATAAAGGTGTGACCCTTAAATCCTTCAAATTTGATTAAGCAACAACAATAAAGGATGTAACGGAACTATTTTCAGACCTAAATAATGGGTGAAACCCAATTAAATCTCCTGAGAACGGAGATGGAACTGAACTATAACAGAGATGGAACTGAACTAAAACTCCTAAGAATGGAGACGGAATTAAAGCCTCCTAAATGGAGTGATTGGACTACTAACCCTTTCTTTATGTTTTATTCCAGTCTCGTACTTGTCCAGTTCAATTAAGTTGAGTATTTTCATTTCAGCACTCTAGTTTGTATTGGTCCTATTTATTTCAGTTCAGTTCTTTAAGTACTATTCCAGTCTCGTACTGGTCAAGTTCTTTTTACTACTTACTTTCAGTCTTTCAGTTCAGTACTACTCCAATTTCATACTTGTTCCACTTTATTTCAGTATTTCAATTCAGCAGATTATACTAATAGTGATTTCTATTACCGCACTTCCATTTCTGCAATTTACTATTCTAAGCATGGGTCCTACCCTGACGGGCAGTGATTTGATAGGTTAAGCCTTAGTTGGGGATAGTGGGAGTCGAGTTGTTCCTCGTTAGTTAGTCCCAAATAAGTGCTCTCACGCTCCTTGTCAAAAGTCGAGCTAAGTGTCGTTTGCTTGAAATATTAAAGGCATGGTAGGGCAAACTATTGGGAACCTAGCGCATGCTAACGAACTATCTTATATGTTTGCTTGTAAATTGCTTGCGGTAAATTGTTGGGGGTCAATCACTTCCGCAGACCGATCGTACCGGTGCGGGAAGTTCGATGACTGAAGGCGACAGGGAGATGAGTACCACGGGTGACTGGGCGCTATATTTTTCCCCATGGGTTTCCTCCGCTGGTTGGCCAAAATGTTGAAATCTTCGGATGTCGCCCACATCCAAGAGTACACAGGGTTGTACGTAAGGGACTGAGTTGTGCAGTACGATCACCCCCAGAAATTGCAAGACTGGTCACTGTCACCGACTACCATATTGGTGAGGCCCACGGGGCTCGCTACCCTGCTTGAAAAGAAGCGATCCATACTGTGTTGACATAGGGTATTATGCGCGGCTGTGAATGCATGCGATGTGTGCGCGACTATGAATGTCTGTGATGTATATGTAGCTATGAATGCCTGCAATGTGTGCGCAGCTGTGAATTCCTGCATTGTGTGCGTGGATTGAAGGCCCGCGGAGTTCGTTCACGTTTTGTATACCTAATGTTCTGTTGTGCTAGTGGAGTCGAAATTATAACTGTTGGGTATTGTATCCACAATGTACCTGATTTGAAGAAGCCCCTGTACAAGCTAAGGTAAATAGACAATGTATTTGATGAAATATTTCTAGTTGTGCTTGCAGTTATTCCATACTAGGTACACACCAATGTCAGGGTGCAGTGGGTCAATATACACGGGTCTGTGCAACGTAATCCCTCGTTGAGCAGATTAGTGTGTTGGCCTACGTGTACTCTCTCTATTGGGGTGTACTTAATTTCAAGTGCAGGGCTATGATAAAGCTAGAGCAGACATGGAGCAAGGATGGGCCAAAGACCATCTCACGGGCTGAAAGACGAGAATCGTCTAAGTGTAAATCGTCGAGAATCACTAAGTGATTCTCACCGATTCGTCGAGAATCACTAGTTGATTCTTGCCGGGTTGGGCCGGCTGTCTCGTCGCAGTCAGAAAAATCATCTAAGGCAGAATCGTCGAGAATCACCAAGTGATTCTCGCCGATTTGTCGAGAATGAATTTGCATTCTCGACGAGTCGGTGAGAATCCAAGGTGATTCCCACCGATTCGCCCCGGCCTCTATAACCTGTGCAGCCAGAATTCTCTAAGTAGAATTCGGCGAGAATCGTAAGTGATTCTCGCCGATTCGTCGAGAATCACCCACGATTCTCGCCGAATTTGACTTGGGTATTTTTCCGACTCTGTCTGGACCGGTCCACGTTATCAGCAGGATTTTGAACCGGACTTTGGTATTACTGCTGGTGGGGCCCACAACGGTTATCTCTTGACCTATTGTATAAATACTCTGGTATTTGTGTACAGTAGGACACACAGACGATATACGAAAAAGAGCGGCCGACTAACCCTAATCTCGCGAACTTGCTCCGCCTCCGTCGCCGTAGCCGATCACCAAAGTCGATCTCGATCTCCTCCAGATCCTCGGTGATAGAAGCCAAGTCCTGCACAGCGTCTCACGTGTCTATCCAGAGATCTTTTGTCTCTTGATTTGAGATAGGGAAATCTTTCCACGTCCGAATCGATCGAGACGATCGATCCTCGTGTGACCATTGGTAGACCTTGCCGACTTCGCTAAGAAGATTGGATCTCCAGTGCTTTGCTGCTGTTTTCAGTTGCCGCCGCCAACACCGAGAGCCTCGCCGCCGCTCGTCGCAGCCGCCGGTCTCAGGGAGATTCTCTCCAAGTGAGGTCTAGGGTTGTGGACTCTTCGTTGACTTCAAGAACACGTCGTCGAACGAAGAGGGACACCTTAATCTCCATACGTTGTTTGTATTTCTTACAAGCTATTTTCAATTCTTTATAAAGGACCGATTGGTCTCTAGTTGTAGGGTTGGGTGCAACCCGTGTTGTGGGAGTGTTGACTCCTACGTGTGGAAGGGTTCCTTTCGTTAGTGCAAGGATTGGATTTCAATCCTTTTGCTGAAGTGACCGAGTCGTCCCTGGTTGGGAGATAGGTCGAAGGGGGAAAGTGGACGTACCCAAATCGGGGAACCACTATAAATTTCTTGTGTACTTTTTGTGCTGTGTTGTTTTGTTTTCTTGTGCAGGTAAAACCTTAATTCCGCAAATACGCTGCAAAGACACCTATCCCCCCCATAGGTGTAAGTAGTTGACACTAGGTGGACTTTCAAGTGGTATCAGAGGGAGGTTACTCATCAAAAAGGTTCACACCTTGAGTAAAATCCTGCCACCAGTGTCAAGAAGAAGAGCGATATCTTCCATGGACGGACTCAAGCACTCCGGCAAAATCCCGGTATGCACCAGACTGAACTTTCCTATCTGGAAGGAAAGAATCAGATTCTACATGGAAGCAGTCGACCCCCGGCTCTTCATGATAGTGGAGGAGGGACCTTACATTCCCACCAAGGACTCCACCATTGATCCAACCAGGAAAGTGCCCAAGAAACTTTCGGAAATGGACAAAGACGAAATGGTGCTGTTCGGACTCGACAAGAAAGCTCAGAACATCCTGGTAAGCGCAGTTGACGACTCTATGATGCAGAACTTCAGCAACTGCAGGACAGCCATGGATCTCTGGAGCTGTCTGATCGTCCTAATGGAGGGCACAGATGAAGTGAGGGACGATCGGAGATCCCTCCTCAATCAGAAATATGAGGCCTTCAGGCAAGGGCCAAAGGAGGAGATCGGAGTCACCTTCGAAAACTTCCTCAAGATCGTCAATGCACTCAAAGGATATGGAAGAGTGTTTACTGACGGTGAACTCAATGATAAGTTCCTTAGGTCCCTCACTAAGGAATGGGACACAAAGATCTGCGCCATCCGTGAGTTTGGCAGACTTACGGAAACTGATCCACAGATTCTGTTCGGGAAGCTCATGTCCTATGAGCTTCAGTTGAACACAAGGAAGGCTGAAGAGGAAGCAGAGAAAGCCGCGGCCAAGGAAAAGACGGTGGCACTGAAAGCCATTCAATCCAGAAAGGGCAAGGGTGTCGCTTCTTCCCGTGCATGGAAGAGGGATGAGGAGGAAGACTCTGAGCCAAGCTCCTCCGTCTCAGAGTTATCTGAGGAAGATTTATCCCTTATCACACGGGAATTCAAGAAGTTCTTCAAGCTGAGGAATCAGAGAAAGAGAAACGGCTCCTCCTCAAGGGATCAGAAGAAGAACTATTCCTCTGACAGGTATGTTTCCAAACCGAACAAACACCGCTCTTCTGATATTATATGCTTTGGTTGCAACAAGCCAGGACACGTCGTGGCCGACTGCCATCAAGGCAAGAGGGAAAAGGGAAAGGGAGAGGAGCACAGGTCCTCAAAAGACAAGAGGAAGGAGAGGAGTTACATCGCAAAGAAGCCAAAGATGCTGAGTGAATCTGACACGTCAGACACCAGCGATGATGAGGAAGCCTACTTTGGGCTAATGGGTCGCTCTGACTCAGAAGTAGAATGCCCCCCATTTACTGGGAAGGTAAAAGCTCACACCCCTCTCTCCGACTCTGACTCTGATCCTGAGTCTCAGGATGATGACCCTGAGGATAGCCCTTCTGCCCTTGAAGCTGAGCTCCTCGATAAGTATGAGCTTCTACTCAATACATTCCTGAAATGTCGAAAGAAACTGAAGGCGGAGAAAAAGGAAGTCAAATTCCTTAAAGGTGAGAGTGTATCCCTGAGGGAAGAGATCACCAGTTTGATCTCCCTCCGACAGGAGCACTTGGACCTGACTTCAAGCATTCAGAGTCTCTTAAGCTCCTTGATCTTAAGTAGGAGGAAGTCGACAAGTTGGAAGAACTACTTGCGGCAGAAAGGAAGATCGTCAAGAGCTTCTCTATGCCAAAAACTGTTCTTCCATTAGTTGATACCTTCTCTGCTCAAGCCAAAGGAGCTGGCCTGAGGCATGTAGGGGTATCTAACTCCTCATCCAGGAGAAACAGGAACAGGAGGAAGAATAAGGCTGCCAAGAAAGCCTCTGCTGATGAGAAAGGAAAGGCCCCACTCAGCCCTGTTGAGTTCAGAAAGCCTAGCTTTCCCTGTAACCAACATGACTTTGAGTCAACATATGAGCATCACTTCAGGCCCTCGGTTGCAAAGCCGAAGAGCCGATATGATGGGTGGACCTTTCCCCGTAACTTCAGTGAGAGTGTCTTCACGGCACCTTATGAGGAAATCCACTTGGGAAATTATGGTCAATTCTCTAGCGGCCATAATAGGAAGCAGGCACCTAAGGCCAAGCCTGTTACACTGAAAAGCCAAGAGGTGAAGAAGTCATGTGACTGTAGTCATCATGTTGCCTCTACCTCCAGGTCTTCGGCCCCAGCTGAACCCCACGTTTCAAGGGTAAAGCAGGCACCCAAGAGGAAGTATAACAGGTTTGACTGCTGGTGCTGTGGCAAAATTGGTCACTTTGCCATGGATTGTTGGTTTAATCCAAGGTATAACGAGACTCCTTATGTTAGCAATGCGAGGCCGACCACTCGTAGAGTTAACCAATCGAGGGGGAGTATGCTAACAAGGAATCTAGGACCCAAGTTCGATTGGGTTCCTAAGGCAAATTAATTCTGTTTTGCAGGGATGTCCAAAGGCCAACAAAACTCCTATTTGGTATTTGGACAGTGGATGCTCCCGTCACATGACCGGGACAAGAAGCCTGCTGAGGGAGTACTCTCCAGTCGAGGATGGACCCAAAGTCATATTTGGGGGATCTGATCGGGGAGTCACCAGAGGTTACAGTACGATTTCCAACGGTATACTCTCTATCACTAACGTGGCTTATGTCGAAGGGTTAAATCATAACCTGATCAGCGTAAGCCAGCTATGTGATAAAGGGTATGACGTTAAGTTCTGCAAGGATAAATGCCTAATAATATCATGTGACTCTTCGGAGACCGTATTAACTGGCATTAGGAGCAGAAATATTTTCTGTTTAGATTTTCTTAGTTTAGATTCTTCTACCCCAGTATGCCTCGTTGCTAAAGGCAGTGCTTCTCTTTGTGAACAATGACACAAGAGATTGGCACACATTAATTACAAGACAATTAATATGCTGTTTTCCAAAGACTTAGTAAGGGATGCTCCTAGTATTAAGTGCATCAAAGATAGTCCATGTCCTGCATGTCAGATGGGCAAGCAGACTCGGGCTACCTTTAAGGGAATCCCAGACAAAGATTCCTCCAGATGTCTATATCTTCTGCACATGGACCTGTTTGGTCCAATGCAAGTTCATAGCTTAGGAGGGAAGTCGTATACGCTAGTGATTGTAGATGATCACTCTCGATTTACGTGGGTGTTCCTTTTAAAACGCAAGTCTGATACATTTGACATCTTCACCAGTTTTGTCAAGCAGATACAGAACGAACTTAACTGCTCAGTGGTCAAAATCAGAAGTGACCACGGAACAGAGTTTGAGTCTGGGGCTATGACAGAGTTCTGTGAAGAGCTTGGTATCTTTCATGAGTTCTCCTCCCCTCGCACTCCTCAACAGAATGGAGTGGTGGAGAGGAGGAATAGAACACTCATTGAAGCGTGCACGACAATATTGAATGATGCTTCTCTCCCAGAATACTTCTGGGCCGAGGCTGTCAATACGGCCTGTCATGTACAAAACCGGGCGTTGATTAACAAGAGCCATCGTAAGACTCCTTATGAGCTACTGAAAGTCAAGAAACCAACCATGTCCTATCTGAGGATTTTTGGCTGCAAGTGTTATGTACTGAATAATGGGAAGTACCCTCGTACTAAGTTTGGTGAAAAATGCTTCGAAGGCATATTCATGGGCTATAGTAGCCACAGCCGGGCTTATAGAGTTTTCAACAAGAAAACCCTAGTGGTAGAGGAATCAATAAATGTTGTATTTGATGAAGGAAGCTTGCTTAACTGCAAGACTTCTAGTTGTCTTCCTGAAGCTGTAGGTGCCAGACTCGAAAAGCTACAACTGGATGATCCTGAGAAAGATGCAACTCCAAAATATGTCAAGGTCTCCACATCAACGCCGATCGGAGAAGTTGAAGATCAAAATGAGGCAAATCCTTTAGAAGAAGGAGATGACCAAGAAATAGTCGAAGCTCCTGATGCAAGACTTCTAGAGCTCAGACACGTGAGGGATCATCCCAGAAATCAAATCATTGGAGATCCCCGAGATGGTGTCAGAACTCGATGAGGTACTCTTAACGAGATCTTGCATCTTAGCTTTCTATCGCAGGTGGAGCCAAAGAAGTTCGACGAAGCGAACAAAGACGCATCGTGGATTTTGGCCATGCAAGAGGAGTTGCATCAATTCGAAAGATGCGAAGTCTGGACGCTGGTTCCCAGACCGAAGACGCAAAATGTGATTGGTACCAAGTGGATCTTTAGAAACAAGTTGGATGAACATGGAGTCATCATCAAGAACAAAGCCAGACTGGTGGCTCAAGGATACAGACAGGAGGAGGGGATTGACTTTGACCAGACGTTTGCACCAGTTGCACGGCTCGAGGCAATCCGGCTCTTCCTAGCCTATGCCTCTCACAAAGGATTCACAGTCTATCAGATGGACGTGAAATCTGCTTTCTTGAATGGAGCTTTGAAAGAGGAAGTATACGTTGCTCAACCTCCAGGTTTTGTCAATCCTACTTATCCTAATCATGTATATTTTCTTAATAAGGCACTATATGGCCTAAAACAAGCTCCTCGAGCTTGGTATGAGACATTGTCTAGTTTTCTTCTTGAGAACAAGTTCTCTAGAGGAAAAATAGATAAGACATTGTTTCTCAGGGAAGTCAAAGGCAAGATTTTGCTGGTGCAAATCTATGTTGATGACATTATATTCGGCTCAACGGACAACAATCTTTGCAAAAAGTTTTCTAAACTTATGCAAGGAAAGTTTGAAATGAGCAGTATGGGAGAGCTGAAGTATTTCTTGGGACTTTAAGTGAAACAGTCTGAGGAAGGAATCTTCATTTCTCAGACGAAGTTCACAAATGAACTCCTCAAGAAATTCGGAATGGAGAATGCAACCCCTATGAGGACTCCAATGGGATCCACCATGTCTCTGGATAAGGATGAGAAAGGGAAACCTTTTGATGAAACCAAATACAGAAGCATCATTGGATCTCTGCTCTATCTTACTGCGAGTAGACCGGATATCATGTTCTCCACATGTGTTTGTGCCAGATATCAGGTGAACACTAAGGAATCTCATTATGTCGCTGCAAAGCGAATTCTCAGATACCTTAAAGGTACCCCTAATCTTGGCTTATGGTACCCGAGAAGCAATGATGTCGAGCTAATAGGGTTTTCAGATGCTGATTTTGCAGGAAGTAGGGATGACAGGAAAAGCACCTCCGGGATGTGTCAATTCCTCGGAAGAAGGCTTATTTCATGGAACAGCAAGAAGCAGAATTGTGTACCAACCTCCACTGCAGAGTCTGAGTACATCTCGGCTGGCAGCTGTTGCGCACAACTCCTATGGATAAGAAACCAGTTAGCCGACTATGACCTCCAGTTTAAGGAAGTACCGATGTACTACGACTCCTCCAGTGCAATTGTGATTGCCAACAATTCGGTTTCGCACAGCAGAACGAAGCATATTGAAGTGCGTTACCATTTCATTCGGGAGCACGTGGAGAACAAGGACATCTCTCTCTGCTATGTTCCCACTGACAAGCAGATTGCAGACATCTTCACAAAGCCCCTTGACGAGGCCAAGTTCAGTATGTTCAAAACTGAATTGGGGATGCTAAACTACGAAGGATGAAGACTACAGGAGCTCAAGGCTCATGCGTCTAGGGGGAGCCTCTGATAGGAATTTAGTGAAAGCAAAGGTACAAGAACTGAGGGGGAGCATGGTGTCTCATGCTTCAGTCCCCGATTTGCAGAAGCCGAAAAGGGGGAGATTACCCTCTCGGCTAAGGTGGCTCCAAGTTTGCTCTCAAGAAATTTGGTAATGAATATCTCTCTCAACTCCATTTTAAGTTTATGATTTTCATTCCTATATGCTCTATTCACCTTAGCTTGTAGGGTTTAGGCTTTTTCAAATAGGGGGAGATTGTTGGGTATTGTATCCACAATGTACCTGATTTGAAGAAGCCCCTATACAAGCTAAGGTAAATAGACAATGTATTTGATGAAATATTTCTAGTTGTGTTTGCAGTTATTCCATGCTAGGTACACACCAATGTCAGGGTGCAGTGGGTCAATATACACGGGTCTGTGCAACGTAATCCCTCGTTGAGCAGATCAGTGTGTTAGCCTACGTGTACTCTCTCTATTGGGGTGTACTTAATTTCAAGTACAGGGCTATGATAAAGCTAGAGCGGACATGGAGCAAGGATGGGCCAAAGACCATCTCACGGGCTGAAAGACGAGAATCGTCTAAGTGTAAATCGTCGAGAATCACTAAGTGATTCTCACCGATTCGTCGAGAATCACCAGTGATTCTCGACGAGTCATCGAGAATCACTAGTTGATTCTTGCCGGGTTGGGTCGGCTGTCTCGTCGCAGTCAGAAAAATCATCTAAGGCAGAATCGTCGAGAATCACCAAGTGATTCTCGCCGATTCGTCGAGAATGAATTTGCATTCTCGACGAGTCGGCGAGAATCCAAGGTGATTCCCACCGATTCGCCCTAGCCTCTATAACCTGTGCAGCCAGAATTCTCTAAGTAGAATTTGGCGAGAATCGTAAGTGATTCTCTCCGATTCGTCGAGAATCACCCACGATTCTCGCCGAATTTGACTTGGGTATTTTTCCAACTCTGTCTGGACCGGTCCACGTTATCAGCAGGATTTTGAACCGGACTTTGGTCTTACTACTGGTGGGGCCCACAACGGTAATCTCTTGACCTATTGTATAAATACTCTGGTATTTGTGTACAGTAGGACACACAGACGATATACGAAAAAGAGCGGCCGACTAACCCTAATCTCGCGAACTTGCTCCGCCTCCGTCGCCGCAGCCGATCACCGAAGTCGATCTCGATCTCCTCCAGATCCTCGGTGATAGAAGCCAAGTCCTGCACAGCGTCTCATGTGTCTATCCAGAGATCTTTTGTCTCTTGATTTGAGATAGGGAAATCTTTCCCCGTCCGAATCGATCGAGACAATCGATCCTCGTGTGACCGTTGGTAGACCTTGCCGACTTCGCTAAGAAGATTGGATCTCCAGTGCTTTGCTGCTATTTTCAGTTGCCGCCGCCAACACCGAGAGCCTCGCCGCCGCTCGTCGCCGCCGCCGGTCTCGGGGAGATTCTCTCCAAGTGAGGTCTAGGGTTGTGGACTCTTCGTTGACTTCAAGAACACGTCGTCGAATGAAGAGGGACACCTTAATCTCCATACGTTGTTTGTATTTCTTACAAGCTATTTTCAATTCTTTGTAAAAGACCGATTGGTCTCTAGTTGTAGGGTTGGGTGCAACCCGTGTTGTGGGAGTGTTGACTCCTACATGTGGAAGGGTTCCTTCCGTTAGTGCAAGGATTGGATTTCAATCCTTTTGCTGAAGTGACCGAGTCGTCCCTGGTTGGGAGATAGGTCGAAGGGGGAAAGTGGACGTACCCAAATCGGGAAACCACTATAAATTGCTTGTGTACTTTTTGTGCTGTGTTGTTTTGTTTTCTTGTGCAGGTAAAACCTTAATTCCGCAAATACGCTGCAAAGACACCTATCCCCCCATAGGTGTAAGTAGTTGACACTAGGTGGACTTTCAATAACTAACACAAATTAATGTTGATAGTCCAGTTATATCATGTTGTGCTTCATTTAGTTGCTCCTAGCTTATTTATGAAATGCTATGCTAACCCTCTCTTTCTTCGACTATCTTATTTTGTTGGGTGCTTGCTCTCGTCTCCGGGATATGGATCCGGGGAGGAAACTTATTTCCACTTAGCTCTATGACTAACGATTATCTTAATAACCATTCACAGGAGATGGAGCATCATAGAGACCAGCTGTTGCAGGATGATATGCCAGCTGATAGACTACCCGAGCAGATGCACCCCCATCATCTCCCGAGTTTCGAGACCTGAGTGCTAGCGAGCAGAGTTTAGAGAGAGAGAGAGGAGTTGCTAGTTGTAGTACTATTATTGCCTACGGGCTCCATGTATAAATAGTGGCTTCAGCCTTTTGCGTTTTCTGTTAAATATATATTGTTGTATATATTTGTTGTAGTTTTCTATTAATGCTTCTGCAATACTCTTTGATGTGATGTGAATATTATGATTCAAGCCGAGCAAGCCGGCCAACTAGTGCTTAGTAGTGTATGGTTTTACCCCTTAGGGAGCACTGGGTGGATGTCTTGGGCAAGTAAGATCCCCTCCGGCCCGACCCAAGCAAAGGTTGGGGGGTCTTACAAATGGATCAGAGCGATCACGATCCTTCCTTGTGGAGCAGTCTCAGGATCCCTTTGTCCCTCGCTTCATTCCTTGGTTCGGGACGAACCATCCTGCGGAAGCATGGTAGACCCTAGTGTATAGGCTTAGGGATCATGTACTATGCAATAGCACACCCATGCACCTTTGTTTCTACTATGTTGTTCTGTTGCAAATTTCTCCTATTTTTTGCAAAATGCTGACACTTGTTTCATGTTACTTCTCGAGACATACCGGTGTCTAGTAACGGGAGATCCTCCTCCAGAGGATATGTCCCTGCCACCCCACCTCCAAATCGGGTTACTCCTACAGCTGTACCGTTCGCCGAGACAGACTTGGGGAAAACGTTGACAGCTATTTTAGCGACGTTCCGGACTGCTTTGGCACAGCCACCACACCAGTTGGTGGTACCAATTGACTTACTGAAGACCTTCTGGGGGCTAAGGCCTCCTACTTTCAGAGGCACGAAGACTGCCATACATGTAGAGGAGTGGGTCGAGCATGTAGAGGGGCTGTTGGTATGAATGATGTGCCTGGTAGTAGCTATAGTGTCACTAGTTTTGACCTTATTAGAGGGATATGATAGAGACTGGTGAAGAGAAGTCAGCCGCTTGACGTTCAGAGGATGACCGTTGAGCACTATCATGTGGGGGGGAGTCTTTAGAGGATTTTCTGGAGCACTTCATCTCAGACACCGACCGAGCTGCACTGTAGGAGAGGTTCTTGCACATCTGATAGGGTGATCGGGCGAGGCCAGATTACAAGAGAGAGTTCATCTACCTGGCACGTTTTGCTGGGAACTTAGTAGCCACAGATAGAGATAGAGTTGTTCGCTTCTACTGAGGCTTACGAGATGACCTGAGACAGGACTTGATTATGATCTCTCCGTCCACCTTCCACACCATAACAACTCACGCCACAACGTTAGAGTTAGATCAGAGGATGGTGGCCTAGCAGCGCCGAGGATATGTTGAGGTCCCCATAGGTCATGGACAAGATAGAGTAGCTGCTCCCTATCGAAAGGAGAGAGACCGCAGATAGAGACAGCACAGACAACCATACAGGCGGCCACCAGCACCCCCAACACTGCAGTAGGAGCCCAGGCCAGTTCTAGTACCACAACCAGCGTTGATAGCTCGACGAGATGTTCCTTTTGCTGAGAACTACTTCCTATGATAGCAGTCAGGACACATGAGGGCCTTTTGGCGCAAACGACAGGAAGGCCAGGATTAGGAGCTCTTCAGGGAGGACAGGCGACACGAGGAAAGGGCCAGAGAGTCCGTAGAGGTAGAGCTGGCAGTAGAGGTCAGCATGGACGAGCAGCACCCTTGGAGGCTTACGCCTTAGATCTCCAACACGGACCAGCCCCCGAGGTATTGATAGGTATATATCTTAGATGCTATAGATACGTCAGATGTTAATACCTATGTATTATCCTTACGCATGTATATATCTATATCGGGTATATATTTTGTTAAATAATACCCATATCTACTTCCTACTTCTTCAAGACTACTTTTGGTAGAAGGATACCACTCAAAAACTCTCTTTGATACTGGAGCAACACACCCCTTTGTATCTCAGGACTTTATTACATCTAAGGAAAATGTCATCTGTTTGTTTGAACTGTATATACGGATTCGTCTACCAGACGAATCAGATATTACATCTACCGAAAAATGCTCATTCCAGGTCGTGATAAGGGACATGGAATTCGAAATTTACACGATGATCCTAGCAATAACCAGATTCGACCTCATACTGGGAATAGATTGGCTGGCCGATCATAAGGTCCAAATAAACTGTTCAACCCGAGAGGTCAAGATTCAGAACCCAGCCGAATAGGTCGTTACGTTGACAGGTATACTCTCCGTCTCTCGTATTGTTTTGACTTCCGCTCAGACTGTGAGGTCAGTCCGGCAGAAAGACGAAGTATTTCTTATTTACTTCGAAATAGATACTAAGAATCAAGTACTCGCAGAGGTTTCGGTTGTCGGGTTTTTCCAGATGTGTTTCTGGAGTCCCTCCTAGGTTTGCCCCCACAGCGAGAAGCTGATTTCCAGATCGAGCTTGTGTCTGGAGCTCGACCAGTTTCCCGAGCACCTTATGGGATGGCCTCCAAGGAATTGGCTGAGTTGAAGATCAAACTTCAAGAATTGATAGATGCTGGATTCGTCCGCCCAAGTTCCTTGCCCTAGGGAGCCCCTGTGATGTTCGTAAAGAAGAATGATGGGACGTTGCACTTATGCATAGACTGCATGGAGATGAACGAGCTTACTATACGAAATACGTATCCACTTCCAAGGATCGACTAGTTGTTCAACCAATTGCAAGGAGCATCCGTATTCTTCAAGATGGACCTAAGATCTAGCTACTATCAGCTTCAGATCCGGGAGGAGGATATCCCAAAACTTCCTTTAGTTCCCGCTATGGACTATACAAGTTTATGGTAATGCCGTTTGGGCTCACCAATGCCCCCTCCGCCTTTATAGCTCTGAAGAATAATGTGGTCGAACCATTTCTAGATCTTTTCGTGATTGTCTTCATCGACAACATCTTGATCTACTCAAAAACAAAGGCCGACCATTCTAGACATCTGTGGAAGGTGTTACTTAAACTTCGGGAACACTCTCTCTTCGCCAAGTTCAGTAAGTGTGAATTCTGGTTAGAAGAAGTTGGATTTTTGGGGAATACCGTCAACAAAAATGGTGTGGCGATGGACCAAGCCAAAATCCAAGCGGTTCAGAACTGGCCGCCGCTTAAGTCAGCAACGGATATTCGAAGTTTTCTCGGTCTTGCCGGTTACTACCGGAAATTTTTTGAAGGGTTCTCTAAAATTGTGTTACCCCTCACCTCCCTCACAAGGAAAGATGTTACGTTCCGTTGGACGCCAGAATGCGAGGCTATGTTCGTAGAGCTAAAGAAACGGCTAACCTCTCCCCCGATCCTTACGATCCTTTCAGGAACCGAAGGATTTAAGATATGTGCAGATGCATCCCTGAAAGGATTAGGAGCCGTTTTAATGCAGCACGGTAAGGTAGTGGCTTATGTTTCTCGCCAACTAAAGCCACATAAGCTGAACTACGCAGCCCATGACTTGGAGTTGGGTGCCGTCATCTTTTCCCTCAAGATTTGGAAGCACTATCTGTACGTAGTAAGGTGCGAAATCTTCTGACCATAAGAGACTCAAATACATCTTTACCCAGAAAGAGTTGAACCTCTGATAGCGTCGGTGGTTTAAATTTCTATGTGATTATGACTTCGCTAGCTCTCCTGTACAACCCCGAGAAGGCCAATAGAGTGGCTAACGCACTGAGCCGCCGGCCCTCAACAGCTGGAAATTGGATTAAACAAATTCCAAGAGAATGGTTGCAGTCTTTGATAGATTTGGAGATTATTCTTGTTGCTCGTGGAGATCCGGAAGGATACTAATCACAGCTTTATTGGATGGAAATCCTGTGCGATATCCGAGATCGAATACGAGAACCCAAAAAATCGACCTGGAAGTGGCTCCAATCATCCAGTCCCTACAAGATGGAGCACAAGAAGAGTTTAATCTACACGATGGGATCTTGCAGTTCAGACATCGTATATTTATTCCCTCTACCGGAGGAATACGAGATGAAATCCTTCGAGAAGCGTACCAGTCAAGGTATTCTACTCATCCTGGTGTAGTTAAGATGTATGTCGACCTGTGTAGGACCATTTACTGGCCCGGAATGAAGAGAGACATCACCAACTTTGTGGCTCAGTTTTAGACTTGCCAAAGGGTTAAGGCTGAATGCCGCAACCCAGGAGGTCTAATGCAGCCCCTGCCGATACCAGAATGGAAATTTGAGGATATTTCAATGGATTTCGTTCATGGCTTACCCCGATCCCGTACCAGAAATGACTATATATGGGTCGTCATAGATCAGCTTACTAATGTGGCACAGTTCATTCCAAACCGGCAGGGCGACGGAGTTGACATCCTGGCCAAGTTATTCATAGAATAAGTAGCCCGATTCCACGGAGTACCGAAGTCCATTGTGTCAGATCGTGATGGACATTTCACATCCAAGGAGTGGAGGCGGGTGTAGGAATACTTAGGGACCCAGTTGGCCTTCAACATCGCCTTCAATCCTCAGACGGATGGGCAGACAGAAAGGACTAATCGGACAATGGAGGATCTACTCCGACTTTGCATAATAGAGCACAATGAGCCGTGGGAATAGCTATTGTCTATAGTTGAGTTTTCATATAATAACAGCTATCAGGCTTGCATCAAGATGGCCCCATATGAAGCATTGTATGGTAGGCGTTGCCGAACTCCGCTGATATGGGCTCAAGATGAGGACCCGGAAGCTTTAGGAGTGTCTTATATTTACGATACTATGACATCGATACGGTTAATCCAGGAGAAAATGCGGGAAGCACAAAGTCGACAAGCCAAATATTATGATGCACGTCACTGATCGGTGGAGTTTAGCATGGGAGAAATGGTGTTCTTAAAAATCAAGGTCATGCATGGTATCTCCGGGTTGAGGAAACAAAAAAAGCTAGATCCCCACTACTTGGGCCCCTATCAGGTGATAGAGTGGGTTGGACCTGTTGCCTATCGATTAGCCCTACCCCCAGAATTGGGAAACCTTCATGATGTGTTCCATGTCTCATCCTTGAGCCGAGTTATCCGGCAACCAGAGCAGCATCTACCTACCTCACCAGTGCAACTGCAATCTGATAGATCCGTCCAGCTTGAACCAGTCAGGGTAGTGGATCATAAAGTGAAGAATATACGTAATAAGTCCATTCCGATGGTCAAGATATTGTGGTCAAATCACAGACGAGATGAGTACACATGGAAACCAGAGGTGCTCGTCCGAGAAAAATACCCGGAACTGTTTCCCAAGGTATGTTATTTCTTTTTCCCCTACTTTGAGCAAATTTTCGGAGACAAAAATCCTTTTATTTTTATTGGATTGTAATATCCCGACTTTTATTGGGCCATCAAAAATCTAGTGCGCCCAATAAAAGTAACCTGAACCTCTATCCATGGCCCACACTCGGGTGAAAAGTAACCCCTAAGCAGGGTATACAGAACTAGAAAACTCACAATTGAGTTCTGTCAGTTCATATGGCTTCGTATAATCAATACAAGTACATTGGAACTCATTTTGTTGAACTTCGAGGTCATATAGTAAGTAGGGTCATTCCTCGTAAAACATCACGGAAATGAGATTTTTGGATAATGACCTAGAGAACTTCGATTTGAGTTCTATAAGTTCCTATGACTTCGTATAGTCAATACGAACCCACTGGAACTTGTTGTGTCGCAATTAAAAGTTTGATGACGAATATCAGTAATTTGACCGTTTTAGCGCGTCGCGACGCGCAGATTTTGAATAATTAGCAAACAAACTCTTATTCGACCCCGGTCAGTGGCATTCGACCCGTGTGGTCAATACAAATTCAATAGAGTACGTTCAGGTCAATTTCAGTGACTGATAGTCAACCCGTGGTCAAATCAAACAAAGTGATGCACCGAAAAGCGTGTGCACACAAATTATGACACGACACCCTAACTTTGACCCAACTCCCGATGTCTTGGACCTACTTTAACTTTGACCAGCATGGGGACCCACCCTAGGGTTGACTTTGATCAAACCTTCTTTTTTTTTCTCATTTTTGGAATTTTTTCAAAAGAGGAATGCACCTCCTCTCCATGGATTACCTAGGGCCCTACTCCACTTACTCCTTAGGCCACAAAAATAGCAAGCTTGAGAAGAAATGGGCCTAGGGCAAAGCTCACCACCTTTCCCCTCACCTCTTTCCTAAGCCCAAAAGCCCACATAGGCCAAACCTACCAAGCACTCCCCTTGGATGGAGCCATGTTGCTTTTACCATGGCCCTTGGATGGGTGTCAAGTGTTCAAGCCAACTGGAGGGGGAGGGATTCTTTTTCTCCTAAATGGGATCAATCCCACATCTCCCCCAAGCCAAATGGCTCCTACTGCTTGCCTATATATGGCAATGACCCCTTAGCTACTCCCCTCACCAACTTAGATCAAGCTTCCCCCACCTGGTTGGAACCCTAGCTCGCTGGAAAAGCCAACCCAAGCCCTTCTCCTCCGTCACCTTAATGCCAGCTCAGGTCGGCACCTCCCGAGCTACACCACCACAGGTGGAAACTTTCTTCTTCCCCCTTCCTAAGTATTTCGACATCTTGCATGTGTCCCCCGATGGCCGGAGCACCGCCGGCACCACCCGACCAAACTTCGGGTCAGATGGTGGTTGTAGGTGGTTAGCCTCTCCCAGCACCGGTAGTGGCATTAAGAAAGGGCTAAACCACCAGGGATGTCTTGCCCCGGTGGTGGAAGGCCCTGGTGTTGCCAGAAAAACGCTACTCCGGCATTACCCGAGAAACAAGGGATTTCTCTGTTTGTGGCTCCAGCGGCGGTAGGATGTCGGGCCGCCACTGGAGAGGAGCTCTACCCCCAGCGCGTCAGTCAGTGGTGGTTTCGTAAACAGAGTAAGTACCGGAAAGTCAGGGTGGCGCGGTGGCACTAGGAGTAGATCCACTGCCACCCTGCTCTTGAGTTTTGATTTCCGGCGGCGGCAGGCCGTCAGACCACCACCAAGAGACTCGTTGGCCCCTGACGAGCCGATCGGGGGAGGCACCGAAATCCAGCAGTGGCCGACTGGCGGTGGCATAGGGCCACCGCCTTCTTCTCTGGCGGGAGAGATCGCCTCCATCCATCTCACGGAATGAGATGAACGGCTGTGATAACCTTAATTCCCTCCCCCGCCTCCTCTTTTGTCCCCCCCACAGCGGATTCGTGGCTGATTCGCTGTGGAGAAGAGTTGGCGGATTTCCTGGTCTGGCGCAATCCTGGCCGCAGGATCAAGCTGATCTGCTATATGCATGCCAAATTTCATTCAAAACCTTGGATATTTTTATAAAAAAATAAAGGCTCCTAGGGAAAAAGTTTTGAACATGAAAGTTATTCCGCTCAGTAAGGGCTTCCTCCACAATATTTTTGGGAATTCTTGGAATTGTTTTGGCATTTTTAAAGGGTGTTGTTATTAGCAAACCCACTTTCGTTTCTAGCAAACCAGAAAAAATAGATTCAGTCATTTTTTTGCATTTTTTTCTCTTCCCAAAAATTACTACTAGCAAATCAATATTGCTTTTTGACAATTTTTGTATTTTTGAATTTTGAGTCCCAAATATTTCTCATTTGAAAAAGTGATCAACATGAAAGTTGTATTTTTGACAATTAATGTTGATCATTTTTAAATTAGAAGCCGTTTAGGCCTCCAATTTGGGCCCTAAAAAAGACATGCACGGAACGTACAGATTTTCGGCGTGACTTTTCTCGGGGCCCAAATCGGGGGTCTAAACTACTTCAAATCAAAAAGTGTTCAACATGAAAGTTGTAGACGAGACATGAAAGTTGTAGATCCTCGGCGGGTGGCTCGACTAGTGGCCATATGCGTTTCATGTTGAACACTTTTTGATTTGAAGCTGTTTATGCTCCTGATTTGGCCCCCGAAAAAAGTCACGCCGATCTCGGGCGTCCGTACATATGTACGACGTAACTTTTTTCAGGGGCCAAATCGGGGGTCTAAAGTGCTTCAAATAAAAAAGTGTTTAACATGAAAATTGTAGATCTCGTCAAGATCTACAACTCTCATGTTGAACACTTCTCATGAAATTGTACGTATAAGACACAGTTCAAAAGGACGTATATATTCTTATATACACTTAACTCGTACATACAACACATCCTTATAGAAATTAGAAATCAAACATATTTCTAAACCGATCGATATTTTGTTTAAAAATTTTGGAGCAGATAATGATATTTTGTTTAAAAAATAGTTTTGGACATACTAAACATTTGCGGTATTTTGACTCATCTATAATGCTAACATAAGTGTTTGAATGAATACATTTGAAATCATTTGTAATGTCATTATATGCAGCGGGTTATTTTGTAAGAATGAATGTTTTAAACAAAATTTAATTTTTTTAAAAAAAATTATGTTGATTTGCTAGTAATAAAATGGTTTTCAAATAGCCATTTTGAAAAATGAGGGTTTGCTAATAGTAATGGTTTGCTAGAAACCAAATAGGGTTTGCTAGTAACAACACCCTTTTTAAAAAGCCCAAATGAGTTTTAAATGGCCCAATTAGAGACCCAAAATTGATCAAAAAATTTTGAGAAAAATTGTGTGCTCATTTTAGGTCTCCCTGAGAGTTGTATTAAAATTTAGGAACCTTGGGAGCAATATTGGAGTTTTTCCAATTTAATTGAAGCCTAGGGTCGCGCTCGAAAATTAATGCGTCCGATTTTCTTGAAACAAAAATTTGAGCGCGCGACCATCCTTTTGTGTTTAATAATAGGTTCAAATTATTTTACCAACGGGAGTGTCCGGGGAAAGTGCCCAAGCTCTAAGTACTTCAAGATTTCGTGGAACTACTGAGTGTCTCGTCTCTATCCGTTATAAAGCTCTCGAGTAACTTGGACAAGTTTGAAAAATGAAAATATGAGAAATTATGCTCAACGAATAATAAAGGTGTAACCCTTAAATCCTTCAAGTCTGATTTAGCCACAATAATAAAGGATGTAACAAAACTATTATCAGACAAAAATAATGGGTGAAACCCAAACTAAACCTCCTGAGAACGGAGATGGAACTAAACTAAAACTCCTAAGAACGGAGACGGATCTGAAGCCTCCTAAATGGAGTGATTGGACTGCTAACCCTTTTCTTTATGTTTTATTCCAGTCTCGTACTGGTCCAGTTCAATTAAGTTGAGTATTTTCATTTCAGCACTCCAGTTTTGTACTGGTCCTATTTATTTCAGTTCAGTTCTTTAAGTATTATTCCAGTCGCGTACTTGTCAAGTTCTTTTTAGTAATTACTTTTAGTTCTTTCAGTTCAGTACTACTCCAGTTTCATATTGGTCCCACTTTATTTCAGCATTTCAATTCAGCAGATTACACTAACAACGATTTCTATTACCGCACATTATTCTAAGCACGGGTCCTGCCCTGACAGGTAGTGATTTGATAGGTTAAGCCTTAGTTGGGGATAACGGGAGTCAAGTTATTCCTCCTAAGTTAGGCCCAAATAAGTTCTCCCGCGCTCCTTGTCAAAAGTCGAGCTAAGTATCATTTGCCCGAAATATTAAAGGCATAGTAGGGCAAATTACAGGTTCTGATTGATGACTACACGAGGTATACTTGGGTGTACTTTATGAAGGAGAAGTCGAACAAGTTTTGTTTGTTTGTGGAGTTCAAGGAGCTAGTGGAGGGTCGGCTTGGCCTGCGGGTCAAGAAGTTGAGAACAGATAACAGAAGTGAGTTAATTTCAACTGAGTTCTCTAACTTCTGCCGGAAGCACTGCATTCAAAGGGAGCTCACTTATGCTCATACTCCACAACAAAATGGAGTGGCAGAATGGAAGATCTGTCATTTTATGTAGACCTACAAGTATTGGCTTCATGCTAAAGGCATCCCAAGGTCCTTTTGGGCAGAAGGGATGGCCTGTGCAACTTATGTCATCAATCAGATACCTCTGAGTCCGATAAACATAAAGTCTCCTCATGAGATGATGTTTAAGGAGAAGCCTGGAGTTGGACACCTTTAGGTGTTTGGATCTACTTGCTATGTACACATCCTAGATGCTCTCAGGACAAAGTTGGATGCAAAGGCAAGGAAACTTGTCTTTGTGGGCTATGATGAGCGGAAGAAGGGGTGGAAGTGTTTAGATCCAATGACAAAGAATTTAGTGGTTTTGAAAGATGTTGTCTTAGACGAGCTGACGTCATATGGATGTGGCTCCTCTGTGGTGCTGCAGGAGAGAAGGTCGGATAGCGAACATGAGGAGGCTACTAAGGATCTTCTGGTGGAGCTGCCGGTGTCACCAGGAGCTCCAAGTGTTTCTAGCTTCGAGGCGGATGCTTCTGGTTTAGGAAGCGGGGGGAGCGATGCTCTAAGTTTTACCAGGAACGGAGCTGATTCAGAAGAAGTAGCAGAGGTGGTTAGCAAGGGTCAGACTATTCGGAGATCAAAGAGGACCATTAAACCACCGGCTCGTTATAGCGAATGAAATGCGGTGATCTTGGTCTCTTATTTATTCGCAGGCCCTCTGGACGAGCGAGTGACTTCTAGCTTTGAAGATGGTACTGGAGTCAAGGAGTAGGAAGACACCATAGATGAGGAGATGGCTGCCCTCAGGAAGAATGAGACGTTGGATCTTGTGCCCAAGGTCGATGGCATTACTTGAAAGTATCTAGCGTCTACCTAAATCACCTAGAGGGGGGTGAATAGGTGATGTTTGTGTCTTTTTGCGGAATAAAACTTATCTTAAAGAACAAGCTCACAAACACAGAGATTTATAGTGGTTCCCCGTATTGGATACGTTTGCTATCCCGCCTCGCCTATCTACCACTAATGGATAGATTCGCCTACTTCACCTTACTCAGATTAATACAATCTTACAACTCGTAGCCACGCTCCTATACCTCGATCCACAACCAGATCAACAAACTCGATCCACAACCCGGATCTACAAACTCAATCCACACATGGATCTACAATCTCGATCCACTAACGGATCTATACTTGGAAGAATAAACTTCCTATAAACTCGAAGACAAAGCTTCTACAAATGTTAAAACAATTTTTACAACAAACAATAAAAATTTTACTCTTCCTGATCTGAAATCTCCAAGGATCTTCCTTCTTGAAAACTGAAAACCTCTGTGAAGAAAGTTGAGGAAGATATCCGAGAAAACTTGATCTGAACTTTGGATCCAACACGATCAAATAAATGTTAATGAATCTTGGAATCTTGGATCTGTTGAATCATTTCTCCTCTTGAATTGCTTGATCGGCGGAGAGCGGCAGAGAAGAATGTCAATGGAGTCGGCGGCTTCTCCCGATTTTTGGAAAGTGTGAAATGCGATTCTGAATACTGAAATTATGATTAGGGTTTTCGAATCAATCGGAAAGGACTATTTATAGAACATCTTCTAACGGTCATAAATCATTAAGGAATGATTCACGTGGATCAATCATTATTAACTTAGATTAATTTGAAATCCTATCACAAATTTGAAAATAAAAATCTGCAAGTCCATTTCTCGAGAAGAATTAGGTTTCTCGAGAAATGACTAGCTTTCTCGAGAAAAAGACTTCTCGAGAAAAGACTTGCCGAAAATTCTTTGAAGAAAAAAATTGATTTTTCGAGAGAGATATTATTTCTCGAGAAAAGTACTTAGCGCAAATATCGAACAGAAGACAGATTTCTCGGGAAGAGTATGATTTCTCGAGAAAAGAATTGCTTTCTCGAGAAATGGTCTGACCTTCTCGAGAAATTCACTTAGCGAAAATTTTGTGAACTGAAGATTTGATTTCTCAAGAAAGAATTGATTTCTCGAGAAAAAGACTTAGCTTCTCGAGAAATGATTTTGACTTCTCGAGAACTGCTTTGCTTTTCTCGAGAACTAACTTAGCTTGCCAGGGTTGGAAAATGTGGCAGCTGGACGTAAGGAATGTCTTTCTTTACGAAGAGATTGATAAAGACATATTCATGGTTCAGCCACCAGGATATGTGTCTGAAGATCATCCAGGATACGTCTGCAAACTCTGGAAGGCCCTTTATGGTTTAAAGCAGGCTCCGCGGTCGTGGTATGGGAAGATCGCAGAATACCTCTAATTTTGCGGTTATTTTGCCTCGAATTCAGATTCTAGTCTGTTCATCAAGAAGAGGGGGAGCTTCATGTCTTGGTGTTGTTGTACGTGGAAGACATGATCATCACGGGAAACTTTGAGCAGGAGGTGGCTAGGATCAGGGAAGAGCTAGCCATTCGATTTGAGATGAAGAACTTGGGTGAGCTCCACCACTTCCTTGGAATTGAGGTGGAGAGGAAAGAGAGCGGCATACTTATTTCCCAAAGGGATTATGAGGATCGGATCGTTCAGCGATTTGGCATGCGTGATGGGAAGAGTAGCTCTACTCCTCTTGATGTTGGCATCAAGCTTCGACGAGATGAGGGGAGGATACTTCGAGATCCTCTAATGTTCCGTGCTCTAGTGGGGAGCCTTATCTATTCGACGATTACGAGGCTAGACATTACATATATTGTAGGCCGAGTAAGTCAGTATATGGCGGAACCTCGGAAGCCTCATCTGATGACGGCAATGATCATTCTGAAGTATGTGAAGTCCATTTCTGATATGGGTCTCCTTTATGGGAGATACACGGGCTTCAACCTGTACGGCTATACAGATATAGATTATGGGAGAGATTCAGACGATCGGATGTCAACATAAGGTTACTTCTTCACATGTGGATCAGCTGGAATTTCTTGGTGCAGTAAGAAGCAGGATTTGGTGTCTGTCTCTACTACGGAAATGGAGTGCGAGGCTTCGGCCTTTGCAGCTCGGGAAGCCATCTAGCTTAGGAGGCTAATAGAGGACGTCCATGAAGAAGTGCGCGGTCCTACTCTGCTACGCGGTGACAATGAGAGTGCCCTAAAACTAGTTAATAATCCAGTTTGTCACGCGCAGACCAAGCACATTGAGATTGAGCACCATTTTGTTCAGGAGAAGGTGTTAGAGGGGTCTCTTGTGGTTAGACATGTGCGGAGAGAGGACAACATCGCAGACATCTTCACGAAGCCACTGTCGAAGGGGTCATTTAATCGGTTACGGGGATTGCTATGGCTGGTTTCTACTTCTCACTTCAAGGGGGAGTGTTGAAATTTTTTGAAGTGAAAGTGGGTGGCTTGGGCGGTTTGGGCGGTCTGTCCGTGCGGCCTGGGCGGATAGAGGACAGTGACTTGCTAGGTCAGCTTGCCTTTGACTCACGGTCTATTCCCTAAAGTAACCGGGCGGATAGGATGTTTTATCCGTAGTGTTGCCGGGTTGGCGGTGTTGCGGACTTGGTCTGGATTTGTACCAAGTCTAGGGTGGCTGTCCGGTTAGTCGCGAAATGCGTGCAGACTGGTTTTGTTGTCGTAGAGTCTGCTTGGTTAGCGACCAAGTATTGGCAGTTTGGCGTCTTGGCTGTATTCCTGCTGTGGTGGTGCGACCTCAGTGGTCTTGCTGTCTGTCTAGTCGCGGCGACTTGCTTTTGTGTCCACAGCTTGGCGGATATTCTTGGTGCTCGCTGCAAGATTGGGCAGTTATCCTATGAACTAGGGAAGTGATCACACTCCTCTCCATGCCTATAAATAGGACCCCCCCTATCACATCAATATATACCGAGTGAACAGTAAGTGAACTCGCATAAAGTTGTTGATGTTAAGTTTTTCTATCCGCGTGGTTTGAAGAGGTTGACCGGGTTGTGTTGTGCAGGTTGTGCGGATTGCACTGAGAAGCCAGGGACTTGGTTCTGACCTTAGTCAGGGTCAGTGAGCATTCTGATTTTTGCAACTAGCGGATAGCAGTAGGTCGCGGCTTGCAATCAGACGATCTTTTCTTCTACAACTTGTTTCCCAATTCAATAAGTTGTCCGCCTCTAGCGGCTTGTTCTGTTCAGTGGCAGCAACAGTCTGTGTGATCTGGCGGCTAGGCGACCTCGCTGTCAAGTGGCTTGCAGTTCAGCAGACATAGTTCCTTTCAGCTTTAGAATAACGGGCAGTCCGCGCAGCTAAGTTGTGGATTGGCGGCTTAGTAGGTTCAGCGGACTCCGCAGCGGTTAGCAGCAGAGCCGGCGGTTACTCCTTGAGTCCGCGCAGCTTGTTTTATACCTTGTATTTTTTTCTACTTCCATTGGGTACATTGGTAATCATGTCTCGTCATGTATTTCTTGCTTTGTAAAAATTATTATAGTACAAGATTCTTACTCTTCCAGTTGCATTTGGTTTCTTGGACTTAGATAGGTTGAGTGTTCCTACGCCTGGTATCCCGTTTTCCGCAAATTACAAATTTTCACAAGCCTTGTCTAAATTAAAGAAGGGACAAACAACTGCCAAAAATCGAAATAGCACCGCACCGAATTGAAACCATACTGCACGATTTCGGTGCGGTGCAGTGCGATTTTGGTCGGTAAGAAA
Source organism: Platanthera zijinensis (assembly GCA_039513925.1). Lineage (NCBI taxonomy): Eukaryota > Viridiplantae > Streptophyta > Magnoliopsida > Asparagales > Orchidaceae > Platanthera > Platanthera zijinensis. Next base: position 184,202,952 of record CM077080.1, on the reverse strand, counting down.
CAGCACTGAACCGCATCGCTCACAAGCCTACCTACCACTATGCCTTATATCCTGTGAGTACATGACCAAAATACTCCTCTCTACTCAAAATATTACAGCCCAACCAGCCCAGACCTCCTGCCCAACCGTTCGGCACGCATCAAGGAGGAGTGGTCATCATCCAGGCTTGCTCCCATTCGAGTTTTTGCTGAACAAGTGGAACCTCAGGTTCTGCGGCCTCCTCCACCTCCTCGATCTTGTCAGGGGGAGTTCATGAAGATATTGCTCAAAGCATCCGGATGGTGATCAAAGTGGAATCGCCTATCCGTTGCCCCCTAGGTGGGTATAAATAGGCAAACACGAGGAGTTTCTATGGGTATTTGATATCCGTGTATCTGACACGACCATTATGCCTCCGAACCCTTTAATTTTCCAAATATACACTAACAATCTCCTCCTATATTTGTGATAAATAACGTATACATTTCGGAGTGCAGAAAGGTGAGAGTATCAAAACAAGTTTCCGACTTTACACATTTCCATAAGAGTTAACATAATTTTTAAAAAAAAACATAAACATGAGTTTAAAAACAATAACATAAAACATTCAAAAAAATGTGCTACTCAATAATAAATAAGTCTGGAAAACAAAAAATGGCAATGGATAAACATATAACAATTCTACTCAGAGAGTAGATCATCATCATCCATGTCAAAGTCCACTTTCTCTCCTCCATCTTCACCAGCGCCTGCATGGAATTTCATGAGTTAGACTCTATGAATTCATAAACATATGCAGTGACGTATCAAAGTAAACTAGATCTACCTAAATGAGCTTATTACTTGTAGCAGTAGTGAAGTAACACTATCAGCATCTCTATCCAGTCTAGCTAGGACCAGTCAAGTTTTGATTTTAATAAATCAAATGTTGTTATCTTACTCATTAGTGACCACTATGTACCTCATCATATGATTTGACACACCGTCATTTGCAATATTATCAAATGTGGAATAATGTGTTATGATCACTAATATTAGATTAACTCATACAACAACATTCTATTTCTAGTTGAATAATTCTCAAATCAACTTACAATGAGAAAAATGTTAAGTCATTAGGTGTGAAATGACTAGCATCTAACCATCTTAGACTTTCAAGAAACTATTTGGGGTTGTCAGTTAGTTATTAGATGCTTGAATGTTGCGACTATAGGTTCTTGCTATCAAAACATAAACATAGGAGGAAGTTTCATATTTTTATAAACTTTAATCTCATCTCCCCCGATGTTTTAATTGTGAAAACTCTAATTAAGCCCTTTGTCAAGGCGTTTACAACATTATCTTTCGATCTCACATCCATAAGGGTTATAATCTATTGACTCGTGAGAGAGGTCAATCAGGCTTGTTTCATCCTGAGTTGCCTGCTTTTGTTATTGAACAAAGTGTTCGTAGCAATCGTTTTTGTAGCCTGATTGTCACAGTAAACTGCAACAAAACTCAACTTCAGACTCGACAGTGGAATGTCCAACACCAAATCTCTTATCCACTATGCTTCTTCTCTCGCTGAAGCTAGAGCGCAGAGTTCGGATTCCATAGAAGATAGTGCAATACATGATTGCCTCTTGGACTTCCATGCTACAGCTGCTCCTCTTAGTGTAAATATAAATCCACTAGTAGACTTGCTTTCGTTGATTCCTGAGCACCATGATGCATAAGAATATCCTTCCAAAACTGGAGGATGACCATGGTAACATAAAGCATACTTTTGGGTGTGCTTTAGGTATCGCATAAGCCTATCAAGGTCATCCCAATGGTCTTGGCTAGGATTACTAGTGAATCTGCTTAACATGCCGACCGTAAAGGCTATGTCAGGTCTTGTGCAGACCATTGCATACATGTGACTACCAATAAGTTTAACATAATCTAACTGTCTAATTGCAGCTCTATCATTGGGCTTCAAGTGATTATTGTAATCGTAAGGTGTCTCCACTGCTCTATGTTCACTGTATCCCCACGTATCCAACATGGACTTTATATAGTGGCTTGGACTTAGGGAAATGCTATTTTTCCCAAAGCTCACTTGCATGTCTAGTATAGTCTCAGTTATACCTAGTTCTTTAATGTTAAACTCTTTCATTAGTTCTGACTTAACTTCATCCACTACGGATTTATCAGAACCAAAAATCAGCATATCATCCACATATAAGCATATTATAGCGACTTTGTTCAATCTATTATGTATATAAAGGCATTTGTCTGAGAGACTCGACATGAATCTCATATTCCTTACATTATAGTCAAACTTCTCATGTCATAATTTTGGTACTTGTTTTAGTCCGTATAGCGACTTGATTAACTTATAGACCTTACTTTCATGACCGTCAACTATGAAACCTTCAGGTTGACTCATTTATATTTCTTTGGTCAGATCTCCATTCAAGAACGCAGTTTTAACATCCATTTGATGAACAATAAAGTTCTCAATAAACGCAATAGCAAGGAGTATCCTAATGGTTGCTAAGTGACACACTAGTGAATATACATCAAAGTAATCCACCCTACTAATTTGTGTAAAACCTTTAGCAACCAGGCGTGCTTTATACTTAGCTATGCTACCATCAGGATTGAGCTTCTTTTTCAGAACCCACTTACATCCTATAGTTTTAGCCCCTTTTGGCTTATCAACCAATGTCCGTGTGTTGTTCTGAAGCAAAGAGTACATCTCTTCATCAATGGCTTCTTTCCATATTAGTGAATTTCTTGATCTCATCGCATCCTTATAGGTGGATGGATCAGCCTCAATGTAGTAAGTGATAAAATCACTATCGAAGGATCTGTGAGTTCTCTCTCTCACCAAAGTCCTTTTAGATGCTAGGACACTATTGTCTATCGGGACTGAATAGGAGGTGCTCAGTACTGATTCAGGTTATTCCTCAGTAATAGTGGCTTGCATATCTGGGAATGTCAGGTTCTTATCCTTAAGGAACTTATCCTCAAAGAACACAACATCCCTAGATTCAATAATTATATTATTAGACATGTCTAAGAATCTATCTGCAGCACTATATTCAGCACAAACTAAGTAGACACACGTGTTGGTCTTAGGTCCAAGTTTAGACCGTCTAGGGTCAGAGACCCTAACATAGGCTATGCAGCCCCAGGTCTAATTCTAGTTATAGACAGAGGTCTCTTAAACCAAAGCTCGTAGGGTGTTACCTCTAACTTGGCATGAGGGACTTTGTTCAGAATGTGATTTGCAGTTAAAACTGCTTCTCCCCAATATGCAGTAGGCATGTCAGCAGTGAGGAGCATAAAATTTAACGTTTCTGTTAACGTTCTATTTGTTCTCTCGGCTATACCATTCGATTGGGGTGAGTAAGGAGTATTTATTTCTATTATGATGCCTTGAGAGGCAAAGAAACATCTGAACTCACTAGACACGTATTCTCCTCCTCTATCACTTCTAAATCTCTTTATCTTCATGTCTAGTTAGTTTTCTACCCTGGTTTTGAAAAGACAGAATTTTTCAAACGCTTCATCTTTAGTTTTCAGAAGATAGATATGACAGAACCAAGAGCAGTCATCTATAAATATGATCATATACTTTCGTCCTCCTCTGGTAACAACTTTTAAAGTCACATATATTGTAATATATAAACTCTAGGGGTGTTGTGCTCCTAGTAACCGCACTAAAAGGTTTCCTAGTGATCTTATTCTGAGCACACATGTCACATTTCTCAGTCGGTGATTTAGTATCTAATGTGATCTGATGAGTTCTAGCTATGTGAAACATTTTCCTATAGTTCATGTGTCCTAGTCTCTCATGTAGATTCTTAAGGCTAACTAAGTTTGTTTGAACTTGTTGAACTAACTCATTTGCTAGACTTAGTCGGTACATCCTATTTTGGACGTATGCACATCCAAAATAGTGGGAGTTAACTGACAGTGTTACTCTACCGCTACAAAAGGTAAAAGACATACCAGCATCACATAATAAACTTATAGACACTAAGTTAGCAGCTAATGAAGGAATAAATTTAACTTTTTTTAAAGTTAAAGTCTTACCTAAGGATAGCAGCAGTGTTTCATTCCCCACCTTCAAGATGTCAGCTGTCTCGCCATTCGAAACTATGACAGACACTTTTATAGTAGTGAGCCCTGTCATAAGATCAGCATTGTTGCAAACATGGCACGTCGCCCCCGAATCTAAGTACAACTTCGTGCTGGCCTTAACATTTCTGACCATCGCAACAAAATCAAAAGACTCAGCTAGGCTAACCATATTGGCTTGGTTTCCATCCTGTGGTGCTTTGGTTTTTTCCCGTTTAGGGAGTCTGCAATCAGATGCACTGTGCCCCCACTTGTTGTGTTAAAACACTTGCCCTTTAACTTTTTAGTGTGTTTGTTAGGGCCTGCAACTTGGGAGCTACCATGGGAGGGTCTGGTCCTTTTAGAGTTCGGCACGCGTTTAGAACTGAGGATCATGTTAGCCGCAGCCTTCTGCTTGCTAATAGTTTCTAAAGCATGTCGAGTCATATTTTCATCCTCAATGCGAATAAATCACTTGAGGTCATTAATACCAACCTGCATCTTCTTGTAGTACATTTCAATTTTAAAATTGTACCATGTAGAGGGCAGTTTATAAATGATCGTGCCAGCAACAAAGCTATTTGGCATGGAGATATTCTCACTATATAAAGAATCTACTAAAGCCTCAAAATTCGATACCTGAGGGAGAATCACCTTATTCTCGTTGAACATGAAGGAATGGAATTTGTCCACCAGGTGCGTCTTGGACAGATCCTCCTCTTGCCTGAAGTGCTCCTCCAGTGCCTCCCAGATTTTCTTGGCAGTATCCATCTTGATGTACGTCTTCGCCAGGCTGGAGGACAGACAGTTCAGCAGGTAGTCGCAGTAGAAGTCCTCATCGAGAACCCACTGAGCTTCGTCATCAGTCCCAAAAACTTCAGCACGGTCGGACTGAACTATATAGAACACGTTCAAAAACTTCATCCCCAATTGCGTATTCAACTTCCAGTCGTTGAACTCGGTCGTCGTGAACTTCTCCAGTTTTATCATCGGGACCAGAGACGAGAAGTTGTTTCCCTTCAACATCATTCTTCACTATCTCTGATCTTTCTTGCTTCGGATCTGACTAGAACCGATCTGAATCGAAGCTCCAATAGCAATTGTTTTTATTGGCTTAAGGGATGTGAACAGGTATTCACTCTTCTCTTGACTGAAAACTGAGAGGTGAATATAAGATGGCTGCCTTCACCTAAAGGTTTCATGGACTCAGATGAAGCCTCTTCACCAACACACATTTCTTCCTCGAGGAATCTGAAGAAAAAAAAACGGATCTAGTCCTTCTCAATCTGGAATGGAACTTGTCAATCTCTGCATAATAGTGGAGATGGCTAGCAATGAAGATCTGATTGAAGGAGCCGCAGGATGGAGGCGGGACGGGAGAACATCATCGGAATTTTTTCCTTTCTCCCTTGACGACGACAGGACATAGAACAAGGCAGCGGCTCTGTGCAGGCGGCGTCTCTGTGAAGGCGGCGGCATCCAATTTCTTCCAACTCCGGCACTGATAGAGAGAAATCACGAAATGACGGGTTGTCCTATTTTTTTCGATCTATAAAAGCAGCGGCGAAATGATCTGGACGCCGGAACAGGGGATGATGGGATTCTCTTTCTTCTCGACTGCAGCGGCGGGTTTCGCACAGGAGCAGCAATGGCTGAAATCAATCTTTCATATTCCTTCCCGATCCGATCACCGGCGGCCGCTCACTTTCTCCTTCCGATCAACAACAACGGTGCAGTTCTTCCTCCTAGGAGGCGGCTAAGGAACGATCGGGAGATTTTCTACGGACCAGATCTACGACAGGGTGATCGGCAACAACAGGAATACGCGAGCAACAGAGAGCGGTGCTTCTTCTTCTCTCTACAGGCGGCGGCTTTTCTTTCCGATCACCAACCAAAAATCGATGATATTTCCTCCTCCTCCTGTACGAAAAATAACCGACGGGAATCGTGGTTGCGGGAGTGAGGAAAAACGAGCGACGAGGCAGTTAACTTCAAGAATGAAGATGTTGCTCGAAACATCTGGATGGGGATCAAAGTGGAATTGCCTATCCGTTTTTCTTAGGTGGGTATAAATAGGCAAATCCAAGGAGTTTCTACGGGTATTGGATATCCGTGTATCCGACATGACCCTTTATGCCTCCGAACCCGTTAATTGTCCAAATATACACTAACTGTTTGCTAGCGGGTTCTCTTCACCTCCATTCTCCAACACGGCGGAAGCCGCCGGAGCTTCAGTTTCATCCAAGGCCTCCTCGATCAGAGACAGTCCGGGGGGCATTCGTCGGCGGGTTCTCTTCACCGTCATTCTCTAACACAGCGGAAGCCGCCAGAGCTTCAGTTTCGTCCAAGGGTTCCGTAGTAACAGCACACTCCGGCGGTGCCTCCACGGCCCTCTCCCTCATTCTCCTTTTGTTATCCCACCTCTTTCTGTCCCGCTTAGGCATGATGTTACTGGCGTTCTACGAGTGGCAAGTCTCAGTGTCGGATGCAGATGAGAAAAAAAACGTCGATGGTGGCCGGTGCAAGAGGAATGTTGATGGCCACTGGTCTTCCTCTTCTATGCTGATTGTTGAGCGACTAGTGCAGTGAACGCAGGTGATCGTTGCAGGGTAAGGAGGGGATGTTGATGTCCTTCGATCGATCGGTGGCTTATTTATAATCGCAGGTATGCTAATTTACGGTCGAATTAGTTGGAATCCAGCAACTGATTTTTCTGTTTAGAAAACTTAAAACTAAAAAAAGACATTTATATTGGCAGCTCAACTTTGGATATTGGCAGCCCGGCAAAACAGTAAAAAACACACATAATATGACCGCTAATAGCAGCCCAAAACGCGAATTAGTTCTAGATCTCGTCGAGATCTACAACTTTTATGTTGAACACTTTTCCTAAAAATGTTATTTAAAAACTTAATTTTTAGGCTGCCAGTATTCATCGGGCTACCAATAATCATTTTTTGGGCTGTCATTATCTGTGAGCTGTCAATAGACATATTAGAGCTGTCAATATAAACACCCAAAAAAAGACATTGCACCAACCACGTGATAGGCTTGCAGTAATAGTAGAGCAGCTACCCCTATTGCAATTGATCAGTGGGTGGAGTATGGAAATTAAGGAACACCGTAAGCTCACTGTTGCACTAATGGTGGAACAGCTTAATTAGCTTGGGGGAAACTTTGCATCTGATCTGGATATTGTCCTCCTACATTCGGAGGGTTTTTAGAAGTTGATATCCTCGCAAAATTTGCTCGTATCACCAAGAAAGTCACGTTGTTCCAGTAGCAGATATTGCTATAAATTGACTTATCGTTTGTTTCGTTGAACACAGATTGCGTTAAAAACATTTCATAATTCATTGGCAAGCAACATGATTTGAGTGATTTCAGCAGTACCGCACATGATTTTTTTTGTCTTTTATAGAATAAGCCCGAGGAGCTCTGATGATGGAAAGGACTCTACGACCTTGTCGTGGTTGCCTAAAGTTGGCATTGAAATTGAATTTTATTGATAATAAGTACAGCCGAAAAATGAATATGTGTTTGTCCATGTTTGCTAATTTAACGTCATTGATTTTAACCATCATTGAATTTTTTTTGCCCAGTAGTGTGACTACTGACTACACCTCTTTCGGGCTTCAATTAATTGGTATATGCCAATATTTTGAGTAAGCTTTATGAATCTTTATTTTTTAGTTCTTGCTCAGTGCAAAGTGTTGGACTTCTTCAAAAACCAAGATTTGATGTATCTTTTCGTATTTAATTATTCATGATCAGCATTTTAGACTTCTTAGTGCATTATTTTGTTACTTCATTTTAGGAGATTTGAACCACTAAAACATTCAGCATGCACTTTAGATAACCAAATGTTTTGCTACACCTGAAAGAGGCTTTTCAATTTTGTCCATTACTAATTCATGATCACTTTGTTCTGTGTGTTGAAGTTAATACTTCAATTTGATTTAGTGTTAAGTATAATAAGAGGTTAACCATGAATACACTTCTTTGTTTTATTCTTCATTAAATTTTACAAGTGCAATAGAGTGAAATCTGGCTCTTAATTTGGAGAACTTATACAAGGAGATTCTGAAAAGAGATCTATTTTTGTTATAGGGAATACAAAACCAGTGCCTAAATTTTGTGATGTTGGATGAAAACAAAAGAAAAAACATATTTTCTTTCTTTGGATCAAATTGAATGTATAATAGAAAACTTCTGCATGACAATGACGCAATTCTTGAGGCCTATGTGAAATAGCGGGCTTCTGGTTTTCTTCATAGAGCGTTTACCATCAGCTCAATCAATTTTTCTCTAGCTCTACATCACCTTCATTAACAAATCTACCGCGTTAGTGAAGTTGAAGCTATGCAACAAGTTGGCAAAATCCCTCCTCCGCAGCTATTCACACAAGCATCATAATAATGTAAGTAATCCTTGCTTTTAATTCCTAATTGATCCTTTGTTTCAAATTTATACAGATTGAATAAACATTTGAAAATGTTTACTATCTAATTAAAATCTGCCTTCAGCAAATTCTCAGATTCATTTGGTAAAGGAAAGGCAATGTCCATCCCAAATTCTTAAAGCTCGACTCTTAAGGCTCCATTTGTGCTAGTTGTGGACCTTGCAGTGACGTGATATTGTAGAAGTAAACCAAGTGACAGTTTGAAATTTCCATGATAACATTTTTGTCCAAATTTCACATTATGTGTCTAAGAGATCACAATCGCTAATGCTTGGCCACAATTACTGTTACGGACTTGCACGATGTTGAGACGCCGTGTCGGGTATACACGCAGAGGAAGACGACGACGGACCCGTCTGGAGGAGGAGAGACCGAAGACGCGGCGCCGGCATGACTATTTATTTATTTTGCACTTTGTATTTCATATTATGTTGTGTACACGTTTATTTTACTCGCACTTGTTATTCGCACCCCACGCCTATAAGGGGTGGAGTTGTACTCCTTTTTTATTATGCTTGGATGAATGAAGATTTAGGGTTGCTCCCTAAGATTTCCTCTCAACCCTAATCCTCTTCTTCTCTCCCACCTCCTCCGGTCCTCCTCCTCCCCGGGTTCCTCGTCGGGTTCCTCTCCGGGATCTATCAACTTGGTCTAACCTGCCGCACCACCCGCTCGTTGTCGCCGGTGTTGATTCCACCCCCAAATCCGTCGATATATCCACTCCCTGTGGTGATCCGATCCGCCGTTTTTGTGCCAGTGACCTCGATCAGAAACAACCGTGGGATCGATTCGCACCCCGCGTCCGCCGGCGCACTCGGTCCGCCGAGCCCTCACCGTTGTCCTCGGAAATTGATACTCTCAAAATTCTTCGAAAATAAAAATCAGAGCGCGCGGCCACTTTCTAAATTGAATATTAAGTTCAATTCATTAATCAACAAGAGTTATCGAGACAAGATTTCAAGCTCTGATCATTTCGAGATTTTTGCAAAATCACGGAGCGACCCGTTTTTAAATAACTCTCGGGTATTTGAGTGGACTCAAAAGATGAAAATACAAGCTTCGAGTAAAATAATGTCCAACCTCGTTTCGGGCGAAGAATTTCCCTTATGTGTTGGAAATAATTTCCGAGGTTGAAAATCGAAGAATAATGTGCTCTCTAACGAGATACTCAGATTTGATCTGACGCGAGCAAATGAGTTGCTATTTATTCTCGAATGAATAATAAAAGTGTAACTCATAATAAGCTTCCCGATCCGATCAAGCCGTGATTGAAAGACGTAATTGAATTATTATTGAATCTTAATAATGGGTGAAACTCAAAGAAGCTTCCGAAAAACTGAAATGGAACTGAAATTGCCTCCTGAGAACGGAGATAGAACTGAACTTGCCTTCTGAGAATGGAGATGGAACTGAACTTGCCTCCTGTGAATGGAGATGAAATTGAATATGCCTTCTATGAATGGAGATGGAACTGAAGCCTCTTGAATGAAGTGATTGAACTACTAACCATTTTCTTTATGATTTATTCCAGTCTTGCACTGATTCAGTTCCTTTATTTATTTCAGTTCAGTACTTTCTTTTCAGTACTCCAGTCTCGTACTGATCCTTCTTAATTACTTTCAGTTCAGTTCATTTCTTTTACGCACTCCTTCCAGTCTTGTACTGGTCCTGCTTATTTTATTTCAGTTCATTTCTTTTAAGTACTATTCCAATCTCGTATTGGTCTAGTTCATTTCAGTTCAGTACTACTCCAGTTTCGTATTGGTCATATTTCATTTCAACAATTCAATTTTGCGGCTTATATTCTCAGCAGCTTTTATTACCGCACTTTTATTCCTGCAATTTACTATTTTAAGTACGGGTCCTGCTCTGACGAGCAGTTATTTATTAGCTTGAGCCTTAGTTGGGGATAACGAGAGTTGAGATGTTCCTCCAGGATTAGCCTCAAATAAAGTGCTCTCACGCTCCTTTCCGAAAGTCGAGCTGAATGTTGCTTGCCTAAATTATTTGAAGCATACTAAGGCAGGCCGTCGTAGACCCGGTGCATGCCAGCATAATTGAATAAAACTGATTACTTGTAAATTGCTTGTGGTAAATCGCGGCAGGTCAATCACTTCCGCAGACCGTTCGTATCGGTGTGGGAAGTTCGACCACTCAAGTCGATAAGGAGATGGGTATCACGGGTGACTAACTGTTATATCTTCCCCCGTTGGGTTTCCTCCGTTGGTCGGCCAAAATACAAAATCATCGGATGTCGCTCACATCCAATAGTACATGAGTTGTACATTGGGGCTTATGTAATGCGGTACGACCTTCCCTAGAAGTGGCAGGACTGGCCACTGTCACTGATGACCACATCGGTGAGTCTCGCAGTTCTCGCTACCCTGCTTGAAGAAAAGCGGTCCATACTATGTCGACATAGGGTGTGTGTGCGACTTGAACGCCCGCCGAGTGTTGGCAGGTACGAATACCTGCGGTGTGAATTAAGTTGTGAATACCTATCGAACAGGTAGCTAGTGGAGCATTTATTATAACTAACGTATAGTGATGTTATTCCAGTTATACTATGTCGCACTTTCTTTTGATAGTTTCTCCTAGTTTATATATGAAATATTGTACTAACACTCTCGTACTTCGGCTATTTACTTTTTTTGGGTGCGTGAGCTAGTCCCTAAGATATGGATCTGGGGAGGAGATGTGTTTCCACTTAGCTCTGTGACTAACGGTTAGTTTTGTAACCATTCACAGGAGCCGGAGCATCGTGATGACCAGCTGTCGCAGGACAATAGGCAAGCTGATAGGGTCACCCGAGCAGAGGCACCCCCGTCGTCTTCGGAATTTCGAGATATGAGTACCAGTTGATAGGGTTTTCGCCGTTGGTCGGCCAAAATACAAAATCACCGGATGAAGCTCACATCCAAGAGTACATGGGTTGTACATTGGGGCTTGTGTAGTGCGGTACGACCATCCCTAAAAGTGGCAAGACTGGCCACTGTCACTGATGTAGGGTGTGTGCGCGACTCACCTGCGACACATCGGTGAGTCTCGCAGGTCTCGCTACCCTGCTTGAAGAAAAGCGGTCCATACTATATCGATATAGGGTGTGTGCGCGACTTGAACGCCCGCGGAGTGTTGGTAGGTAGGAATACCTGCGGTGTGAATTAGGTTGTGAATACTTATCGTACTGATAGCTAGTGGAGCATTTATTATAACTAACGTATAGTGATGTTGTTATTCCAGTTATACTATGCCACACTTTCACTTGATAGTTGTTCCTAGTTTATATATGAAATGATGTACTAACCCTCTCGTGCTTCGGCTATTTACTTTTGTTGGGTGCGTGAGCTCGTCCCCAGGATATGGATCTGGGGAGGAAATGTGTTTTCACTTAGTTCTGTGACTAGCGATTAGTTTAGTAACCATTCACAGGAGACAGAGTATCGTGATGACCAGCTATCGCAGGACGACAGGCTTGAGAGTGTGAGGAGTTAGTAGCGGTAGTACTTTTGCAGCCTATATGCTAGTTATATTAAATAGTTGCTACGACCTTAGTTTACCCACTTTTTTAAATATAAATTATTATATATATTTATGTGGCTTCTTTTTGATTCTTCCGCAATACTCTGTGATATGATGTGAATGTTGTGATTCAAGTCGAGCAAGGAGGCCAACTAGTGCTTAGTGGAGTGGGTTGTTGCCACTAGGTAACACTAGCTGGACGTCTTGGGCAAGTAAGATCCCCTCCGGCCCGGCTCGGCCGGAGCAAAGGTTGGGGGGTCTTACAATGCGAGCTTCTCTCTAGTAGACAAGATTCGTATTTCACCAACACCACAAGTTAACTTTGGCTGATCACTCATAGCGTGGTTATTTAGGTAGGCAACGCTTGCCAATTGTATCATAATACTACTCTTGTATGGTTGATGAATAATTCTTTATTCGCATCCATCATATAGGCATGCAAACCCTATGCCTCTAGGCACTCAACCTTTGAGGTCACCTAGTTAAGTTGGACCCGACGTTGACAGTGGGGTATCATAATTATCCGTTCGCATCCTTACAAAGATAGATTAATGTATCTTATTTTGGCAAGCCCACACTTCATCGATCGAGGTAGGAAGACTGTCATCCATCGAATGACATCTGAATACTTAATATTGGATAAAAGATTTTAACTGAATTGATTAACACTTAATCATAATTAACATTTAACCATTGTGCACATTCACAAAATTACAACATTCACAATCCAAATACATCACAGATGTGCATAAAATTAAAACAACAACACTTGATAAAAAAAAGGCTAAATATGAACATTTAGAACTATTCTAAATCTTGAGATTTACATGGATGACAAAACAACTCAACTTATGTAGTAGACAAACTTGTCTCTCAATGTCAGATTCAAAATCCGAGACATTTGGTTTCACAAACCATTCAGAGGGATGGTTATTGCTAAGGAGAAGCAATTCCTGAAAATAGGAAAAACATAACGCAATCACAGGCATTCCTTGTGGGGTTCTAAGGGGCTGCGCCTTTGGCAGGGTCTTAGGGGTAGAATCCCCTAACGGGGTCCAAGGGCAACGCCCCTGGCGGTGGTCTCACACCGATTTCACTCAAAAAATACATCAATATTAGATGCTCTAGGAATAAATCTGGGAATTTAGAACACTTCTAAATCTCCAAATTTACGCACACTATATTCAACAAACTTCTGAAACAATAATTATCAGAATAACCTACCTCTGATATCACTGTTGGGTTTTCTATACAGGAGTGGAACATCACATCATATGTGCACATCGGAATAAAGTACAAGAAAATCGTAAATAGAAATTGGATCTTGCGATGAAACATTGATTAAGAAGTAAAACTAAAAAGGGATTGCAATATACCTTCGAGGGATTTTCTAACATCCCATTTCCGAACACACCCCTAGAAGTGGTTTTGTCATGACTAGGTCATGACAAAACCCTTGAAAGCCCAAGGAGGCCAAGTGACCAAGGCTCAGGGTGAAAATCATCTTGGTCTACAAGTAGTAGATCAGATATTCTCTTAAAATAGATTTTGGGGAGGGCGTTGAGTGCGTCGAGTGCACTCAAAGTCATAGGCTAGATGGCGTTGAGTGCGTCGAGTGCACTCAATGTCATAAGCGGAATGGCATTGAGTGCGTCGAGTGCACTCAACGCCATAGGCTGAATGGCGTTGAGTGCGCTGACTGCACTAAATGCCATCATTACGTGGGCTGAATGGCGTTGAGTGCGTCGAGTGCACTCAAAGCCATAAGCTGAATGACATTGAGTGCGCTGACTGCACTCAACGCCATCTTACGTGGGTTGAATGGCGTTGAGTGAGTCGAGTACACTCAACTCCATAAGCTGAATGGCGTTGAGTGCGTTGACTATACTCAACGCCATCTTACTTGGGTTGAATGGCATTGAGTGCATTGAGTGTACTCAACGCCATCAGTTGAATGACGTTGAGTGCGCTGACTGCACTCAACGCCAACTTGCCATGGGCTGAATGGCGTTGAGTGAGCTGAGCTCACTCAACGCCGTAGGCTGGACGGCATTGAGTGAGCTGAGCTCACTCAACGCCATTGTACTTAGATTATATCCTGGCAATTTTGGTCTGTGTGCTAGTTCAGCTGAACAGGGCCGTTTCGGAAGTGGGTCAGGATGTCTTAAATTAGCTGTTTCTCTATTAAGACCTGATTAAGCCTTATTTAAATAAATTTTGACCTGTCAAGTGGAGGAAATATCGCATGGCCGACGGTTATGAAGGTGAACAACCACGGCCATGGCCGAGAGTCGGCTTTCATGGCCACTAATATCGCTTGAATGCCTTGGCATCCTTTCACTCTTCTTTTAACGGCTGTATTCAACTCCCCTATGGAAGAGGAGGAGTTTCCAACTGTTACCTTGCTGGTTTAAACCGTGTTCATCCCCCCACCACCATGGCCGAAATTTCTTTTAAGGACCATTAATGGCCACCATCAGTTAGACCTCCTTCCTCCCCCCCCTTTTACTGATTTAAAAGCTTTCCTAGACCCCAAGCATTCGTTTCCACACTTTGCCCGAAGGAGACGAGAGATTTCTGTGTATTGTTGAAGAGAGTCGGCGATACCTCCACCACTAATGGCTTTCCGTCGATCGGCATGCCTCCAGCCCGCGAACAAGGTCCTCCCCTCCTCTCTCTCTCTACGGTTAGATCTTAGCCTTCTTTAGGATTAAGAATCAGGCTCAACTGAGCCCAATCGGGAAGAGGTGGTCTTCCTAGTTTTTTCGCAAAAAAAAGAAGAGACATCTCGGGTTCGCCGGATTCCGCCTCTCCAGCGGCTCCACCGCCGCCTAGCGATGGCCACCACCTTAACGGAGGTGGTGGTGGCGATGGCCGACCATAGAGGAGGCTGGCTGGCCGGCGGCAGCGTCTGGAATGCGCTCCAGGTCGGGCTAATCTCAGCCATTAGCTGGAGGAAGAAGACGATTCCAGCGTTGTTGGATCTGCATCAAGATGTGTGTTGATTAAATTTATTAATTCCTTTTATCAAAATTTTTGTCCCGTTTTCTGGATGATTTTTAAAATAATTATTAAAAATAGGTAGGCTCCTCTACTGGAAATATGACCAACATGAATGTTGTAGGCTGTGAAGTCTAGTTTTATTTAAAAGTTTATTTGGACTCATTTGGGTAAGTGGTTCGACCACAGCACCCATTTTGGTGGAGTCTATACCTAGGCTAGACCAGATAGTATTTTGAATGCTTCCACCAATCCAACTATCTAAATG
The DNA here is from genome assembly GCA_039513925.1 of Platanthera zijinensis. Taxonomy (NCBI): domain Eukaryota; kingdom Viridiplantae; phylum Streptophyta; class Magnoliopsida; order Asparagales; family Orchidaceae; genus Platanthera; species Platanthera zijinensis. The sequence goes on along the minus strand of CM077080.1, from coordinate 184,187,635 downwards.
ACCTGAAATTTTGGATGGGGCTCACTATTATCTATACCTAGAACATATCCAAAACTGAGGATTTTTGGCAAATATTTTCTTATAGTTTTTGGAAAAATTTAATAATTTAATTAGGTGTCTTAAATAGCTCAAAAACCCCCCAATATTTTGGAGGGTGATCTTGGGGGATGTCATAAGGCTCTGGTAAAAATATCAGCCCAGTTAGGTTTGATTTGAATAAGTTTTGGTGTGACCAAAGTTTGATCTCCTAAGGGATAAATAAGGGCAAGGAGTATTTGGGGCTTGGAAGAGCCAATTCTCACTCAAGTGGGTTGGGACCTTGGCCAGAGCCCCATGGTCAGTAAACTCAGCCTCTCATGGAGTTTGAGATGGACTGGGGTGGGTTAGCCCTAGGACCCTAGTTCAAACCCTAAGGTTGGACTTTGGGGGTTTGTGAAGGGCATAGGGTGATATGTCCTTGTATGGACTTGGTATTTAGAATAAATACTTGTAGGGTGGTTAGAGGCCCTAGGAAGTGATTGGGTAGTGTTTGGACACAAATACCCCACATAAACCACTTAATAAGTATTTAGTTCTTTACATCCTAGGAATTTTATAATGAGTCATGTGACCTTGATTCATAGTGAAATTTTGGCAGGAGTGTTTCCATAGTGATTTTCATGTCTGGGAATTTTGTTATGAATTATAGATCAATAAATATAGTACTTCATTCACAAACAATCGAATTGTACTTTCAACTTAGGAATTTCTTATGAATTAACCACTCAATGGAATCTTATGAAATTTAGTCAGAGGACCTTTTATGATGTTATAAAGCTTTGTAGATTTTTGTGGAATTTTTGGAAGTCTTGTTATATGGGTTGCTTCACAAAGTGATACTTTTCATGTAAAACCATTTGAATCAATTTTGGTACCTAGTAAGCTTGAAAAATTATGATATTTTCTCAGAGATCCTATTTGGTCACCCTTAAGATTCAGTAATTTTTCTATAATTATCTGATGATAAATTGTATTACTTCCTTCTTTATTCATGATGGTTGGATTTTCTTTGGATTAATTAATTAGAAGCCAAAGCATTTATGGAAAATTATGGAATTTGATATTGATTCGTAACTCTCTGTTATCTAGTGTTCATAAATTTTTGGTGGCTATTACTTGAGAAAATATTGTACATCATGTTCAATTCAAGCATGGATTGGAAAGAAATTAATTAAATATCAAACAAATTAGGAAAAATGTGAATTTCTGGATTTAGCCTAATTATGTCATGATAGACTCCTAGTAAATAACTTAGGTCATTTGGATAAATATTTTGAGTACTTCTCATTATATACATCATATAACTTAGGATGGTCTGCGTTTAATAAAAACTGCATGAATAAAATTTGTACAACCTCGGGCTCGCAAGAGCCGAAGGCTTGAGGAAGGGAGCTAGGCGAGATGACCCAGGGCATTCATCAATTCGCAGAGCGAGTGGATCCTGGTAAGAAAGACTTAGGTGAGAGGGCCCAGGCGAGAAGGGTCTAAGCGAGAGTTGTGCCAAGAGATGGGCGAGCTAGTGCCAAGGGAGGAGGCACTCGCGGGTGAGTGGCCAACTCGCCATGCGAGAGGGATCCAGAGGGGAGCTCTCTCTAAGCGAGACGGTGCTCTCGCAAGGCGAGAGGACCCCATAAGGGAGTTCCCGCCAAGCACTGGTTCGGTTTAAGACAGGTTCAAGTAGGGTCGGGTCTATCTTTTAGCCCCATGGGATCTTACACTTTTGCCCTGGGTGGTCTGCATATAACCCTTCAGAACAGCAGAGTTTGGTTATTGGCAGACCCGACTAAGGGTATTCTAGTAATTTCAGGTCAGCTCCATTTGGTTATTGATAGTCCTAGTTCAGGGGCCTATAAATAGACCGGTAAGGTGCCTTAGAAGAGGATGCATTCCTAACTCTCTTTATCTTCTTCTAAGGCACCTAGCTCAGCATTGGCTAGGGAGGGGAAGAATTTCCGATTCTTCCGGGTACGAGGTGGGGCCTCCGCACTGGAGCCCCCGGTCTAGTTATTCGAGAGCCTTGTCAAGAGGGTGGTCCTAAGAGAGTAAGTGTGAGTTGCACCTTTAGTTCCGAGCTTTTAGGAGGGACCGACCTTGTTGGTTCCAACATTTTTGGTGCGGTGAGCGTGGAACAGTAGCTTGCACAAAAGAAATTTGGGTTACCTCATGGCGGGGGATCTTGAAGGAGATGGAGGCGGGTCCCCGAACCCGGGAGGATATGTCGGGAGGGCGGAGTTCATGACATCCATTGGGGGGATCATGGACATGTTGAAGAAGATCTCGCAGAGAGGAGAATGCGAGACCCCTCCACCCCAGATTCCAGGTCTCACGCCCCGCGAGGGGATCGACCCGGCAAGGATAGGCGAGGACGCGCCTGGAAGGCGACCGAGGAAGGAGGTAGCGGCGGAAGGCAGCCGGCGAGATGTGGAGGGCAGAGAACTTTTCCCCAGCCCAGCGAGTGTCGTCTCTCCTGGAGGGATGGTCGCGCGAGTGGAGGTGGCGAGACTCCCAGCGAGAGGGTCTCCCTTCTGCGAGTTGATCCTCTCGGCGCTCGCCCCTGAAGGGTTCCGCGAGCCCGAGATGACCTACTATGTGGGGAAGGACGATCCCCTCCAGCACCTGCAGTGGTTCGAAGACGCGGTCTTCATCAGACCAATGACGGACGCTTTTAAGTATTGCCTTTTTGCCATCACCCTAAAGGACAAGGCTAGGGATTGGTTCCACCAACTCCTAGCGGAGTCGATTTACGGCTTCGAGGACCTGAGCAGAAGCTTCCAGTTGCGCTTCTCGACCTCTAAGAAGAGGAAGAAGAACCCGAAGTCCATTTTTTTGATCAAATAGAAGGCCGACGAGTCCTTGGCTCAATATGTTGACCGCTTCCAGGAGGAGATTCTAGACATCCAGGAGGTGCCCGGTTTCGCTCTCCAGATGGCCTTCACTGTGGGGTTGAGGGAGGGCTTTTTTAAGATGAGCCTGACCAGGAAGCCGCCGTTGTCATTCTAAGGGTTGATGGAGAAGGCGGCGAAGGAAATAGCTATGGAGGAAGCAAACCCAGCCTTTGCTAATAAGTTGGCGAGACTGACGGAGGTGGAGTCGAGGGAACCAGGAGGAGCGGGGTAGCAGGAAGGAAGGAGGAGGGAAGAGCCAAGAGGTCCAGTGCATCAGGAGTTGGGTTGGAGGCATCCAGGAAGCCTCGTTCAAGGGCAGGGAAGAGTTTTCCCCTAGGGGGGAAGGAACTACTACCAGGGAAGACCAGGGAGGTTCCATCAGCTGGGGTGGGGACATGGTCCTTGACCGCTCCCACCCTCGCCTCAGCAATCTATGGCCATCGACCAGGGAGGGGGAGAGGAAGAGAGCGTGGGAGAGAAGGAGCATGAGTGGGGAGGAGGAGGAACACCCAAGAAGTGAGACGGGATGGGGGAGCTGCCTTGCCGTATTGTGATTTCCACGAGGAGGAAGATCATGCGACAGCTACCTGCCCAGATATTCTGGAGTTGAAGAGGGGGAAGGGAGTAGGGGAGCAGCAACTTCCAGTATGGATAGTCGAGATGACGGGAACCAGGGAGGAGGACCGGTGTGTGGATCGATCAGATACAGGGGATTGAGGGGGATCAGGGTGATCCACGGGGGGGGGGGGGGGGGATTGAGGCTACCCGCAAGGCCATCCTACACACCATGTATCGTTGGAGTGTCGCCTCGACATCCCAAGCCCCGCTCCCAGATGAAAAGATTACTTTTTCAAGGAGGGACCTACCTGAAAGTGTAAAGTTGTCAACCTAAATCACCTAGAGGGGGGTGAATAGGTGAATCGTGCATCTATTTACGGAATAAAAAATTTAATGAACTAGCACCAAAAATCAAGCAATCACAGAAAGACAAGAAGATTTATAGTGGTTCCCCAATCTTGGGTATGTCCACTTTACCTCACCGATCTAGCAAATCACTAGACTCGGCTACTCCACTATCTCAGATTCAAAATAATCCCACGCCTCGGAACCAAGTTCCTACAAACTCGATCCAAATTGATCTACACTCGGAAGAAAAAACTTCCTACAAACTCGGAGAACAACGCTCCTACACTCGGAAAATAATCTCCTATAAGATAACAACAAGATTTGGAAATACAAACAAAAATTTCTCTCAGATCTGGAAATATTCAGCCCTAGGTCTTCTTCTTGAAATTTGCGGCTCTTTCAGAAACTGTTGAAGAAGCCTTGACGATCTGACCTGAGAAAGCTTTGACCTACTCGATCAAAAAGAAGATGATGATCCCTTAAACAGTAAGTCTTCTTGGATTGAAAGCAGAAAGATTGATCTACTCGATGAGCGGCGGCGGCGGCTTCAGAATGTGTTCTTTTTGAAAGAGAAAGCCGGTCCGGAAATTTTGAATGTACGGATTTCCGCTCCTTGTAATTGTTAGGGTTTGGTCTTAATGAAAAGACTTTATATAGGATTACCCTTAACGGCTAGAAAATACATTAATGACGACACGTGGACCAATCACGTCAAGTCATTTGAAAATTTTGGCCGATCTGAACAACATAAATTTTCTGAAAAATTAACTTACAGTTCTCGAGAAGTGCCTTTAGTTCTCGAGAACTAGAAACTGAGTTCTCGAGAGCTATCAGGACTTCTCGAGAACTATACTGCTTAGAAGAATTCTGGACTTCTCGAGAACAAAGAGAGCTGAGTTCTCGAGAACTAATTGACTTCTAGAGAACTATGGAGACTTCTCGAGAACTAACACTTAGAGAGATTTCTGAGGCAACTTTGACTATTCGAGAAATAAGGCTGGCAGTTCTCGAGAACTTAAGAAAAGCTTCTCGAGAACAAGATAGACTTCTTGAGAACTAAGAAAACTTCTTGAGAACTAAGAAGACTTCTCGAGAACTCTGACTTAGAAAAATCCTTGAACCTGTCTGGATTTCTCAAGAACCAAAAGTTGGGACTTCTCGAGAACTCTAAGGACTTCTCGAGAACTAAGAGGCTAAGCTTATTGAGAACTCTAAGCACTTCTCGAGAACTAAGAGGACTTCTCGAGAAGTGTACTTAGAGAATTTCCTGAACTTTAGAAGAAATCTTTCTCTTCTCTTCAAGAGTCCAATCTTTATTCCATAATCCAAGGTTTGAATATGAAGTGTATCCCAATAGAGAGGCTACACATTAGTCAACACCTTGGGTCACACAGTGAGGGATTACACTGTATGGTCTACACTTAGCAATGGTAATCTGCAAACACACAGCTAAAATAAGGATATCAAATACAACTTAATTCATCTTAGTTCAAGGGTGACTTCATGCAAATCTGGGTTATTGTAGATGCAATACCCAACAATCTCCCCCTATTTGTAGAAGTCAGAACCCTCTACACTAAGGTGAATTATGACAATTAAGAAAGAACTGGAAATGAAAGACTGAATCTAAATGCAATAAGAGATTAACTAAAGACATAATTAGGCAAAATTAGAGATTGTATATATATGTAATGTTTTAGATTTCTAATCAACAATCATTTCATCCAAATTCTCAAAAACAAATCAACAAGAGTTCATTCTTTGCTTTGATGTTGTCTGTCCTGCTTCTCTTGCTGTCTCCTCTGATAGCTGAAGGGTTTAGGGTAGTACCTAGGAGGCTTATGAGGAGCTTTGGGATTATTCCTGTCAAATTCTCTATCATATATCCTTCTCTTGGTCATGGACTTCTCATATAACTCCCTCTCAGATGAGCAGTAGTGGAGATTTCTGTTCTCATTGTATTCCATCACCAATTTAAAAGTATCAAGAATTAAGCTCTTAGAAGTGGGGCTCCAAACTTCAGCAAACTCCTTTGCTTTCCTTTTCTCTGCATCTGGCTGGGGAACAAACTTACTTGCAGAAGGACCTTCTCCATACTTTATCTTCTTAAAGGTGTGAATCTCTGGTAAATCCTTAGGAATAATGTCATCCCAAACCTGGTCATATGAAGCAGGAGAAAGATCCTAATCTTCTGGCCTGGAAGAGAAGGTAGGCATCTGAGGTTGAGGCATCTAGGTGGATTGACCTTCAACAAGGGGGTTCTGATGATGTGGAATCACATTAGGATCAGCTTGAAAGTCAGGGAATATCTGATTGTGCATCCAGACTGCAGTGTCATAAGTTTGGAATTTCACTGATTGGAGTTGTTTTAAAACATTCTTATTTATCTCAGTCAATTTCTCATTCCAGAGAGATTTTGCATCTGCAGCAAGTTTTTCCACTTGTTCTTTCACTAGCTCTCCCCCTTTCTTATTTCTACACAAAACTTTTCTATGGTGTCTTCTTTGAAAGTTCCAACTTCCTCACAGATCTTCATTACATGCTCTTGAGCTTTCTTTTCCAACTGAATTTGATTATTTGCTAGAGTGACAGACTGGTCCATGACCTGACCAATACTGGTAATAGTGTGATCAATGGCTTTGCCACCAATTCTGAACAGCTCTTTAAGAGAATCTATATTGTGTTGGATCTCTACAAATCCTCTGCTCATTTCCTTTTCTAGGAGGGGTACTGCATATAGCAAACTGAGGTGGAGGAGGTGCTTTCCATGGAGGAATTTCTTCTATAACTACAGAGCTCTGGGCTATTAAATTGTGAGACACTATATCAACCTCCTCATCAACAAATCTTGGGAGGGAGAAGTCAAGGTTCCTGAGAGGGGCTTCCACCTCCTCAGGTTCTGCCTCATCCTCTCAATGAGAACTTGTCTCTGGAGGAGTAGATGCTTTCCTTGGAGAGGAGGAGGAGGTGGAGTAGCTTGGGTTGAGGGTGGTGGAGAAGATTCTTTTGATGGTTTTACAGAGGTTTCTTTGTGAAGGGGAGAAAGTGGTTCATCTGACATGAGTTCTTCAATCATGCTGTCAATGGTTGCACTTGTGTCCTTGAGGGTGTACTGTCCTAGAACATCTGATAGGGTTGCATCTGGAGAATCTGCCAAAAGGCTCCTGATTAGAGATCTCACTGGGCTTCTGTGAGACTATTGATGGGTGATCTGCTAGCTGATCTAGCTGGAGAGGAAGGAGTAGGTCTGAAAGTAAGAATAGGCTCGGCTCCCCCCTGCAAGGAGGTTCAGCAACATGTGAGAGCCTGACCTCAGAGGCATGCAATTCCTTAGCTAACTGCTGGAGTTCTTCAGCTTGAGTTCCCATCAAATGGAGGACAATGATCTGCTTCAAGTGATGAACAGGAGTGCTTTGAAAGTTTGAGTGACTGGATCAATCTCACTCAGCAATAAGTTATTCTTGCAAATTTGGGATCCAGAATGCATCCCTGATCATCTCAATACCATCATGCCAAATGAAACTTCCTGCAGATTACTTGTATAACACCAAACAGATTAGCAAACTAATAGACCTTATTCGCACCATAAGATTTTTCCAATTATATCTGCCAGAAGTTTCCTACATCATTGAAAAGATTTCTCCTTAAAGAGTTGAATTCCTCAGAAACTCCACAGAAGGAGTAAGTCCTGTCATAATCTTCAAGAGTTAGGTCATCCTCTTCATCCACAATGGGCATCTTCAGAAGTTTTGAAACTTTGGTTTTTATCCAACTTGATTTTGATCCCTTTCACTTTAGTTTTCAACACTGTACCATTTCGCCTCACCTTGGCATTCCGGAAGAATTCTTCGACATCTGGAAAAACCAATCTTGCAGGGTTCTGAGAGAATGAACATCAGTTCAGCAATGTCCAGGAGAAGAAAGCAAGTTCTGGAAATCATCTGAAATGTCTGCAATTCCTTCGACGACAAGTTCACTGCCAACTCCTATCCTTGAACTCTGCGCCATGGACGCTGACGGCGGCGACGGACGGAGCGCAAGACGATGGCTGCGACGAAGCTGTCTGTCGGCGGAAGACGAAGAGTTTTCGAGAAGATTAAATTTGAAATGTCGGTTGATTATTGATTTCTAGAACTTTATATATATAAATATATATATATAATCCTAGTAATGTCAATTAAGTGTCTAATTAATCTAGGTTTAGGACTGAAATCAAGCGGGTTTTTGAAAATAGAAGAAATTAAGCTTAAGTCAAAAAGAGGACGGGCATTTCCCGAGAAGTAGGTTTAGTTCTCGAGAGCTGTCAGTATACTTTTCGAGAAGTATGATATAGTTCTCGAGAGCTTAATAGACTTCTCGAGAGACTGATCAGAAGTTTTCAAGAAGTAGTCTAAGTTCTCGAGAACTGTTACTTCACTTTTCGAGAGGTATACTTAGTTCTCGAGAGCTTAAAAGACTTCTCGAGAAGTAGCATCTAGTTCTCGTGAGCTTTCAGAGTACTTCTCGAGAGTAGAGTTATTAGTTTTCGAGAACTTAAGGGACTTCTCGAGAGACAACCTTTTGTTCCCTAGAAGTTGAGTTAGTTTTCGAGAACTAGTACTCTGCTTCTGGAGAAGGTAGGCTAAGTTTTCGAGAACTAGCTTCCTCTTGAGAGATTTCTGACCTTTTTGAAAAGTCCTAGATTCTGAGCCTTGAACTGTTCACTTTGGTCTATTCT